>BSQW01000005.1:23072209-23388780 GCA_030161315.1 Eutrema japonicum | reverse complement strand
TTTAGGTTAATCGATTAGGCATGACAATGCAATTGAGTAATCTGATAGAAACCTAGGGTGAGCAAATTAATTATTCGCAAAGAGATTTGGTTTAGTTGATTTGTGAACATATCAAACTCGGTATTAAGGCTGTTTTATTCTTAGGAATTTGCAAAGAGATTTGGGATTCTGAAGTTTAGATTTAGATAAATATCGCAACGGTAGTTGGTTAATTATAACTTAGTGATTTAGTTCAAGAACCGCGCTAAATATGAATCCTGACTGATTGGTTACCTGCATTCATTGATCTCCAGAGAAATAACCTGGGCCTATATTCTCCCAACGATTTTACATCCTCTTTTATTGTTTATTGCTTTCAATTACATTGATCACTTAGCTTAATTATCATATGTACAATATATTGTGTGTTTTCTTGAGTCTATGTGGATTCGATCCCTAATTATTACAATCGACAAAGCTTTAGTACTTTTAGGGTATTAATTTGAGCATATCAGGGTTTTTACCCGTTTTAGGCCATGATATAAGTCTTTTTTATAGAGTATTTCTAGTATTTTGGAGTCTTTTCAGGGTTTAGCACGTTTGGAGCACATTTGGAGAAAATGAGCCGTTTTAGGTGAAAATGAGCATATGGAGGTGCAGAGTCATGCAGAGACATTAGAAGTTTTGGCATTCGTTAAAGAACTTCCCACCGATTGATTGAGCTCAAATTCGGATACAAGACAGATCAATGGATTAGCTTTCATTTTGAAGTGGTTTCAGGCCATTCCAACAATGCGATCGAAAGATATGACAGTTTTCGTGAAAACAGTCCAGTCTGGCGAGCAGAAGAGTCGACACGCAGGCTTGGTATCGATCGATACTAGTCAGTATCGAGCGATACCGACTTCAGGAAGAAGGAAACGTGACTTTTTACAAGTTTTAAACTTGAACCTTGTTTCAGAAGACTTTAATAATTATTAGAAGCCCAAAACGTGTTTTAGCTTTATAATTAGGTTTTTCAGCCACTTTGGTGGCTATACTTTATTTTACTTTGATTTTTGAGAGATAGCATTGTGAGGGAGACAAGTCATAACTCTGTTCATATGAGAGAAGATTTTGAACCCTCTTGTTACTCTTTTCTTATTGTTTATTTTAATGACCTATTCAGTTATGTTGATTGTTTCATTCTCCATGTCTGAGTAGATCCATCATAGGTTTAGGGGTTTCTTATATGAATTTCTCTGACTGCTGGTAATTGATTAGTTAGGATTCACCATCTGTATTAGTTCTTCACGATAGGTTGTTCTCAAAGCTAATTCTAGATTGACGAATCTGGAACTTAGATCTTAGGTTAATCGATTAGGCACGACAGTGCAATTGAGTAATCTGATAAAACCTAGGGTGAGCAAATTAATTATTCGCAAAGAGATTTGGTTTAGTTGATTTGTGAACATATCAAACTCGGTATTAAGGCTGATTTATTCTTAGGAATTTGCTAAGAGAATTGGAATTCTGAAGTTTAGATTTAGATAAATGTCGCAACGACAGTTGGTTAATTATAACTTAGTGATTTGAGTTCAAGAACCGCGCTAAATCTGAATCCTGACTGACTGGTTACCTGCATTCATTGATCTCCTTAGAAATAATCTGAGCCTATATTCTCCCATCGATTTTACATCCTCTTTTATTGTTTATTGCTTTCAATTACATTGATCACTTAGCTTAATTCTCATCTATACAATCTATTGTGTGCTTTCTTGAGTCTCTGTGGATTCGATCCCAAAGTATTACAATCGACAAAGCTTTAGTACTTTTAGGGTATTAATTTGAGCATATCATGGTTTTAACCCGTTTTAGGCCATGATATAAGTCCTTTTTATAGATTATTTCTAGTATTTTGGAGTTTTTTTAGGGTTTAGCACGTTTGGAGCACATTTGGAGAAAAGAAGCCGTTTTAGGTGAAAATGAGCATATGGAGGTGCAGAGTCATGCAGAGACATCAGAAGTTTTGGCATTCGTTCAAGAACTTCCCACCGATTGATTGAGCTCAAATTTGGATACAAGACAGATCAATGGATTAGCTTTCATTTTGAAGTGGTTTCAGGCCATTCCAACAATGCGATCGAAAGATATGCCAGTTTTAGTGAAGACAGTCCAGTCTGGCGAGCAGAAGAGTCGACACGCAGGCTTGGTATCGATCGATACTAGTCAGTATCGACCGATACCGACTTCAGGAAGAAGGAAACGTGACTTTTTACAAGTTTTAAATTTGAACCTTGTTCCAGAAGACTTTAATAATTACTAGAAGCCCAAAACATGTTTTAGCTTTATAATTAGGTTTTTCAGCCACTTTGGTGGCTATGCTTTATTTTACTTTGATTTTTGAGAGATATCATTGTGAGGGAGACAAGTCATAACTCTGTTCATATGAGAGAATATTTTGAACCCTCTTGTTACTCTTTTCTTATTGTTTATTTTAATGACCTATTCAGTTATGTTGATTGTTTCATTCTCCATGTCTGAGTAGATCCATCATAGGTTTAGGGTTTTTTATAGGAATTTCTCTGACTGCTGGTAATTGATTAGTTAGGATTCACCATATGTATTAGTTCTTCACGATAGGTTGTTCTCAAAGCTAATTCTAGGTTGACAAATCTGGAACATAGATTTTAGGTTAATCGATTAGGCATGACAATGCAATTGAGTAATCTGATAGAACCTAGGGTGAGCAAATTAATTATTCGCAAAGAGATTTGGTTTAGTTGATTTGTGAACATATCAAACTCGGTATTAAGGCTGATTTATTCTTAGGAATTTGCTAAGAGAATTGGAATTCTGAAGTTTAGATTTAGATAAATGTCGCAACGACAGTTGGTTAATTATAACTTAGTGATTTGAGTTCAAGAACCGCGCTAAATCTGAATCATGACTGACTGGTTACCTGCATTCATTGATCTCCTTAGAAATAATCTGAGCCTATATTCTCCCATCGATTTTACATCCTCTTTTATTGTTTATTGCTTTCAATTACATTGATCACTTAGCTTAATTCTCATCTATACAATCTATTGTGTGCTTTCTTGAGTCTCTGTGGATTCGATCCCAAAGTATTACAATCGACAAAGCTTTAGTACTTTTAGGGTATTAATTTGAGCATATCATGGTTTTAACCCGTTTTAGGCCATGATATAAGTCCTTTTTATAGATTATTTCTAGTATTTTGGAGTTTTTTTAGGGTTTAGCACGTTTGGAGCACATTTGGAGAAAAGAAGCCGTTTTAGGTGAAAATGAGCATATGGAGGTGCAGAGTCATGCAGAGACATCAGAAGTTTTGGCATTCGTTCAAGAACTTCCCACCGATTGATTGAGCTCAAATTTGGATACAAGACAGATCAATGGATTAGCTTTCATTTTGAAGTGGTTTCAGGCCATTCCAACAATGCGATCGAAAGATATGCCAGTTTTAGTGAAGACAGTCCAGTCTGGCGAGCAGAAGAGTCGACACGCAGGCTTGGTATCGATCGATACTAGTCAGTATCGACCGATACCGACTTCAGGAAGAAGGAAACGTGACTTTTTACAAGTTTTAAGCTTGAACCTTGTTCCAGAAGACTTTAATAATTACTAGAAGCCCAAAACATGTTTTAGCTTTATAATTAGGTTTTTCAGCCACTTTGGTGGCTATGCTTTATTTTACTTTGATTTTTGAGAGATATCATTGTGAGGGAGACAAGTCATAACTCTGTTCATATGAGAGAATATTTTGAACCCTCTTGTTACTCTTTTCTTATTGTTTATTTTAATGACCTATTCAGTTATGTTGATTGTTTCATTCTCCATGTCTGAGTAGATCCATCATAGGTTTAGGGTTTTTTATAGGAATTTCTCTGACTGCTGGTAATTGATTAGTTAGGATTCACCATATGTATTAGTTCTTCACGATAGGTTGTTCTCAAAGCTAATTCTAGGTTGACAAATCTGGAACATAGATTTTAGGTTAATCGATTAGGCATGACAATGCAATTGAGTAATCTGATAGAACCTAGGGTGAGCAAATTAATTATTCGCAAAGAGATTTGGTTTAGTTGATTTGTGAACATATCAAACTCGGTATTAAGGCTGTTTTATTCTTAGGAATTTGCAAAGAGATTTGGGATTCTGAAGTTTAGATTTAGATAAATATCGCAACGGTAGTTGGTTAATTATAACTTAGTGATTTAGTTCAAGAACCGCGCTAAATATGAATCCTGACTGATTGGTTACCTGCATTCATTGATCTCCAGAGAAATAACCTGGGCCTATATTCTCCCAACGATTTTACATCCTCTTTTATTGTTTATTGCTTTCAATTACATTGATCACTTAGCTTAATTATCATATGTACAATATATTGTGTGTTTTCTTGAGTCTATGTGGATTCGATCCCTAATTATTACAATCGACAAAGCTTTAGTACTTTTAGGGTATTAATTTGAGCATATCAGGGTTTTTACCCGTTTTAGGCCATGATATAAGTCCTTTTTATAGATTATTTCTAGTATTTTGGAGTTTTTTTTGGGTTTAGCACGTTTGGAGCACATTTGGAGAAAAGAAGCCGTTTTAGGTGAAAATGAGCATATGGAGGTGCAGAGTCATGCAGAGACATCAGAAGTTTTGGCATTCGTTCAAGAACTTCCCACCGATTGATTGAGCTCAAATTTGGATACAAGACAGATCAATGGATTAGCTTTCATTTTGAAGTGGTTTCAGGCCATTCCAACAATGCGATCGAAAGATATGCCAGTTTTAGTGAAGACAGTCCAGTCTGGCGAGCAGAAGAGTCGACACGCAGGCTTGGTATCGATCGATACTAGTCAGTATCGACCGATACCGACTTCAGGAAGAAGGAAACGTGACTTTTTACAAGTTTTAAGCTTGAACCTTGTTCCAGAAGACTTTAATAATTACTAGAAGCCCAAAACATGTTTTAGCTTTATAATTAGGTTTTTCAGCCACTTTGGTGGCTATGCTTTATTTTACTTTGATTTTTGAGAGATATCATTGTGAGGGAGACAAGTCATAACTCTGTTCATATGAGAGAAGATTTTGAACCCTCTTGTTACTCTTTTCTTATTGTTTATTTTAATGACCTATTCAGTTATGTTGATTGTTTCATTCTCCATGTCTGAGTAGATCCATCATAGGTTTAGGGGTTTCTTATATGAATTTCTCTGACTGCTGGTAATTGATTAGTTAGGATTCACCATCTGTATTAGTTCTTCACGATAGGTTGTTCTCAAAGCTAATTCTAGATTGACGAATCTGGAACTTAGATCTTAGGTTAATCGATTAGGCACGACAGTGCAATTGAGTAATCTGATAAAACCTAGGGTGAGCAAATTAATTATTCGCAAAGAGATTTGGTTTAGTTGATTTGTGAACATATCAAACTCGGTATTAAGGCTGATTTATTCTTAGGAATTTGCTAAGAGAATTGGAATTCTGAAGTTTAGATTTAGATAAATGTCGCAACGACAGTTGGTTAATTATAACTTAGTGATTTGAGTTCAAGAACCGCGCTAAATCTGAATCCTGACTGACTGGTTACCTGCATTCATTGATCTCCTTAGAAATAATCTGAGCCTATATTCTCCCATCGATTTTACATCCTCTTTTATTGTTTATTGCTTTCAATTACATTGATCACTTAGCTTAATTCTCATCTATACAATCTATTGTGTGCTTTCTTGAGTCTCTGTGGATTCGATCCCAAAGTATTACAATCGACAAAGCTTTAGTACTTTTAGGGTATTAATTTGAGCATATCATGGTTTTAACCCGTTTTAGGCCATGATATAAGTCCTTTTTATAGATTATTTCTAGTATTTTGGAGTTTTTTTAGGGTTTAGCACGTTTGGAGCACATTTGGAGAAAAGAAGCCGTTTTAGGTGAAAATGAGCATATGGAGGTGCAGAGTCATGCAGAGACATCAGAAGTTTTGGCATTCGTTCAAGAACTTCCCACCGATTGATTGAGCTCAAATTTGGATACAAGACAGATCAATGGATTAGCTTTCATTTTGAAGTGGTTTCAGGCCATTCCAACAATGCGATCGAAAGATATGCCAGTTTTAGTGAAGACAATCCAGTCTGGCGAGCAGAAGAGTCGACACGCAGGCTTGGTATCGATCGATACTAGTCAGTATCGACCGATACCGACTTCAGGAAGAAGGAAACGTGACTTTTTACAAGTTTTAAATTTGAACCTTGTTCCAGAAGACTTTAATAATTACTAGAAGCCCAAAACATGTTTTAGCTTTATAATTAGGTTTTTCAGCCACTTTGGTGGCTATGCTTTATTTTACTTTGATTTTTGAGAGATATCATTGTGAGGGAGACAAGTCATAACTCTGTTCATATGAGAGAATATTTTGAACCCTCTTGTTACTCTTTTCTTATTGTTTATTTTAATGACCTATTCAGTTATGTTGATTGTTTCATTCTCCATGTCTGAGTAGATCCATCATAGGTTTAGGGTTTTTTATAGGAATTTCTCTGACTGCTGGTAATTGATTAGTTAGGATTCACCATATGTATTAGTTCTTCACGATAGGTTGTTCTCAAAGCTAATTCTAGGTTGACAAATCTGGAACATAGATTTTAGGTTAATCGATTAGGCATGACAATGCAATTGAGTAATCTGATAGAACCTAGGGTGAGCAAATTAATTATTCGCAAAGAGATTTGGTTTAGTTGATTTGTGAACATATCAAACTCGGTATCAAGGCAGATTTATTCTTAGGAATTTGCAAAGAGATTTGGGATTCTGAAGTTTATATTTAGATAAATCTCGCAACGACAGTTGGTTAATTATAACTTAATGATTAGAGTTCAAGAGCCGCGCAAAATCTGAATCCTTACTGATTGGTTACCTGAATTCATTGATCTCCTTATAAATAACCTGAGCCTATATTCTCCCATCGATTTTACATCCTCTTTTATTGTTTATTGCTTTCAGTTACATTGATCACTTAGCTTAATTATCATATATACAATCTATTGTGTGTTTTCTTGAGTCTATGTGGATTCGATCCCAAAGTATTACAATCGACAAAGCTTTAGTACTTTTAGGGTATTAATTTGAGCTTATCATGGTTTTTACCCGTTTTAGGCCATGATATAGGTCCTTTTTATAGAGTATTTCTAGTATTTTGGAGTCTTTTCTGGGTTTAGCACGTTTGGAGCACATTTGGAGAAAAGAAGCCGTTTTAGGTGAAAATTAGCATATGGAGGTACAGAGTCATGCAGAGACATCAGAAGTTTTGGCATTCGTTCAAGAACTTCCCACCTATTGATTGAGCTCAAATTTGGATACAAGACAGATCAATGGATTAGCTTTCATTTTGAAGTGGTTTCAGGCCATTCCAACAATGCGATCGAAAGTTATGCCAGTTTTCGTGAAGACAGTCCAGTCTGGCGAGCAGAAGAGTCGACACGCAGGCTTGGTATTGATCGATACTAGTCAGTATCGACCGATACCGACTTCAAGAAGAAGGAAACGTGACTTTTTACTAGTTTTAAGCTTGAACTTTGTTCCAGAAGACTTTAATAATTACTAGAAGCCCAAAACGTGTTTTAGCTTTATAATTAGGTTTTTAGCCACTTTGGTGGCTATGCTTTATTTTACTTTGATTTTTGAGAGATAGCTTTGTGAGGGAGACAAGTCATAACTCTGTTCATATGAGAGAAGATTTTGAACCCTCTTGTTACTCTTTTCTTATTGTTTATTTTAATGACCTATTCAGTTATGTTGATTATTTCATTCTCCATGTCTGAGTAGATCCATCATAGGTTTAGGGTTTTCTTATAGGAATTTCTCTGACTGCTGGTAATTGATTTGTTAGGATTCACCATCTGTATTAGTTCTTCACGATAGGTTGTTCTCAAAGCTAATTCTAGGTTGACAAATCTGGAACTTAGATCTTAGGTTAATCGATTAGGCACGACAATGCAATTGAGTAATCTGATAGAACCTAGGGTGAGCAAATTAATTATTCGCAAAGAGATTTGGTTTAGTTGATTTGTGAACATATCAAACTCGGTATTAAGGCAGATTTATTATTAGGAATTTGCAAAGAGATTTGGGATTCTGAAATTTAGATTTAGATAAATCTCGCAACGGTAGTTGGTTAATTATAACTTAGTGATTTGAGTTCAAGAACCGCGCTAAATCTGAATCATGACTCATTGGTTACCTGCATTCATTGATCTCCGGAGAAATAACATGAGCCTATATTCTCCCATCAATTTTACATCCTCTTTTATTGTTTATTGCTTTCAATTACATTGATCACTTAGCTTAATTATCATCTATACAATATATTTCGTGTTTTCTTGAGTCTATGTGGATTCGATCCCTAAGTATTACAATCGACAAAGCTTTAGTATTTTTAGGGTATTAATTTGAGCTTATCATGGTTTTTACCCGTTTTAGGCCATGATATAAGTCCTTTTTATAGAGTATTTCTAGTATTTTGGAGTCTTTTAGAGCATTTTCAGGGTTTAGCACGTTTGGAGCACAATTGGAGAAAATGAGCCGTTTTGGGCGAAAATAAGAATATGGAGATGCAGAATCATGCAGAGACGTCTGAAGTTTGTCATTCGTTGAAGAACTTCCCACTGATGGGTTGAGCTCAAATTTGGATACAAGACAAATCAATGGATTAGCTTTCATTTGGAAGTGGTTTCAGGCCATTCCAACAGTGCGATCGAAAGTTATGCCAGTTTTCGTGAAGACAGTCCAGTGTGGTGAGCAGAAGAGTCGATACGCAGGTTTGGTATCGATCGTTACTAATCAGTATCGACCGATACCGACTTCAGGAAGAGGGAAGCGTGAAATTTTACAATTTTTAAGTTTGCACCTTCGTCCAGAATACTTTAAGAATTACTAGAAGCCAAAACGTGTTTTTAGCTTTATAATTAGGTTTTTCAGCCACTTTGGTGGCTATGCTTTATTTTACTTTTAGTTTTGAGAGAGAGCTTTGTGAGGGAGACAAGTCAGAACTCTGTTCATCTGAGAGAATATTTCGAACCCTCTTGTTACTCTTTTCTTATTGTTTATTCTAATGACCTATTCAGTTATGTTGATTGTTTCATTCTCCATGTCTGAGTAGATCCATCATAGGTTTAGGCTTTTCTTATAGGAATTTCTCTGACTGCTGGTAATTGATTAGTTAGGATTCACAATCTGAATTAGTTCTTCATGATAGGTTGTTCTCAAAGCTAATTCTAGGTTGACGAATCTGGAACTTAGATCTTAGGTTAATCGATTAGGCACGAGAGTGCAATTGAGTAATTTGATAGAACTTAGGGTGAGCAAATTAATTATTCGCAAAGAGACTTGGTTTACTTGATTTGTGAACATATCAAACTCGGCATTAAGGCTGATTTATTCTTAGGGATTTGCAAAGAGATTTGGGATCCAGAAGTTTAGATTTAGATAAATCTCGCAACGGCAGTTGGTTAATTATAACTTAGTGATTTGAGTTCAAGAACCAAGCTAAATGTGAATCCTGACTGATTGGTTACCTGCATTCATTGATCTCCTAAGAAATAACCTGGGCCTATATTCTCCCATCGATTTTACATCCTCTTTTATTGTTTATTGCTTTCAATTACATTGATCACTTAGCTTAATTCTCATCTATACAATATATTGTGTGTTTTCTTGAGTCTATGTGGATTCGATCCCTAAGTATTACATTCGACAAAGCTTTAGTACTTTTAGGGTATTAATTTGAGCTTATCATGGTTTTTACCCGTTTTAGGCCATGATATAAGTCCTTTTTATAGAGCATTTCTAGTAGTTTGGAGTCTTTTAGAGTCTTTTCAGGGTTTAGCACGTTTGGAGCACAATTGGAGAAAAGTAGCCGTTTTGGGTGAAAATAAGCATATGGAGATGCATAGTCATGCATAGACGTCTGAAGTTTGGCATTCGTTGAAGAACTTTCCACTAATGGATTGAGCTCAAATTTGGATACAAGACAAATCAATGGATTAGCTTTCATTTGGAAGTGGTTTCAGGCCATTCCAACAGTGCGATCGAAAGTTATGCCAATTTTCGTGAAGACAGTCCAGTGTGTTGAGCAGAAGAGTCGATACGCAGGTTTGGTATCGATCGATACTAATCAGTATCGACCGATACCGACTTCAGGAAGAAGGAAGCGTGACTTTTTACAATTTTTAAGTTTGCACCTTCGTCCAGAATACTTTAATAATTACTAGAAGCCCAAAACGTGTTTTAGATTTATAATTAGGTTTTTCAGCCACTTTGGTGGCTATGATTTATTTTACTTTGATTTTTGAGAGAGAGCTTTGTGAGGGAGACAAGTCAGAACTCTGTTCATCTGAGAGAAGATTTCGAACCCTCTTGTTACTCTTTTCTTATTGTTTATTCTAATGACCTATTCAGTTATGTTGATTGTTTCATTCTCCATGTCTGAGTAGATCCATCATAGGTTTAGGCTTTTCTTATAGGAATTTCTCTGACTGCTGGTAATTGATTAGTTAGGATTCACCATCTGAATTAGTTCTTCATGATAGGTTGTTCTCAAAGCTAATTCTAGGTTGACAAATCTGGAACTTAGATATTAGGTTAATCGATTAGGGACGACAATCCAATTGAGTAATCTGATAGAACCTAGGGTGAGCAAATTAAGTATTCGCAAAGAGATTTGGTTTAGTTGATTTGTGAACATATCAAACTCGGTATTAAGTCTGATTTATTCTTAGGAATTTGCAAAGAGATTTGGGATTCTGAAGTTTAGATTTGGATAAATCTCGCAACTACAGTTGGTTAATTATAACTTAGTGATTTGAGTTCAAGAACCGCGCTAAATCTGAATCCTGACTGATTGGTTACCTGCATTCATTGAACTCCTGAGAAATAACCTGGGCCTATATTCTCCCATCGATTTTACACCCTCTTTTATTTTTTATTGTTTTCAATTACATTGATCACTTAACTTAATTCTCATCTATACAATATATTGTGTGTTTTCTTGAGTCTATGTGGATTCGAACCCTAAGTATTACAATCGACAAAGCTTTAGTACTTTTCGGGTATTAATTTGAGCTTATCATGGTTCTTACCCGTTATAGGCAATGATATAAGTCCTTTTTATAGAGTATTTCTAGTATTTTGGAGTCTTTTAGAGTCTTTTCAGGGTTTAGCACGTTTGAAGCACAATTGGAGAAAAAGAGCCATTTTGGGTGAAAATGAGCATATAGAGATGCAGAGTCATGCAGAGACGTCTGAAGTTTGGCATTCGTTGAAGAACTTCCCAGCATTGGATTGAGCTCAAATTTTGGTTACAAGACAGATCAATGGATTAGCTTTCATTTGGAAGTGATTTCAGGCCATTCCAACAGTGCGATTGAAAGTTATGCCAGTGTTCGTGAAGACAGTCCAGTCTGGTGAGCAGAAGAGTAGATACGCAGGCTTGGTATCGATCGATACTAGTCAGTATCGACTGATACCGACTTCAGGAAGAAGGAAACGTGACTTTTTACAGTTTTTAAGTTTGCACATTCGTCTAGAATACTTTAATAATTACTAGAAGCCCCAAAACGTGTTTTAGCTTTATAATTAGGTTTTTCAGCCACTTTGGTGGTTATTCTTTATTTTACTTTGATTTTCGAGAGAGAGCTTTGTGATGGAGACAAGTCAGAACTCTGTTCATCTGAGAGAAAATTTCGAACCCTCTCGTTACTCTATTCTTATTGTTTATTTTAATGACCTATTCAGTTATGTTGAATTTTTCATTCTCCATGTCTGAGTAGATCCATCATAGGTTTAGGGTTTTCTCATAGGGATTTCTCTGACTGCTGGTAATTGATTAGTTAGGATTCACGAATCTGAATTAGTTCTTCACGATAGGTTTTTCTCAAAGCTAATTCTAGGTTGACGAATCTGGAACTTAGAACTTAGGTTAATCGATTAGGCACGACAGTGCAATTGAGTAATCTGGTAGAACCTAGGGTGAGCAAATTAATTATTCGCAAAGAGATTTGGTTTAGTTGATTTGTGAACATATGAAACTCGGTATTAAGGCAGATTTATTCTTAGGAATTTGCAAAGAGATTTGGGATTCTGAAGTTTATATTTAGATAAATCTCGCAACGACAATTGGTTAATTATAACTTAGTAATTAGAGTTCAAGAACCGCGCAAAATCAGAATCCTAACTGATTGGTTACCTGAATTCATTGATCTCCTTATAAATAACATGGGCCTATATTCTCCCATCGATTTTACATCCTCTTTTATTGTTTATTGCTTTCAGTTACATTGATCACTTAGCTTAATTATCATCTATACAATCTATTGTGTGTTTTCTTGAGTCTATATGGATTCGATCCCAAAGTATTACAATCGACAAAGCTATAGTACTTTTAGGGTATTAATTTGAGCATATAATGGTTTTTACCCGTTTTAGACCATGATATAAGTCCTTTTTGTAGAGTATTTCTAGTATTTTGGAGTCTTTTCAGGGTTTAGCACGTTTGGAGCACATTTGGAGAAAAGGAGCCGTTTTAGGTGAAAATGAGCATATGGAGGTGCAGAGTCATGCAGAGACATCATAAGTTTTGGCATTCGTTGAAGAATTTCCCACTGATTGTTTGAGCTCAAATTTGGATACAAGACAGATCAATGGATTAGCTTTCATTTGGAAGTGGTTTCAGGCCATTCCAACAATGCGATCGAATGATATGCCAGTATTCGTGAAGACAGTCCAGTCTGGTGAGCAGAAGAGTCGACACGCAGGCTTGATATCGATCGATACTAGTCAGTATCGACCGATACCGACTTCAGGAAGAAGGAAACGAGACTTTTTACAAGTTTTAAGCTTGAACCTTGTTCTAGAAGACTTTAATAATAACTAGAAGCCCAAAACGTGTTTTATCTTTATAATTAGGTTTTTCAGCCACTTTGGTGGCTATGCTTTATTTTACTTTGATGTTTGAGAGATAGCTTTGTGAGGGAGACAAGTCATAACTCTGTTCATATGAGAGAAGATTTTGAACCCTCTTGTTACTCTTTTCTTATTGTTTATTTTAATGACCTATTCAGTTATGTTGATTGTTT
Source organism: Eutrema japonicum (assembly GCA_030161315.1). Classification (NCBI taxonomy): domain Eukaryota; kingdom Viridiplantae; phylum Streptophyta; class Magnoliopsida; order Brassicales; family Brassicaceae; genus Eutrema; species Eutrema japonicum. The sequence goes on along the minus strand of BSQW01000005.1, from coordinate 23,375,677 downwards.
CATTCTCCATGTCTGAGTAGATCCATCATAGGTTTAGGGTTTTCTCATAGGGATTTCTCTGACTGCTGGTAATTGATTAGTTAGGATTCACGAATCTAGTATGGCTCGCAGAAGAGTCGATACGCAGGTTTGGTATCGATCGATACTAGTCAGTATCGACCGATACCGACTTCAGGAAGAAGGAAGCGTGTCTTTTTACAATTTTTATGTTTGCACCTTCGTCCAGAATACTTTAATAATTACTAGGAGCCCAAAACGTGTTTTAGCTTTATAATTAGGTTTTTCAGCCACTTTGGTGGCTATGCTTTATTTTACTTTGATTTTTGAGAGATAGCTTTGTGAGGGAGACAAGTCATAACTCTGTTCATATGAGAGAAGATTTTGAACCCTCTTGTTACTCTTTTCTTATTGTTTATTTTAATGACCTATTCAGTTATGTTGATTATTTCATTCTCCATGTCTGAGTAGATCCATCATAGGTTTAGGGTTTTCTCATAGGGATTTCTCTGACTGCTGGTAATTGATTAGTTAGGATTCACGAATCTGAATTAGTTCTTCACGATAGGTTTTTCTCAAAGCTAATTCTAGGTTGACGAATCTGGAACTTAGAACTTAGGTTAATCGATTAGGCACGACAGTGCAATTGAGTAATCTGGTAGAACCTAGGGTGAGCAAATTAATTATTCGCAAAGAGATTTGGTTTAGTTGATTTGTGAACATATGAAACTCGGTATTAAGGCAGATTTATTCTTAGGAATTTGCAAAGAGATTTGGGATTCTGAAGTTTATATTTAGATAAATCTCGCAACGACAATTGGTTAATTATAACTTAGTAATTAGAGTTCAAGAACCGCGCAAAATCAGAATCCTAACTGATTGGTTACCTGAATTCATTGATCTCCTTATAAATAACCTGAGCCTATATTCTCCCATCGATTTTACATCCTCTTTTATTGTTTATTGCTTTCAGTTACATTGATCACTTAGCTTAATTATCATCTATACAATCTATTGTGTGTTTTCTTGAGTCTATGTGTATTCGATCCCAAAGTATTACAATCGACAAAGCTATAGTACTTTTAGGGTATTAATTTTAGCATATCATGGTTTTTACCCGTTTTAGGCCATGATATAAGTCCTTTTTATAGAGTATTTCTAGTATTTTGGAGTCTTTTCAGGGTTTAGCACGTTTGGAGCACATTTGGAGAAAAGAAGCCGTTTTAGGTGAAAATAAGCATATGGAGGTACAGAGTCATGCAGAGACATCAGAAGTTTTGGCATTCGTTCAAGAACTTCCCACCTTTTGATTGAGCTCAAATTTGGATACAAGACAAATCAATGGATTAGCTTTCATTTTGAAGTGGTTTCAGTCCATTCCAACAATGCGATCGAAAGATATGCCAGTTTTCGTGAAGACAGTCCAGTCTGGCGAGCAGAAGAGTCGACACGCAGGCTTGGTATCGATCGATACTAGTCAGTATCGACCGATACCGACTTCATGAAGAAGGAAACGTGACTTTTTACAAGTTTTAAGCATGAACCTTGTTCCAGAAGACTTTAATAATTACTAGAAGCCCAAAACGTCTTTTAGCTTTATAATTAGGTTTTTCAGCCAATTTGGTGGCTATGCTTTATTTTACTTTGATTTTTGAGAGATAGAATTGTGAGGGAGACAAGTCATAACTCTGTTGATATGAGAGAAGATTTTGAACCCTCTTGTTACTATTTTCTTATTGTTTATTTTAATGACCTATTCAGTTATGTTGATTATTTCATTCTCCATGTCTGAGTAGATCCATCATAGGTTTAGGGTTTTCTTATCGAAATTTCTCTGACTGCTGGTAATTGATTAGTTAGGATTCACGAATCTGAATTAGTTCTTCACGATAGGTTGTTCTCAAAGCTAATTCTAGGTTGACAAATCTGGAACTTAGATCTTAGGTTAATCGATTAGGCACGACAATGCAATTGAGTAATCTGATAGAACCTAGGGTGAGCAAATTAATTATTCGCAAAGAGATTTGGTTTTGTTGATTTGTGAACATATCAAACTCGGTATTAAGGCTGATTTATTCTTAGGAATTTGCAAAGAGATTTGGGATTCTGAAGTTTAGATCTAGATAAATCTCGCAACGGTAGTTGGTTAATTATAACTTAGTGATTTGAGTTCAAGAACCGCGCTAAATCTGAATCATTACTGATTGGTTACCTGCATTCATTGATCTCCTGAGAAATAACATGAGCCTATATTCTCCCATCGATTTTACATCCTCTTTTATTGTTTATTGCTTTCAATTACATTGATCACTTAGCTTAATTCTCATCTATACAATCTATTGTGTGTTTTCTTGAGTCTCTGTGGATTCGATCCCAAAGTATTACAATCGACAAAGCTTTAGTACTTTTAGGGTATTAATTTTAGCATATCATGGTTTTTACCCGTTTTAGGCCATGATATAAGTCTTTTTATAGAGTATTTCTAGTATTTTGGAGTCTTTTCAGGGTTTAGCACGTTTGGAGCACATTTGGAGAAAAGGAGCCGTTTTAGGTGAAAATGAGCATATGGAGGTGCAGAGTCATGCAGAGACATCATAAGTTTTGGCATTCGTTGAAGAATTTCCCACTGATTGTTTGAGCTCAAATTTGGATACAAGACAGATCAATGGATTAGCTTTCATTTGGAAGTGGTTTCAGGCCATTCCAACAATGCGATCGAAAGATATGCCAGTATTCGTGAAGACAGTCCAGTCTGGCGAGCAGAAGAGTCGACACGCAGGCTTGGTATCGATCGATATTAGTCAGTATCGACCGATAACGACTTCAGGAAGAAGGAAACGAGACTTTTTACAAGTTTTAAGCTTGAACCTTGTTCTAGAAGACTTTAATAATTACTAGAAGCCCAAAACGTGTTTTAGCTTTATAATTAGGTTTTTCAGCCACTTTGGTGGCTATGCTTTATTTTACTTTGATGTTTGAGAGATAGCTTTGTGAGGGAGACAAGTCATAACTCTGTTCATATGAGAGAAGATTTTGAACCCTCTTGTTACTCTTTTCTTATTGTTTATTTTAATGACCTATTCAGTTATGTTGATTGTTTCATTCTCCATGTCTGAGTAGATCCATCAAAGGTTTAGGGTTTTCTCATAGGGATTTCTCTGACTGCTGGTAATTGATTAGTTAGGATTCACGAATCTACTCTGGCTCGCAGAAGAGTCGATATGCAGGTTTGGTGTCGATCGATACTAGTCAGTATCGACCGATACTAGTCAGTATCGACCGATACCGACTTCAGGAAGAAGGAAGCATGTCTTTTTACAATTTTTAAGTTTGCACCTTCGTCCAGAATACTTTAATAATTACTAGGAGCCCAAAACGTGTTTTAGCTTTATAATTAGGTTTTTCAGCCACTTTGGTGGCTATGCTTTATTTTACTTTGATTTTTGAGAGATAGCTTTGTGAGGGAAACAAGTCATAACTCTGTTCATATGAGAAATGATTTTGAACCCTCTTGTTACTCTTTTCTTATTGTTTATTTTAATGACCTATTTAGTTATGTTGATTGTTTCATTCTCCATGTCTGAGTAGATCCATCATAGGTTTTGGGTTTTCTCATAGGGATTTCTCTGACTGCTTGTAATTGATTAGTTAGGATTCACGAATCTGAATTAGTTCTTCACGATAGGTTTTTCTCAAAGCTAATTCTAGGTTGACGAATCTGGAACTTAGAACTTAGGTTAATCGATTAGGCACGACAGTGCAATTGAGTAATCTGGTAGAACCTAGGGTGAGCAAATTAATTATTCGTAAAGAGATTTGGTTTAGTTGATTTGTGAACATATGAAAATCGGTATTAAGGCAGATTTATTCTTAGGAATTTGCAAAGAGATTTGGTATTCTGAAGTTTATATTTAGATAAATCTCGCAACGACAGTTGGATAATTATAACTTAGTGATTAGAGTTCAAGAACCGCGCAAAATCTGAATCCTAACTGATTGGTTACCTGAATTCATTGATCTCCTTATAAATAACCTGAGCCTATATTCTCCCATCGATTTTACATCCTCTTTTATTGTTTATTGCTTTCAGTTACATTGATCACTTAGCTTAATTATCATCTATACAATCTATTGTGTGTTTTCTTGAGTCTATGTGTATTCGATCCCAAAGTATTACAATCGACAAAGCAATAGTACTTTTAGGGTATTAATTTTAGCATATCATGGTTTTTACCCGTTTTAGGCCATGATATAAGTCCTTTTTATAGAGTATTTCTAGTATTTTGGAGTCTTTTCAGGGTTTAGCACGTTTGGAGCACATTTGGAGTAAAGAAGCCGTTTTAGGTGAAAATAAGCATATGGAGGTACAGAGTCATGCAGAGACATCAGAAGTTTTGGCATTCGTTCAAGAACTTCCCACCTATTGATTGAGCTCAAATTTGGATACAAGACAGATCAATGGATTAGCTTTCATTTTCAAGTGGTTTCAGTCCATTCCAACAATGAGATCGAAAGATATGCCAGTTTTCGTGAAGACAGTCCAGTATGGCGAGCAGAAGAGTCGACACGCAGGCTTGGTATCGATCGATACTAGTCAGTATCGACCGATACCGACTTCAGGAAGAAGGAAACGAGACTTTTTACAAGTTTTAAGCTTGAACCTTGTTCTAGAAGACTTTAATAATTACTAGAAGCCCAAAACGTGTTTTAGCTTTATAATTAGGTTTTTCAGCCACTTTGGTGGCTCTGCTTTATTTTACTTTGATGTTTGAGAGATAGCTTTGTGAGGAAGACAAGTCATAACTCTGTTCATATGAGAGAAGATTTTGAACCCTCTTGTTACTCTTTTCTTATTGTTTATTTTAATGAACTATTCAGTTATTTTGATTGTTTCATTCTCCATGTCTGAGTAGATCCATCATAGGTTTAGGGTTTTTGCATAGGGATTTCTCTGACTGCTGGTAATTGATTAGTTAGGATTCACGAATCTAGTCTGGCTCGCAGAAGAGCCGATACGCAGGTTTGGTATCGATCGATACTAGTCAGTATCGACCGATACCGACTTCAGGAAGAAGGAAGCGTGTCTTTTTACAATTTTTAAGTTTGCACCTTCGTCCAGAATACTTTAATAATTACTAGGAGCCCAAAACGTGTTTTAGCTTTATAATTAGGTTTTTCAGCCACTTTGGTGGCTATGCTTTATTTTACTTTGATTTTTGAGAGATAGCTTTGTGAGGGAAACAAGTCATAACTCGGTTCATATGAGAAAAGATTTTGAACCCTCTTGTTACTCTTTTCTTATTGTTTATTTTAATGACCTATTCAGTTATGTTGATTGTTTCATTCTCCATGTCTGAGTAGATCCATCATAGGTTTAGGGTTTTCTCATATGGATTTCTCTGACTGCTGGTAATTGATTAGTTAGGATTCACGAATCTGAATTAGTTCTTCACGATAGGTTTTTCTCAAAGCTAATTCTAGGTTGACGAATCTGGAACTTAGAACTTAGGTTAATCGATTAGGCACGACAGTGCAATTGAGTAATCTGGTAGAACCTAGGGTGAGCAAATTAATTATTCGTAAAGAGATTTGGTTTAGTTGATTTGTGAACAAATGAAACTCGGTATTAAGGCAGATTTATTCTTAGGAATTTGCAAAGAGATTTGGTATTCTGAAGTTTATATTTAGATAAATCTCGCAACGACAGTTGGTTAATTATAACTTAGTGATTAGAGTTCAAGAACCGCGCAAAATCTGAATCCTAACTGATTGGTTACCTGAATTCATTGATCTCCTTATAAATAACCTGAGCCTATATTCTCCCATCGATTTTACATCCTCTTTTATTGTTTATTGCTTTCAGTTACATTGATCACTTAGCTTAATTATCATCTATACAATCTATTGTGTGTTTTCTTGAGTCTATGTGTATTCGATCCCAAAGTATTACAATCGACAAAGCTATAGTACTTTTAGGGTATTAATTTTAGCATATCATGGTTTTTACCCGTTTTAGGCCATGATATAAGTCCTTTTATAGAGTATTTCTAGTATTTTGGAGTCTTTTCAGGGTTTAGCACGTTTGGAGCACATTTGGAGTAAAGAAGCCGTTTTAGGTGAAAATAAGCATATGGAGGTACAGAGTCATGCAGAGACATCAGAAGTTTTGGCATTCGTTCAAGAACTTCCCACCTATTGATTGAGCTCAAATTTGGATACAAGACAGATCAATGGATTAGCTTTCATTTTGAAGTGATATCAGTCCCTTCCAACAATGAGTTCGAAAGATATGCCAGTTTTCGTGAAGACAGTCCAGTCTGGCGAGCAGAAGAGTCGACACGCAGGCTTGGTAACGATCGATACTAGTCAGTATCGACCGATACCGACTTCAGGAAGAAGGAAACGAGACTTTTTACAAGTTTTAAGCTTGAACCTTGTTCTAGAAGACTTTAATAATTACTAGAAGCCCAAAACGTGTTTTAGCTTTATAATTAGGTTTTTCAGCCACTTTGGTGGCTATGCTTTATTTTACTTTGATGTTTGAGAGATAGCTTTGTGAGGGAGACAAGTCATAACTCTGTTCATATGAGAGAAGATTTTGAACCCTCTTGTTACTCTTTTCTTATTGTTTATTTTAATGACCTATTCAGTTATGTTGATTGTTTCATTCTCCATGTCTGAGTAGATCCATCATAGGTTTAGGGTTTTCTCATAGGGATTTCTCTGACTGCGGGTAATTGATTAGTTAGGATTCACGAATCTAGTCTGGCTCGCAGAAGAGTCGATACGCAGGTTTGGTATCGATCGATACTAGTCAGTATCGACCGATACCGACTTCAGGAAGAAGGAAGCGTGTCTTTTTACAATTTTTAAGTTTGCACCTTCGTCCAGAATACTTTAATAATTACTAGGAGCCCAAAACGTGTTTTAGCTTTATAATTAGGTTTTTCAGCCACTTTGGTGGCTATGCTTTATTTTACTTTGATTTTTGAGAGATAGCTTTGTGAGGGAAACAAGTCATAACTCTGTTCATATGAGAAAAGATTTTGAACCCTCTTGTTACTCTTTTCTTATTGTTTATTTTAATGACCTATTCAGTTATGTTGATTGTTTCATTCTCCATGTCTGAGTAGATCCATCATAGGTTTAGGGTTTTCTCATAGGGATTTCTCTGACTGCTGGTAATTGATTAGTTAGGATTCACGAATCTGAATTAGTTCTTCACGATAGGTTTTTCTCAAAGCTAATTCTAGGTTGACGAATCTGGAACTTAGAACTTAGGTTAATCGATTAGGCACGACAGTGCAATTGAGTAATCTGGTAGAACCTAGGGTGAGCAAATTAATTATTCGTAAAGAGATTTGGTTTAGTTGATTTGTGAACATATGAAAATCGGTATTAAGGCAGATTTATTCTTAGGAATTTGCAAAGAGATTTGGTATTCTGAAGTTTATATTTAGATAAATCTCGCAACGACAGTTGGTTAATTATAACTTAGTGATTAGAGTTCAAGAACCGCGCAAAATCTGAATCCTAACTGATTGTATACCTGAATTCATTGATCTCCTTATAAATAACCTGAGCCTATATTCTCCCATCGATTTTACATCCGCTTTTATTGTTTATTGCTTTCAGTTACATTGATCACTTAGCTTAATTATCATCTATACAATCTATTGTGTGTTTTCTTGAGTCTATGTGTATTCGATCCCAAAGTATTACAATCGACAAAGCTATAGTACTTTTAGGGTATTAATTTTAGCATATCATGGTTTTTACCCGTTTTAGGCCATGATATAAGTCCTTTTTATAGAGTATTTCTAGTATTTTGGAGTCTTTTCAGGGTTTAGCACGTTTGGAGCACATTTGGAGTAAAGAAGCCGTTTTAGGTGAAAATAAGCATATGGAGGTACAGAGTCATGCAGAGACATCAGAAGTTTTGGCATTCGTTCAAGAACTTCCCACCTATTGATTGAGCTCAAATTTGGATACAAGACAGATCAATGGATTAGCTTTCATTTTAAGTGGTTTCAGTCCATTCCAACAATGTGATCGAAAGATATGCCAGTTTTCGTGAAGACAGTCCAGTCTGGCGAGCAGAAGAGTCGATACGCAGGCTTGGTATCGATCGATACTAGTCAGTATCGACCGATACCGACTTCAGGAAGAAGGAAACGAGACTTTTTACAAGTTTTAAGCTTGAACCTTGTTCTAGAAGACTTTAATAATTACTAGAAGCCCAAAACGTGTTTTAGCTTTATAATTAGGTTTTTCAGCCACTTTGGTGGCTCTGCTTTATTTTACTTTGATGTTTGAGAGATAGCTTTGTGAGGAAGACAAGTCATAACTCTGTTCATATGAGAGAAGATTTTGAACCCTCTTGTTACTCTTTTCTTATTGTTTATTTTAATGACCTATTCAGTTATGTTGATTGTTTCATTCTCCATGTCTGAGTAGATCCATCATAGGTTTAGGGTTTTTGCATAGGGATTTCTCTGACTGCTGGTAATTGATTAGTTAGGATTCACGAATCTAGTCTGGCTCGCAGAAGAGCCGATACGCAGGTTTGGTATCGATCGATACTAGTCAGTATCGACCGATACCGACTTCAGGAAGAAGGAAGCGTGTCTTTTTACAATTTTTAAGTTTGCACCTTCGTCCAGAATACTTTAATAATTACTAGGAGCCCAAAACGTGTTTTAGCTTTATAATTAGGTTTTTCAGCCACTTTGGTGGCTATGCTTTATTTTACTTTGATTTTTGAGAGATAGCTTTGTGAGGGAAACAAGTCATAACTCGGTTCATATGAGAAAAGATTTTGAACCCTCTTGTTACTCTTTTCTTATTGTTTATTTTAATGACCTATTCAGTTATGTTGATTGTTTCATTCTCCATGTCTGAGTAGATCCATCATAGGTTTAGGGTTTTCTCATATGGATTTCTCTGACTGCTGGTAATTGATAAGTTAGGATTCACGAATCTGAATTAGTTCTTCACGATAGGTTTTTCTCAAAGCTAATTCTAGGTTGACGAATCTGGAACTTAGAACTTAGGTTAATCGATTAGGCACGACAGTGCAATTGAGTAATCTGGTAGAACCTAGGGTGAGCAAATTAATTATTCGTAAAGAGATTTGGTTTAGTTGATTTGTGAACAAATGAAACTCGGTATTAAGGCAGATTTATTCTTAGGAATTTGCAAAGAGATTTGGTATTCTGAAGTTTATATTTAGATAAATCTCGCAACGACAGTTGGTTAATTATAACTTAGTGATTAGAGTTCAAGAACCGCGCAAAATCTGAATCCTAACTGATTGGTTACCTGAATTCATTGATCTCCTTATAAATAACCTGAGCCTATATTCTCCCATCGATTTTACATCCTCTTTTATTGTTTATTGCTTTCAGTTACATTGATCACTTAGCTTAATTATCATCTATACAATCTATTGTGTGTTTTCTTGAGTCTATGTGTATTCGATCCCAAAGTATTACAATCGACAAAGCTATAGTACTTTTAGGGTATTAATTTTAGCATATCATGGTTTTTACCCGTTTTAGGCCATGATATAAGTCCTTTTATAGAGTATTTCTAGTATTTTGGAGTCTTTTCAGGGTTTAGCACGTTTGGAGCACATTTGGAGTAAAGAAGCCGTTTTAGGTGAAAATAAGCATATGGAGGTACAGAGTCATGCAGAGACATCTGAAGTTTTGGCATTCGTTCAAGAACTTCCCACCTATTGATTGAGCTCAAATTTGGATACAAGACAGATCAATGGATTAGCTTTCATTTTGAAGTGATTTCAGTCCATTCCAACAATGAGATCGAAAGATATGCCAGTTTTCGTGAAGACAGTCCAGTCTGGCGAGCAGAAGAGTCGACACGCAGGCTTGGTATCGATCGATACTAGTCAGTATCGACCGATACCGACTTCAGGAAGAAGGAAACGAGACTTTTTACAAGTTTTAAGCTTGAACCTTGTTCTAGAAGACTTTAATAATTACTAGAAGCCCAAAACGTGTTTTAGCTTTATAATTAGGTTTTTCAGCCACTTTGGTGGCTATGCTTTATTTTACTTTGATGTTTGAGAGATAGCTTTGTGAGGGAGACAAGTCATAACTCTGTTCATATGAGAGAAGATTTTGAACCCTCTTGTTACTCTTTTCTTATTGTTTATTTTAATGACCTATTCAGTTATGTTGATTGTTTCATTCTCCATGTCTGAGTAGATCCATCATAGGTTTAGGGTTTTCTCATAGGGATTTCTCTGACTGCTGGTAATTGATTAGTTAGGATTCACGAATCTAGTCTGGCTCGCAGAAGAGTCGATACGCAGGTTTGGTATCGATCGATACTAGTCAGTATCGACCGATACCGACTTCAGGAAGAAGGAAGCGTGTCTTTTTACAATTTTTAAGTTTGCACCTTCGTCCAAAATACTTTAATAATTACTAGGAGCCCAAAACGTGTTTTAGCTTTATAATTAGGTTTTTCAGCCACTTTGGTGGCTATGCTTTATTTTACTTTGATTTTTGAGAGATAGCTTTGTGAGGGAAACAAGTCATAACTCTGTTCATATGAGAAAAGATTTTGAACCCTCTTGTTACTCTTTTCGTATTGTTTATTTTAATGACCTATTCAGTTATGTTGATTGTTTCATTCTCCATGTCTGAGTAGATCCATCATAGGTTTAGGGTTTTCTCATAGGGATTTCTCTGACTGCTGGTAATTGATTAGTTAGGATTCACGAATCTGAATTAGTTCTTCACGATAGGTTTTTCTCAAAGCTAATTCTAGGTTGACGAATCTGGAACTTAGAACTTAGGTTAATCGATTAGGCACGACAGTGCAATTGAGTAATCTGGTAGAACCTAGGGTGAGCAAATTAATTATTCGTAAAGAGATTTGGTTTAGTTGATTTGTGAACATATGAAAATCGGTATTAAGGCAGATTTATTCTTAGGAATTTGCAAAGAGATTTGGTATTCTGAAGTTTATATTTAGATAAATCTCGCAACGACAGTTGGTTAATTATAACTTAGTGATTAGAGTTCAAGAACCGCGCAAAATCTGAATCCTAACTGATTGTATACCTGAATTCATTGATCTCCTTATAAATAACCTGAGCCTATATTCTCCCATCGATTTTACATCCGCTTTTATTGTTTATTGCTTTCAGTTACATTGATCACTTAGCTTAATTATCATCTATACAATCTATTGTGTGTTTTCTTGAGTCTATGTGTATTCGATCCCAAAGTATTACAATCGACAAAGCTATAGTACTTTTAGGGTATTAATTTTAGCATATCATGGTTTTTACCCGTTTTAGGCCATGATATAAGTCCTTTTTATAGAGTATTTCTAGTATTTTGGAGTCTTTTCAGGGTTTAGCACGTTTGGAGCACATTTGGAGTAAAGAAGCCGTTTTAGGTGAAAATAAGCATATGGAGGTACAGAGTCATGCAGAGACATCAGAAGTTTTGGCATTCGTTCAAGAACTTCCCACCTATTGATTGAGCTCAAATTTGGATACAAGACAGATCAATGGATTAGCTTTCATTTTAAGTGGTTTCAGTCCATTCCAACAATGAGATCGAAAGATATGCCAGTTTTCGTGAAGACAGTCCAGTCTGGCGAGCAGAAGAGTCGATACGCAGGCTTGGTATCGATCGATACTAGTCAGTATCGACCGATACCGACTTCAGGAAGAAGGAAACGAGACTTTTTACAAGTTTTAAGCTTGAACCTTGTTCTAGAAGACTTTAATAATTACTAGAATCCCAAAACGTGTTTTAGCTTTATAATTAGGTTTTTCAGCCACTTTGGTGGCTATGCTTTATTTTACTTTGATGTTTGAGAGATAGCTTTGTGAGGGAGACAAGTCATAACTCTGTTCATATGAGAGAAGATTTTGAACCCTCTTGGTACTCTTTTCTTATTGTTTATTTTAATGACCTATTCAGTTATGTTGATTGTTTCATTCTCCATGTCTGAGTAGATCCATCATAGGTTTAGGGTTTTCTCATAGGGATTTCTCTGACTGCTGGTAATTGATTAGTTAGTATTCACGAATCTAGTCTGGCTCGCAGAAGAGTCGATACGCAGGTTTGGTATCGATCGATACTAGTCAGTATCGACCGATACCGACTTCAGGAAGAAGGAAGCGTGTCTTTTTACAATTTTTAAGTTTGCACCTTCGTCCAGAATACTTTAATAATTACTAGGAGGCAAAACGTGTTTTAGCTTTATAATTAGGTTTTTCAGCCACTTTGGTGGCTATGCTTTATTTTACTTTGATTTTTGAGAGATAGCTTTGTGAGGGAAACAAGTCATAACTCTGTTCATATGAGAAAAGATTTTGAACCCTCTTGTTACTCTTTTCTTATTGTTTATTTTAATGACCTATTCAGTTATGTTGATTGTTTCATTCTCCATGTCTGAGTAGATCCATCATAGGTTTAGGGTTTTCTCATAGGGATTTCTCTGACTGCTGGTAATTGATTAGTTAGGATTCACGAATCTGAATTAGTTCTTCACGATAGGTTTTTCTCAAAGCTAATTCTAGGTTGACGAATCTGGAACTTAGAACTTAGGTTAATCGATTAGGCACGACAGTGCAATTGAGTAATCTGGTAGAACCTAGGGTGAGCAAATTAATTATTCGTAAAGAGATTTGGTTTAGTTGATTTGTGAACATATGAAAATCGGTATTAAGGCAGATTTATTCTTAGGAATTTGCAAAGAGATTTGGTATTCTGAAGTTTATATTTAGATAAATCTCGCAACGACAGTTGGTTAATTATAACTTAGTGATTAGAGTTCAAGAACCGCGCAAAATCTGAATCCTAACTGATTGTATACCTGAATTCATTGATCTCCTTATAAATAACCTGAGCCTATATTCTCCCATCGATTTTACATCCGCTTTTATTGTTTATTGCTTTCAGTTACATTGATCACTTAGCTTAATTATCATCTATACAATCTATTGTGTGTTTTCTTGAGTCTATGTGTATTCGATCCCAAAGTATTACAATCGACAAAGCTATAGTACTTTTAGGGTATTAATTTTAGCATATCATGGTTTTTACCCGTTTTAGGCCATGATATAAGTCCTTTTTATAGAGTATTTCTAGTATTTTGGAGTCTTTTCAGGGTTTAGCACGTTTGGAGCACATTTGGAGTAAAGAAGCCGTTTTAGGTGAAAATAAGCATATGGAGGTACAGAGTCATGCAGAGACATCAGAAGTTTTGGCATTCGTTCAAGAACTTCCCACCTATTGATTGAGCTCAAATTTGGATACAAGACAGATCAATGGATTAGCTTTCATTTTAAGTGGTTTCAGTCCATTCCAACAATGAGATCGAAAGATATGCCAGTTTTCGTGAAGACAGTCCAGTCTGGCGAGCAGAAGAGTCGATACGCAGGCTTGGTATCGATCGATACTAGTCAGTATCGACCGATACCGACTTCAGGAAGAAGGAAACGAGACTTTTTACAAGTTTTAAGCTTGAACCTTGTTCTAGAAGACTTTAATAATTACTAGAATCCCAAAACGTGTTTTAGCTTTATAATTAGGTTTTTCAGCCACTTTGGTGGCTATGCTTTATTTTACTTTGATGTTTGAGAGATAGCTTTGTGAGGGAGACAAGTCATAACTCTGTTCATATGAGAGAAGATTTTGAACCCTCTTGGTACTCTTTTCTTATTGTTTATTTTAATGACCTATTCAGTTATGTTGATTGTTTCATTCTCCATGTCTGAGTAGATCCATCATAGGTTTAGGGTTTTCTCATAGGGATTTCTCTGACTGCTGGTAATTGATTAGTTAGTATTCACGAATCTAGTCTGGCTCGCAGAAGAGTCGATACGCAGGTTTGGTATCGATCGATACTAGTCAGTATCGACCGATACCGACTTCAGGAAGAAGGAAGCGTGTCTTTTTACAATTTTTAAGTTTGCACCTTCGTCCAGAATACTTTAATAATTACTAGGAGGCAAAACGTGTTTTAGCTTTATAATTAGGTTTTTCAGCCACTTTGGTGGCTATGCTTTATTTTACTTTGATTTTTGAGAGATAGCTTTGTGAGGGAAACAAGTCATAACTCTGTTCATATGAGAAAAGATTTTGAACCCTCTTGTTACTCTTTTCTTATTGTTTATTTTAATGACCTATTCAGTTATGTTGATTGTTTCATTCTCCATGTCTGAGTAGATCCATCATAGGTTTAGGGTTTTCTCATAGGGATTTCTCTGACTGCTGGTAATTGATTAGTTAGGATTCACGAATCTGAATTAGTTCTTCACGATAGGTTTTTCTCAAAGCTAATTCTAGGTTGACGAATCTGGAACTTAGAACTTAGGTTAATCGATTAGGCACGACAGTGCAATTGAGTAATCTGGTAGAACCTAGGGTGAGCAAATTAATTATTCGTAAAGAGATTTGGTTTAGTTGATTTGTGAACATATGAAAATCGGTATTAAGGCAGATTTATTCTTAGGAGTTTGCAAAGAGATTTGGTATTCTGAAGTTTATATTTAGATAAATCTCGCAACGACAGTTGGTTAATTATAACTTAGTGATTAGAGTTCAAGAACCGCGCAAAATCTGAATCCTAACTGATTGTATACCTGAATTCATTGATCTCCTTATAAATAACCTGAGCCTATATTCTCCCATCGATTTTACATCCTCTTTTATTGTTTATTGCTTTCAGTTACATTGATCACTTAGCTTAATTATCATCTATACAATATATTGTGTGTTTTCTTGAGTCTATGTGTATTCGATCCCAAAGTATTACAATCGACAAAGCTATAGTACTTTTAGGGTATGAATTTTAGCATATCATGGTTTTTACCCGTTTTAGGCCATGATATAAGTCCTTTTTATAGAGTATTTCTAGTATTTTGGAGTCTTTTCAGGGTTTAGCACGTTTGGAGCACATTTGGAGTAAAGAAGCCGTTTTAGGTGAAAATAAGCATATGGAGGTACAGAGTCATGCAGAGACATCAGAAGTTTTGGCATTCGTTCAAGAACTTCCCACCTATTGATTGAGCTCAAATTTGGATACAAGACAGATCAATGGATTAGCTTTCATTTTAAGTGGTTTCAGTCCATTCCAACAATGAGATCGAAAGATATGCCAGTTTTCGTGAAGACAGTCCAGTCTGGCGAGCAGAAGAGTCGATACGCAGGCTTGGTATCGATCGATACTAGTCAGTATCGACCGATACCGACTTCAGGAAGAAGGAAACGAGACTTTTTACAAGTTTTAAGCTTGAACCTTGTTCTAGAAGACTTTAATAATTACTAGAAGCCCAAAACGTGTTTTAGCTTTATAATTAGGTTTTTCAGCCACTTTGGTGGCTATGCTTTATTTTACTTTGATGTTTGAGAGATAGCTTTGTGAGGGAGACAAGTCATAACTCTGTTCATATGAGAGAAGATTTTGAACCCTCTTGTTACTCTTTTCTTATTGTTTATTTTAATGACCTATTCAGTTATGTTGATTGTTTCATTCTCCATGTCTGAGTAGATCCATCATAGGTTTAGGGTTTTCTCATAGGGATTTCTCTGACTGCTGGTAATTGATTAGTTAGTATTCACGAATCTAGTATGGCTCGCAGAAGAGTCGATACGCAGGTTTGGTATCGATCGATACTAGTCAGTATCGACCGATACCGACTTCAGGAAGAAGGAAGCGTGTCTTTTTACAATTTTTAAGTTTGCACCTTCGTCCAGAATACTTTAATAATTACTAGGAGGCAAAACGTGTTTTAGCTTTATAATTAGGTTTTTCAGCCACTTTGGTGGCTATGCTTTATTTTACTTTGATTTTTGAGAGATAGCTTTGTGAGGGGAACAAGTCATAACTCTGTTCATATGAGAAAAGATTTTGAACCCTCTTGTTACTCTTTTCTTATTGTTTATTTTAATGACCTATTCAGTTATGTTGATTGTTTCATTCTCCATGTCTGAGTAGATCCATCATAGGTTTAGGGTTTTCTCATAGGGATTTCTCTGACTGCTGGTAATTGATTAGTTAGGATTCACGAATCTGAATTAGTTCTTCACGATAGGTTTTTCTCAAAGCTAATTCTAGGTTGACGAATCTTGAACTTAGAACTTAGGTTAATCGATTAGGCACGACCGTGCAATTGAGTAATCTGGTAGAACCTAGGGTGAGCAAATTAATTATTCGTAAAGAGATTTGGTTTAGTTGATTTGTGAACATATGAAACTCGGTATTAAGGCAGATTTATTCTTAGGAATTTGCAAAGAGATTTGGTATTCTGAAGTTTATATTTAGATAAATCTCGCAACAACAGTTGGTTAATTATAACTTAGTGATTAGAGTTCAAGAACCGCACAAAATCTGAATCCTAACTGATTGGTTACCTGAATTCATTGATCTCCTTATAAATAACCTGAGCCTATATTCTCCCATCGATTTTACATCCTCTTTTATTGTTTATTGCTTTCAGTTACATTGATCACTTAGCTTAATTATCATCTATACAATCTATTGTGTGTTTTCTTGAGTCTATGTGTATTCGATCCCAAAGTATTACAATCGACAAAGCTATAGTACTTTTAGGGTATTAATTTTAGCATATCATGGTTTTTACCCGTTTTAGGCCATGATATAAGTCCTTTTTATAGAGTATTTCTAGTATTTTGGAGTCTTTTCAGGGTTTAGCACGTTTGGAGCACATTTGGAGAAAAGAAGCCGTTTTAGGTGAAAATAAGCATATGGAGGTACAGAGTCATGCAGAGACATCAGAAGTTTTGGCATTCGTTCAAGAACTTCCCACCTATTGATTGAGCTCAAATTTGGATACAAGACAGATCAATGGATTAGCTTTCATTTTGAAGTGGTTTCGGTCCATTCCAACAATGCGATCGAAAGATATGCCAGTTTTCGTGAAGACAGTCCAGTCTGGCGAGCAGAAGAGTCGACACGCAGGCTTGGTATCGATCGATACTAGTCAGTATCGACCGATACCGACTTAGGGAAGAAGGAAACGTGACTTTTTACAAGTTTTAAGCTTGAACCTTGTTCCAGAAGACTTTAATAATTACTAGAAGCCCAAAACGTCTTTTAGCTTTATAATTAGGTTTTTCAGCCAATTTGGTGGCTATGCTTTATTTTACTTTGATTTTTGAGAGATAGAATTGTGAGGGAGACAAGTCATAACTCTGTTCATATGAGAGAAGATTTTGAACCCTCTTGTTACTATTTTCTTATTGTTTATTTTAATGACCTATTCAGTTATGTTGATTATTTCATTCTCCATGTCTGAGTAGATCCATCATAGGTTTAGGGTTTTCTTATAGAAATTTCTCTGACTGCTGGTAATTGATTAGTTAGGATTCACCATCTGTATTAGTTCTTCACGATAGGTTATTCTCAAAGCTAATTCTAGGTTGACAAATATGGAACTTAGATCTTAGGTTAATCGATTAGGCACGACAATGCAATTGAGTAATCTTATAGAATCTAGGGTGAGCGAATTAATTATTCGCAAAGAGATTTGGTTTTGTTGATTTGTGAACATATCGAACTCGGTATTAAGGCTGATTTATTCTTAGGAATTTGCAAAGAGATTTGGGATTCTGAAGTTTAGATTTAGATAAATCTCGCAACGGTAGTTGGTTAATTATAACTTAGTGATTTGAGTTCAAGAGCCGCGCTAAATCTGAATCATTACTGATTGGTTACCTGCATTCATTGATCTCCTGAGAAATAACATGAGCCTATATTCTCCCATCGATTTTACATCCTCTTTTATTGTTTATTGCTTTCAATTACATTGATCACTTAGCTTAATTCTCATCTATACAATCTATTGTGTGTTTTCTTGAGTCTCTGTGGATTCGATCCCAAAGTATTACAATCGACAAAGCTTTAGTACTTTTAGGGTTTTAATTTGGGCATATCATGGTTTTTACCCGTTTTAGGCCATGATATAAGTCTTTTTTATAGAGTATTTCTAGTATTTTGGAGTCTTTTCAGGGTTTAGCACGTTTGGAGCACATTTGGAGAAAAGGAGCCGTTTTAGGTGAAAATGAGCATATGGAGGTGCAGAGTCATGCAGAGACATCAGAAGTTTTGGCATTCGTTGAAGAATTTCCCACTGATTGTTTGAGCTCAAATTTGGATACAAGACAGATCAATGGATTAGCTTTCATTTTGAAGTGGTTTCAGGCCATTCCAACAATGCGATCGAAAGATATGCCAGTTTTCGTGAAGACAGTCCAGTCTGGCGAGCAGAAGAGTCGACACGCAGGCTTGGTATCGATCGATACTAGTCAGTATCGACCGATACCGACTTCAGGAAGAAGGAAACGTGACTTTTTACAAGTTTTAAGCTTGAACCTTGTTCCAGAAGACTTTAATAATTACTAGAAGCCCAAAACGTCTTTTAGCTTTATAATTAGGTTTTTCAGCCACTTTGGTGGCTATTCTTTATTTTACTTTGATTTTTGAGAGATAGCATTGTGAGGGAGACAAGTCATAACTCTGTTCATATGAGAGAAGATTTTGAACACTCTTGTTACTATTTTCTTATTGTTTATTTTAATGACCTATTCAGTTATGTTGATTATTTCATTCTCCATGTCTGAGTAGATCCATCATAGGTTTAGGGTTTTCTTATAGAAATTTCTCTGACTGCTGGTAATTGATTAGTTAGGATTCACCATCTGTATTAGTTCTTCACGATAGGTTGTTCTCAAAGCTAATTCTAGGTTGACAAATCTGGAACTTAGATTTTAGGTTAATCGATTCGGCACGACAATGCAATTGAGTAATCTGATAGAACCTAAGGTGAGCGAATTAATTATTCGTAAAGAGATTTGGGTTTGTTGATTTGTGAACATATCAAACTCGGTATTAAGGCTGATTTATTCTTAGGAATTTGCAAAGAGATTTGGGATTCTGAAGTTTAGATTTAGATAAATCTCGCAACGGTAGTTGGTTAATTATAACTTAGTGATTTGAGTTCAAGAACCGAGCTAAATCTGAATCATTACTGATTGGTTACCTGCATTCATTGATCTCCTGAGAAATAACATGAGCCTATATTCTCCCATCGATTTTACATCCTCTTTTATTGTTTATTGCTTTCAATTACATTGATCACTTAGCTTAATTCTCATCTATACAATCTATTGTGTGTTTTCTTGAGTCTCTGTGGATTCGATCCCAAAGTATTACAATCGACAAAGCTTTAGTACTTTTAGTGTTTTAATTTGGGAATATCATGGTTTTTACCCGTTTTAGGCCATGATATAAGTCTTTTTTATAGAGTATTTCTAGTATTTTGGAGTCTTTTCAGGGTTTAGCACGTTTGGAGCACATTTGGAGAAAATGAGCCGTTTTAGGTGAAAATGAGCATATGGAGGTGCAGAGTCATGCAGAGACATCAGAAGTTTTGGCATTCGTTGAAGAATTTCCCTCTGATTGTTTGAGCTCAAATTTGGATACAAGACAGATCAATGGATTAGCTTTCATTTTGAAGTGGTTTCAGGCCATTCCAACAATGCGATCGAAAGATATGCCAGTTTTCGTGAAGACAGTCCAGTCTGGCGAGCAGAAGAGTCGACACGCAGGCTTGGTATCGATCGATACTAGTCAGTATCGACCGATACCGACTTCATGAAGAAGGAAACGTGACTTTTTACAAGTTTTAAGCTTGAACCTTGTTCCAGAAGACTTTAATAATTACTAGAAGCCCAAAACGTCTTTTAGCTTTATAATTAGGTTTTTCAGCTACTTTGGTGGCTATGCTTTATTTTACTTTGATTTTTGAGAGATAGCATTGTGAGGGAGACAAGTCATAACTCTGTTCATATGAGAGAAGGTTTTGAACCCTCTTGTTACTATTTTCTTATTGTTTATTTTAATGACCTATTCAGTCATGTTGATTATTCCATTCTCCATGTCTGAGTAGATCCATCATAGGTTTAGGGTTTTCTTATAGAAATTTCTCTGACTGCTGGTAATTGATTAGTTAGGATTCACCATATGAAATAGTTCTTCACGATAGGTTGTTCTCAAAGCTAATTCTAGGTTGACAAATCTGGAACTTAGATCTTACGTTAATCGATTAGGCACGACAATGCAATTGAGTAATCTGATAGAACCTAGGGTGAGCAAATTAATTATTCGCAAAGAGATTTGGTTTTGTTGATTTGTGAACATATCAAACTCGGTATTAAGGCAGATTTATTCTTAGGAATTTGCAAAGAGATTTGGGATTCTGAAGTTTAGATTTAGATAAATCTCGCAACGGTTGTTGGTTAATTATAACTTAGTGATTTGAGTTCAAGAACCGCGCTAAATCTGAATCATTACTGATTGGTTACCTGCATTCATTGATCTCCTGAGAAATAACATGAGCCTATATTCTCCCATCGATTTTACATCCTCTTTTATTGTTTATTGCTTTCAATTACATTGATCACTTAGCTTAATTCTCATCTATACAATCTATTGTGTGTTTTCTTGAGTCTCTGTGGATTCGATCCCAAAGTATTACAATCGACAAAGCTTTAGTACTTTTAGGGTATTAATTTGAGCATATCATGGTTTTTACCCGTTTTAGGCCATGATATAAGTCTTTTTTATAGAGTATTTCTAGTATTTTGGAGTCTTTTCAGGGTTTAGCACGTTTGAAGCACATTTGGAGAAAAGGAGCCGTTTTAGGTGAAAATGAGCATATGGAGGTGCAGAGTCATGCAGAGACATCATAAGTTTTGGCATTCGTTGAAGAATTTCCCTCTGATTGTTTGAGCTCAAATTTGGATACAAGACAGATCAATGGATTAGCTTTCATTTTGAAGTGGTTTCAGGCCATTCCAACAATGCGATCGAAAGATATGCCAGTTTTCGTGAAGACAGTCCAGTCTGGCGAGCAGAAGAGTCGACACGCAGGCTTGGTATCGATCGATACTAGTCAGTATCGACCGATACCGACTTCATGAAGAAGGAAACGTGACTTTTTACAAGTTTTAAGCTTGAACCTTGTTCCAGAAGACTTTAATAATTACTAGAAGCCCAAAACGTCTTTTAGCTTTATAATTAGGTTTTTCAGCCACTTTGGTGGCTATGCTTTATTTTACTTTGATTTTTGAGAGATAGCATTGTGAGGGAGACAAGTCATAACTCTGTTCATATGAGAGAAGATTTTGAACCCTCTTGTTACTATTTTCTTATTGTTTATGTTAATGACCTATTCAGTTATGTTGATTATTTCATTCTCCATGTCTGAGTAGATCCATCATAGGTTTAGGGTTTTCTTATAGAAATTTCTCTGACTGCTGGTAATTGATTAGTTAGGATTCACCATCTGTATTAGTTCTTCACGATAGGTTATTCTCAAAGCTAATTCTAGGTTGACAAATCTGGAACTTAGATCTTAGGTTAATCGATTAGGCACGACAATGCAATTGAGTAATCTGATAGAACCTAGGGTGAGCGAATTAATTATTCGCAAAGAGATTTGGTTTTGTTGATTTGTGAACATATCAAACTCGGTATTAAGGCAGATTTATTCTTAGGAATTTGCAAAGAGATTTGGGATTCTGAAGTTTAGATTTAGATAAATCTCGCAACGGTAGTTGGTTAATTATAACTTAGTGATTTGAGTTCAAGAACCGCGCTAAATCTGAATCATTACTGATTGGTTACCTGCATTCATTGATCTCCTGAGAAATAACATGAGCCTATATTCTCCCATCGATTTTACATCCTCTTTTATTGTTTATTGCTTTCAATTACATTGATCACTTAGCTTAATTCTCATCTATACAATCTATTGTGTGATTTCTTGAGTCTCTGTGGATTCGATCCCAAAGTATTACAATCGACAAAGCTTTAGTACTTTTAGGGTATTAATTTGAGCATATCATGGTTTTTACCCGTTTTAGGCCATGATATAAGTCTTTTTTATAGAGTATTTCTAGTATTTTGGAGTCTTTTCAGGGTTTAGCACGTTTGGAGCACATTTGGAGAAAAGGAGCCGTTTTAGGTGAAAATGAGCATATGGAGGTGCAGAGTCATGCAGAGACATCAGAAGTTTTGGCATTCGTTGAAGAATTTCCCACTGATTGTTTGAGCTCAAATTTGGATACAAGACAGATCAATGGATTAGCTTTCATTTTGAAGTGGTTTCAGGCCATTCCAACAATGCGATCGAAAGATATGCCAGTTTTCGTGAAGACAGTCCAGTCTGGCGAGCAGAAGAGTCGACACGCAGGCTTGGTATCGATCGATACTAGTCAGTATCGACCGATACCGACTTCATGAAGAAGGAAACGTGACTTTTTACAAGTTTTAAGCTTGAACCTTGTTCCAGAAGACTTTAATAATTACTAGAAGCCCAAAACGTCTTTTAGCTTTATAATTAGGTTTTTCAGCCACTTTGGTGGCTATGCTTTATTTTACTTTGATTTTTGAGAGATAGCATTGTGAGGGAGACAAGTCATAACTCTGTTCATATGAGAGAAGATTTTGAACCCTCTTGTTACTATTTTCTTATTGTTTATTTTAATGATCTATTCAGTTATGTTGATTATTTCATTCTCCATGTCTGAGTAGATCCATCATAGGTTTAGGGTTTTCTTATAGGAATTTCTCTGACTGCTGGTAATTGATTAGTTAGGATTCACCATCTGAATTAGTTCTCCACGATAGGTTGTTCTCAAAGCTAATTCTAGGTTGCCAAATCTGGAACTTAGATCTTAGGTTAATAGATTAGGCACGACAATGCAATTGAGTAATCTGATAGAACCTAGGGTGAGTAAATTAATTATTCGCAAAGAGATTTGGTTTAGTTGATTTGTGAACATATCAAACTCGGTATTAAGGCTGATTTATTCTTAGGAATTTGCAAAGAGATTTGGAATTCTGAAGTTTAGATTTAGATAAATCTCGCAACGACAGTTGGTTAATTATAACTTAGTGATTTGAGTTCAAGAACCGCGCTAAATCTGAATCCTGACTGATTGGTTACCTGCATTCATTGATCTCCTGAGAAATAAAATGGGCCTATATTCTCCCATCGATTTTACATCCTCTATATTTGTTTATTGCTTTCAATTACATTGATCACTTAGCTTAATTCTCATCTATACAATATATTGTGTGTTTTCTTGAGTATATGTGGATTCGATCCCTAAGTATTACAATCGACAAAGCTTTAGTACTCTTAGGGTATTAATTTGAGATTATCATGGTTTTTACCCGTTTTAGGCCATGATATAAGTCCTTTTTATAGAGTATTTATAGTATTTTGGAGTCTTTTAGAGCTTTTTCAGGGTTTAGCACGTTTGGAGCACAATTGGAGAAAAGGAGCCGTTTTGGGTGAAAATAAGCATATGGAGATGCAGAGTCATGCAGAGACGTCTGATGTTTGGCATTCGTTGAAGAACTTCCCACTGATTGATTGAGCTCAAATTTGGATACAAGACAGATCAATAGATTAGCTTTCATTTGGAACTGGTTTCAGGACATTCCAACAGTGCGATCGAAAGTTATGCCAGTTTTCGTGAAGACAATCTAGTTTGGCTCGCAGAAGAGTCGATACGCAGGTTTGGTATCGATCGATACTAGTCAGTATCGACCATCCCGACTTCAGGAAGAAGGAAGCGTGACTTTTTACAATTTTTAAGTTTGCACCTTTGTCCAGAATACTTTAATAATTACTAAGAGCCCAAAACGTGTTTTAGCTTTATAATTAGGTTTTTCAGCCACTTTGGTGGCTATGCATTATTTTACTTTGATTTTTGAGAGAGAGCTTTGTGAGGAAGACAAGGCAGAACTCTGTTCATCTGAGAGAAGATTTCGAACCCTCTTGTTACTATTTAATTATTGTTTATTTTAATGACCTATTCAGTTATGTTGATTGTTTCATTCTCCATGTCTGAATAGATCCATCATAGGTTTAGGGTTTTCTCATAGTGATTTCTCTAACTGCTGGTAATTGATTAGTTAGGATTCACCATCTGAATTAATTCTTCACCATTGGTTGTTTTCAAAGCTAATTCTAGGTTGACGAATCTGGAACTTAGATCTTAGGTTAATCGATTAGGCACGACAGTGCAATTGAGTAATCTGATAGAACCTAGGGTGAGCAAATTAATTATTCGCAAAGAGATTTGGTTTAGTTGAATTGTCAACATATCAAACTCGGTATTAAGGCTGATTTATTCTTAGGAATTTGCAAAGAGATTTGGGATTCGGAAGTTTTGATTTAGATAAATCTCGCAACGACTATAACGCCCCGACCGCCCCTACCTGTGGGCCCCATGCCCTCTCTCGGCCCGTGGGCCCCACCCTTGTCCGACGGCCGGTGCGTTAGTCCGGGAGTCTTGTAATACTTGTTTACTGACCCTGCAATCACCACGTGATCTTTCCCCGTGTTTTGTCCTCACTCACACGATACCGCGAATCACTTCCCGGTAGGTCACCCATCTTTAAATTGCTCCAGCTCAAGCACGCTTAACTCTGGAGTTCTCTCTGGACAAGTTCCCGAAAAGATAAGTGCACTTTGGTGACATAGGTAGCCAAATCAATTCTTATAAGCCTCTCCGCATATACAAGAAACCGGGATGTTACAATCACCCCCACTCATAGAGCGCGACGTCCTCGTTGCGCACCAGGATCGTCACCCTAGACGGTGTGGGCCCACCTGACTCCACACACGTGTTTGGGTTCGGCTCTGATACCACTTATAACGCCCCGACCGCCCCTACCTGTGGGCCCCATGCCCTCTCTCGGCCTGTGGGCCCCACCCTTGTCCGACGGCCGGTGCGCTAGTCCGGGAGGCTCGTAAGACTTGTTTACTGACCCTGCAATCACCACGTGACCTTTCCCCGTGTTTTGTCCTCACTCACACGCTACCGCGAATCACTTCCCGGAAGGTCACCCATCCTTAGACTACTCCAGCTCAAGCACGCTTAACTCTGGAGTTCTTTCGGGCAAGTGATCGGAAAAGGTAAGTGCACTTTGGTGACATAGGTAGCCAAATCAATTCTTATAAGCCTCTCCGCATATACCAGAAATCGGGATGTTACAATCACCCCCACTCATAGAGCGCAACGTCCTCGTTGCGCACCAGGATCGTCACCCTAGACGGTGTGGGCCCACCTGACTCCACACACGTGTTTGGGTTCGGCTCTGATACCACTTATAACGCCCCGACCGCCCCTACCTGTGGGCCCCATGCCCTCTCTCGGCCCGTGGGCCCCACCCTTGTCCAACGGCCGGTGCGTTAGTCCGTGAGGCTTGTAATACTTGTTTACTGACCCTGCAATCACCACGTGACCTTTCCCCGTGTTTTGTCCTCACTCACACGATACCGCGAATCACTTCCCGGAAGGTCACCCATCCTTAGACTACTCCAGCTCAAGCACGCTTAACTCTGGAGTTCTTTCGGGCAAGTGATCGGAAAAGGTAAGTGCACTTTAGTGACATAGGTAGCCAAATCAATTCTTATAAGCCTCTCCGCATATACCAGAAATCGGGATGTTACATATAATATTTGTGTGAGTTGATTGCTGTGTAGTTAGCATGTTGAGTTTAGTTTCCGCTTTGAGTACTCTTGATGAGTAGCTGTTAGAGGACATCACGATTCACCAATGTTTCGAAATAAAACGTGGTTAATTTGTGGTGATTTCATCGAAATTTTAAAAGGAGAAGAGCATTCGAATTTTGTAGATTCTCTGATTATTCCAGTAGGAAAGAGAGATTTCCAAGAAGTCGTACATCATTGCTCCATTGTGGATTTTGTGTATAATGGCCCGCAACTCACTTGGTGTAACAAGAGAGAAGATGGTCTAATATGGAAAAAACATGATCGGGTGATGATAAATAGTGAATGGTTGAATAAATTTCAGAGCTCATACTGTGTTTTTGATTCAGGTGGTTGTTCGGATCATTCTCGAGGAAGGATAGTGTTGGCGAGTCCCCGGGAAAGAGTCCGAAGACCATTTAAATTTCTGGGACAGTAATGTGAGGCTCTCGAAGCTCATTCCATGTGTGAAATGCGGAGCTTATCGGGACCCTTTTCTGCATGAGGAAGAAGTTGTGCACGGATCTTCTCAAGCCGAGGATAGAGATGTCGGATTCTCGTATGACGCAACTTCCATCCATTAGACCCAACTACATCAGAAACAGTGGCATTGAACGGTATCCCGAGTATGCGCGGTCCATCCATACTGGTAACATCTATTATCCTTCCCATCGAGCCAGTGGTCGTGCCAATATGAAATCGTCTTACCATTACCGACCTCCCCTCTAATGAAAGGCTGAAGGATTTTAGCCGGCACAAGACGAGGCGTGAAGAATATCCGCTGGAAGTTAGCCGACACAAGGGGAGGATCTAGGCCGGTACAAGAGTCTGCCTCAATACCGGACGGATGGGAAGGATGGACGCCGGCTGGTGCAGTGGCCTAGGAATGGTATTTTCCCTCAGTTTTCTTCTCTTGCTTCATTTCTGGGTGTGTTCCATCTCATGCTCTCCAATCATCTCCAAAAGGCCGCCAAGTACCTAGAAAACACTTTAGTTTGTGCAAGACTCACTAGGACCTAATGCAAACAACCTAGAATCAAATTAAGACTAAAGTACTAAGGAAAACCATGAGTATGCATGAATGTGACTCAAAACACTAAGTAAAATGCATGCTAACAAGAGTAAAATATGAGAATATCAGTGATGTGCTCAAAAATCTCCAAATCTCTTGGAAGAGAAGAAGATAAAGGAGCTTTGATCTAAACCAAAATTTCTTTTGTCTTTAAAACGGTGCTTTTATGACCAAAAATATGATTTTTAAGTTTCAAAAATTGTCAAAACTTACCTTGCGTATGGGCCGCGAAAAACAAAATCCGGTTAGTTTTCACTAACGGTTCGAGTTTGGGTCAAGAAAACGTACCAAACTTCGGGAAATTTAGTCAGGATTTACCCGTCAACTTTTTGCCCGACGAGGTGCCGGCCGCGAGTCAGAGTGTCGTGGTCGCGGTGGGAGGCAGCTCAGTGGTGACCTTGGAGCTTCTCCTGCGGTGGAACGGAAGTTGGCCGCGACATGAAGAGTCGTGGTCGCGGCGATGTGGTTTTTTGGCTGTGACCCTGTAGTTGCGGTCGTGGTGGAGAGGTCTTCACCGCGTGGTCAATAAATTTCTCGCGGCCAGAAGGCACTTAGACACGAGTCGAGAGGTCTCTCCCCCGACCAAGTCCTTCGACCGTTTCTTTTTTTTTTTTTGGTTTTTGGGTTTTTTTATTTTTATTTTTGGACTTTGGAATTTTTTGAAAACCTGCAACTTAGAAAAGCAAAACGTTAATAGAAAAAGCAAAAGAAAGAAAGCTAAAGTTGAAAACACGTACCAAATGAGTTGCCTCCCATCAAGCGCTTTTGGTTAAAATCGTAAGCTCAACTTTCAAAGCATATTAGGCGTGAGAAAACGATGTTCCAAAAACTTCATCATCCTTGGAATGTGTACCTTTTCCTTGTATCAGCACTTTGTCTCCATCTTCGTTCCTAAGAACTTTTTCATTTCAGAGAACTTGTTTTGTCGCTTTAATCATCTCTTTGATTTGCTCTTCACTTGCTTTGCTTAGCTCGGGAGGAAAGAAAATCTTGACATTTGAGAATGGTCTTGTAGGAGGTGGATGCTTCACTCTTGCCGTCCTAGTCTTTGTTGGGTCGTTCATACCTTTTGTCTTCTCTTTTTCCATTGGCAAGGTCGAATGTTGTACCTTTGAAACGTTCCTTTGGCTTGGGACAACATTTGGGATCGTTGGGTAAAAAATCTTTCAGTCCACATTGAAAAAAGGTCATTGTGGTTGGCGTGATCGATGATGGCGCCAACTGTAGCTAGAAATGAACAACCAAAAATATGTGGTCTATCCTTATCTTCATCCACCTCGAGCACATGAAAATCTGTTGGCACAATCTTGTTTCCAATGAGAAGTTGTAGGTCGGAGATGACTCCTTCGGTCTTTTTTGTGATGAATCTCCAAAGACGGGACTCATGGTAGATGGCATGAGTGTTCTTATGCCCAATCTCTCAGCAAATGCCTTTGACATGATGTTGACATTGGCTCCGGAATCACAAAAAATGGATTCCCGTGATCGAACAAGAGAATGTGAAACGTCCTAGAAAATTCATGAGTTTTCTTGTGACATCCCAAGAATGAGTTTTAGGGCCTATTTTCCGATTAAAACACTAAGGCGAGAACCCTAAATCTTGCGCCCAAAGAAACCCTAACCCTAGTTTTCCGAAGAAGAAAACCATAGTTTGCGAAGGGAGCAATGTTTATGGCTCTTAATCTCCAACTGAAATCATTTTGGGCGTGGATCATGCATGCTAAGTTGGGCTTGAGGATAGTTGGGCCAAACATCAAGCGAGAGAAAGAGTTGGACCGAAAGGAGCATTAGACGAAGCGTCAGGCCTATTTCAGGTTGAGAAAAGCCCATCAATGAAAGAAAGTAGTGTAGCCCATTTCAAAGAGTAATCTAGAGTTTAATTAAGGTAATTTTCGTGAGCCATTAGCGAGGAGAAGAGAAGCCCAAGGTTAAAAGGCCAATAGAATCAGTAAGGGCAAATCCGACATTTTATCGGAAAACCATAAACCCAGGAAGCCACACTAACTTTCTCTATAAATAGAGGAGCCACGACCTAGAGGAAATCAGAGGGTGATCTTGTGGCAAATCCCTGCCGGAATTTCGTTTGAGCCACCACCGTTGAGCCACCTTGAAGGAGAAGACACCGCATCCTCCTAAAAGGCAGATCTGACCCGTTTTTGAAGAGAAGAGTATCGGACAGACAATCGGATCAATCTGAAACTTGGTAAGCATATTCTAGACTCCTATATCTAGCCATAGCTGAAAGCGGATCTCAATTTGGAGCTATAGAGCTAAAGTTATTGCCGTTTTTCTGAGATAGATATTTGTTGTTGAAATCTTCGGATATATATATTGTAAGGAAATTATCCGGCAAAGACGGAGGAAACAGGAAGCGATCTACATACCTCTAGAAAGCCCCGAGTCTTAGTTTTCTGGAAAGCTCAAGTTCGTCAAATTTGGAGATCCATGATGAAAGTTATCGCTGTATCTTTTCATCTGGTACATTCTGGCCGAATCTCCAACCATCGCAGATCAGACCCGTTTTGATAGAAGGGAGAAACGGATGAGAAGGTATTCTCCGAATATTATGAAACTCGATAAGGATATTCAAGACTTCTAGATCTAGCTACAACAGAAATCATATTATCATTTGAAGTTATGGTTTGAAAGATATTTGTGTTTTCCCGAGACTATTCTTCGCAGCGCACATATCCGATCAGGCTGGAGAGTTGGGCTGTTTGGTTGGGCAAATCAATCCGGATCTTTCTGAAACTTTTCAGAGACATGTATGACTTATGGAGGTAGATTCAGGTATAAGGGTGACCAGTTTTGAGTTCGGAAACATGAGGAAACGTGCTGATGAAGCTAAGGCTTCGAATCTGTTCAAAGAAGAAAGAAGGAGAAAAATGTGTTTTGCCTTCAAACCAAATGCAAAGGTTAGGACCAGATGTGGATTCCTAAGATGTGTTAGGTTAAATAGGAATATTTATATATTTAATAAAAGAATTATATATGATTGTTGGTTGTTGCATGTGAAAGATGATTGATGCATATGTGAAGTAGATGTTTGCTAGGCGTGTTAGTACACTATTTCTTGTCGCCGGGGTCATGGTCGTGAGCCATGAAGCGGTATTTCTTTGCTGGGCCGCAACCAAAGAATGAGAATGATAAGAATGTTAATGAGAATGTTTAAGGTAGTGGACCCATGAAAAATGGGGCTGACGAGTCCTAAATGTGAAAGAGATTGAGTACCATTGGGTTGCGAGCCTTGGGAATGTAATGCATACTTGTTAGGATGATTGATGTGACGTTAAGAATGAAAATGATAAGAATGTTAATGAGAATGTTGAAGGTAGCGGACCCATGAAAAATGGGGCTGACGAGTCCTAAATGTGAAAGAGATTGAGTATCATTGGGTTGCGAGCCTTGGGAATGTGATGCATACTTGTTAGCCGAGAGAGATCAGTTTTAGCCAGGATAAACGAAAGATCACCAAATGGAGGGGAACCACTTGTAGATGCTAGAGAAACGCAAATCTTGAAGATCAGTCGAAGCAGAACCAAAAACGAGCAAAGGAATCATAAGTTATTCACCTAGGAGCGGGCATGTCCTGAGAAGGAGCCGGACCAAAATCGGGTAAAATTTTGATTAAGGAATTTTTAAATAAAAACCTTACCCGAGTATTGGCAAGGGCTAGGCACGCCAAACGAACGTCTAAGAAGTGGAAAAATCAACAAGTCAAAATTTGGTCAATTGGGCTTCGGTGAGACCGTTCACGGGCGAGTGACCGGGCTAGCACGGAGGGACGATGGCATTAACGAAAACCCAAATTTCATCAAGTCGGAAGTTAAACCCTCGGAGTGAACGAGAGACGGAGGAGGAGCCACGTGGAATGGCGTCGGCCACAAATTCCGGCCGACCAAGCGTCGCGAAATCCGGAAAAGCGGCGGTGTCAAGCAAAAAGCAAATTCCACCATTTTGAGAGCAAGAACGGCACTTGGAGCATGTTGAGTCGCCGTTGGACAAATGGCATATCCCGAATGGTTTTTATAAATGATTAAAACTTGTCACTACAAGAAATATCGGCATTAATAGCACACTGAAAACGCTACCATATGGTTTTCGTAGCGATTCCATGAACGCTATGTCAGCCGCAGCTATAATAGCCCCCCCCCCCTACCATAGCGTTTTATTTAATGCTATAATAAATTGACATATTGTAGTTTATATAAAAGCCATCGGAAATTATTTTATAACACATGATTCCTGCTATAATGCATTTTTTCGTGGCGATATTTCCGTGCTTTAGTATAAGATATTATGACAAATCTTTCGTGCTATCATGCAATTTTCCATGGCGATATTTCCTTGCTGTAGTATAAATTATAATAACATATTTTCAGGGCTATAATGCAGTTTTCGATGGCGAAATTTCCGTGCTGTAGTATAAATTATTATAACCCATTTTAAGTGCCAGTATCATATGTTTTTGTGACGTTTTTGATTGTCGAATTGAGCACCTATTATAGCATGTATCATATGCCATATGAAAATATTAACTAGCACATTTTTCGTGCCAGGATGTTCGTTTTCATGGCTTTTTTTGTGCTCTATTACATTGTAAAATGACACATTTCTGGGTCATTTTGTGCTATTATTTTGTTAATTGGATCATTGAATTGCAATAATTTATATACTCATATAGTATTAATACTAAAAATAATTGACTCTAATTAAACACATTAAGAGAGACAAAGTACAAATGCCATACAATGGTAATTGATCCATATCAAAGAAAGTAATGACAAAGAAAACATCATAACAGAAGGTTCAAATGTAACCATCAAACCAAGTCAAAAGCAAAAGAATGGTTTTTACAATGGAGTGGTTCGTACCATGCAGTTAGTCTACACGAGCAGCATTGCCTCGTGAGGACTGTCCTTGTTCCTGTTTTGGGCGTTTTGCTGACTTGCGTGCATTCTCCATCATGTTTCTGATACCTATACGGAACATTGGCTCAATTTCTTCTTCAGGTACCTCAACGCGAATCAAGTTGCCTTGAGAGCATCTAAACTCGGTTTTGCTGATCTCTACCACATCATCTTCTGCTTCTTGTGCCTGTTGTTGTGGTGTTGTTGGAGTTGCGACTGCTGTGGCTGTTGTTGGAGTTGTGGTTTCAGTCTGAAGGCTGGGAGTCCGCAGATGATGCCCTTCGTTGCTTCCATTTGAGTTTCTACATGCCAAAAAGAACACAAGTTAGATTTGATGCAATGCAATGCGTGTTATAATGCAACATAACACAGATTTGAAGCGATTGAGAAAAAGAAATCTAAAAGCATAACCTGAAGATGGTACATGATATTGACTCTCTTGTTTATCTTCGTATTAGGTCCCCTCCGAGATCTTTAGGGCTTCGAATCTTCCTACGACTTTAGGTATACAAGATATTTAATTAGAGAAATCTAAGACTTTAGGTAGACAATCTAGTAATTAGAGAAATCTAAGACTTTTAGAATGAGGAATAAAATCTAGGGTTTAGGGCTCGATTACCTGTCCTGGTTTTCTTCGTCGGAGTTGTAGGTGGACGAGTTCGATGGAGATGCAGTGGTAAATCGACAGGACGGAGAGACGAAGGGAAATCGATGCGACCCACAGACGCAGGGAATTCGTGGCGACGGAGACATATGGGAATCGAGGCGACGGATGAAAATCGAGTCTACGGAGTTATGGAGGGGAATCGACGGGAGTGATGGAAAGACTTGACCGGATATGGATTTGTGATGGCGACGAAGATTGAGGGTTTGAGAGAAAACGAGAGATCTGTCTTTCTCTGTAACCTAAAAGACCTTTGGATTTATATTAAAATTGGCTAAAATGTTTGGCTCCAAACATGAATTTTTTTGGGATCCCGGCAAATATTTTTCAGCTTGGAATTTTTATGGGTTCCCAGGCAAACATGAGTTTTGGCTGTTTTTTATTTATTTTTATTTTTTTTGGTAACAGCTTTTATAGATTCAAATATATGTTTTGGCATGGATTTGGCTTTATATAACACTAATTAATACTTAAATATCATTTATATTGTTAGTAGAATAAGAAAAAATATCATAACCCTAAACTCTAAATCTCAAACCCTATACCCTAAATTCATTAATACTTAAAATTAAATTTTTATTGTTAGTAGATCAAGAAAAATATCATAACACAAAACCCTATGCCCTAAATCTCAAACCTTATACCCTAAACTCATTAATACTTAAAATTATATTTATAAAGTTAGTAAAACAAGAAAAAATATCATAACCCTAAACCCTAAATCTCAAACCCTATGTACTAAACATCAAACCCTTAAGCTCTTAGTAACTTATCAATAGTTTGTAAGATTTGTATATATGTTTGTAAATTGTAATCATTTTAATTTGCAATCATTTCCAATCATTGACAATCATTTTCATTTGTTAATTGACAAAATAACCAAAACCCTAAACCCTAAATCATCAACACGGTCTTAACTATAAACGTCAATACCCTAAACCCTAAAATTAAAATAACGATTAATTATTTTTAAGTTTTTTCTTACAATATTACAAGGAAATCATATTTCAAATATTAAACATATACACTAATCAAACTCTAAACCATATACTGTAAATTAAACCCTAAACCCTATACACTAAATCAAACTCAATAATTATTCTGTGTTATTTTCTACTGTAATTAAATTATATTTCAAATATTGTTCATGTTTTGGCTTGGTTTACATTAGGTTTTTGGACTTTGTCAATGAGGCCGTTTTTGTAAACTCTATGTGACAATATAAACAAAAACATGAATTGGAGAAGAGAAAATGTTTTAACCCACCACAAACCCATGGTCTCATACAAAGGTTGCGCATAGAAAACAAGATCCAAACCAAACAAAGTTTTCACCAAAAAAAACCAAGTCATAACAAACCATAAAGCCATGTTCTGAAACACAAAGTTCTGTCTTAGAAGAAGTAAAATGCAAGGTTCTTTCTTGTATGACATCAGACCTGAAAACAAATATATCCTAGTTTAGTTTCATAACTTTGCCCACTTATATAAATCCAAATAATAACCAAATGACCGAAGATCTCACCATAATCACTTTATCCTCTGGCCAAGCAATAGCACTTCCAAGTGCATCTTCCATATACTCGATCTCAGAAGTTGTCCTCCACACTGCAGCTTCTTTAACTTTCACAACATCCACAAAGACTGTACATGCACCAGGGCCCAAAGATACAAAGTGGACACGTTGCTCAGGATCATTCGATGACCAACGTCCCTCAGCAACGACGACCTTCTTTCCTGACAGATCCAGGATCTTGCATTTTTGATTTTTCTTGAATTTGGTACGCTACAAGAACAGAAAGCAAAAAAACAGAACCAACGTTCAAACTTCAAGTAGCAGACCACAAACAATCAACTTTATCAATAACATAAATTACCCCTGATCTGCGAAGAGGAGATGCTAGAGTTACCGGCGACTTTTCATTCGTAGACTTCTCTTTCAAACTCAAAGCATGTTTCTTTGTAGGAGCTGATGGAGTTACATGATACTTTTCAGTCTGAAAAGTTGAACTAACTGCTTTAGACCTGGATGGCTCTACACCAGGAGAATTTGGAATTCTTCCATCAATTACAACTCTATTTGCAGGCCATGCTACAAAACAGTTCAGATAATCCTCCACAATTCTCTTCTCAACCGTAGGCCTCCATATAAATGCCTTTGGGTTTACTACCTCATCCACATACACGTTTATTGCGTTTGGACCAAGAGGAAGTCCATTAACCAACGATTTAGGTTCTCGAGTCTGCCATCGGCCTACAGCAACCACTTCCTCATTTGTAATATAATCCATGAGTTTGCATTTGTTATTTGCACTTGTAGATGGACTCTGCGGAACAAAGGTGAAAAAGCCACCAATTACAAAAAAGAACAACTCAGACTCATAGAGATGAAGAGCATCTTTAAATAAGCAAATTTAAGAAACTTAACCTTAGGATTTGTGTCTTCTGGAATGAAACCTGCATTTGGAACAATACAATAATCGGCTTGCCATGCAATCATTTCTCCATGTGCATCTTCAATAGTAAACATCTGATGTGCAGGCCTCCATAAAAATGTATCTGGTTTGATTACAGTTTCTACTAACACCTTCACTGCGTTAGGCCCTAGAGGAATCCCATTAACTAACTCATCAGCATCATATGAAACAACCCGTCCCTCAGCAACATTCTCCTCAGAGGAAGACCAGTCAACCAGATAACACTTTGGAAGTGATCTGGTATTGACACTCTGCATGGAGAACAAGCAATTATAAATCAACTCATAATTAGTCATCTACAGTTAGATGAAGCCAGAGGAACTCAATTCTTACCCTGTAAATCGAGTTTTCACCCACATCAGTCTCTTGTCCCTGGCATATGAGAAAAAATAGATTAGTAACGTGTTTCTGCAAATTCATCTATATAAGTAATGTAAAGAAAGTAGACGAACCTGGTTATTCATTATGGCAATGACCTGCTTTAAATCATGAACCTCTTTCTGCAATGTCATTTGTTTTTCTTCCATAGCAGCCATACAGTTGTTCTTGACTTGGAGACAAGCCAATTTGGTCATGCTAATGCCTCTACCCATTGCTCTCAACCGGCCAGGATTATCAGGTCCCAAGATCTGAGTTAGCATGTCTTCTTTTGGATTCGTTGTCGTTGAATATGATGGACCTTCAAGTTCTATCTCTGATGCCTTCCTCTGGAAACACAATGACAATACACTCAGCAAGAATTCCAATTCCTACTAAAACTGAAAATAATAAACAGAACTTACTATCTTTTCAGCCGCATTAACATTGACAGGCGTACCATCCTTCTTAGTACGCGATTTGACCCAAACTCTTAGCCTCGTTACCTGAGATGGTTCTGTGCTAGTGTTTACCATATCTTCTCTCAATCTCACCATTCTTTTACGCCCGCAAGTGTGAGAAATCTGCTTCTGTCTTCTTTCTTTGTATGAATCACTGACAGCCTAAATTGGAAACCAAAGAAACAAATGTTGATAGTCTCAAGGACAACATATAACAAGTGACAGATAAGTGACTACCTTGAAGGCGTTACCAGTCTTCTCTTTGACAAATTTACGCCATTCCGTTGTATTTACATTCTTCGGACGCAGATTCATCCTATCTTTAATGGTTCTAGCATTCCTGACAGAGGTCACCGGGCGTGATTTGGATGATCTCCATAGACATCCAATTTGCTTAAACACAGCAGCCTTTTTGAACTCTTGATCCAGGTCAAACCTCGTCTATATTCAGTTAAAGTATAGCGAGACAGTAAATTACAATTTAAACTTCATATATGTAAAAGTGGATTCAGATTACCTCAATAGATTTCCACAGCACTGTTTTTATATCTTCACAAACTTTTTTCCAATTCTCCACAATGACAGGAACATGTTCACGTACCAAGGGACCTAAGTAAGATGATAACAATACAGACCCTGGACCACAAGGTTCTCCCAAGTCAGTGAAATCAACATGTTGCCTTTCATTCGGATCTTTGGCAATATGTTTCATCTTAGTTGGTCCTCGGCGTCTTTTACGCTGTGGTTCAGTAACTCTATCATTCTGAGGTTCTAATTCATCTTCTAAGGTTTCCTTCATTTGGTCTGTCTCAGTATCAACATGTTCATCATCTTCTGCTTCTTCAAATGTTTCCTTGTTTTGTTCTTCTTCAAAGATTTCCTTGTTTTGTTCTTCTTCAAAGGTTTCCTTGTTTTGTTCATCATCACCTGATACATTCACTTCTAAACCTTTTGTCTGTTCTGCAGAATGGTTCTCTGCTAACTGATGCTCTGCAGCAGGGTTCTCTTCTTCCTCCATTGCTAACAATTCCTTGGGCTCCATTGTCTTTCTTCCACGTTTGTTCTTCTTGCGATTACCCATCTTAGTTCACATGAAACATGAAAATAAGTTGTCAAAATACAGTTTAAAGATGAACTCGCACACAGACATAGAGAAACACATAATGAAACCAAAGCAATCAACACTCAGAAGCATTTCAAAAGAATCCATTTTCATTAAAAAGGGATTCATATCACACATAATTTCCAACATCAATCCAAAAAATAGAAATCATCTCAGACATAAATTCCTTCACAGTCAGGCCGTGAATTAGACGATTCATCAGCCAAGTCATCAACATCCATGGCTACTAATGCTGGCAATGGACCAACATATGCATTTCCTTCTTCAGCATCTTCTTCACTGTATCTTCTTATAGGACCTCTCATTGCTACATACCAGCTTGATGTCTCATCTACCCTTGAGTAAAAAATTTGCTTTGCTTGAGAGGCTAGTATATATGGATCTCTTGCAAATGACACTTGACTTTGGTTGAGGTTGACAAGAGTGAAGCCATCTTCTACCTTGACTCTGTTACCTCTATTTGTCCATTGACAGCGGAATACAGGAATGTAGAAGGTATTGTAATCAAGCAGTAAAATCTCCACCACTCTAACATAATATGATACTAAGTCAACCATCTGAGAAGAATCTTTTGCACTAGCTCTACACATTGTCGCGGCCTCATATAAAACCCCACTGTTCTGAGTTTGCCTGTCAACTCAGTTTGTGTGAAACCTCATCCCATTTATTATGTAACATTTGTAAGACCTTGTGCTAACACGAGGACCGTAGGCCAACCACTTCAGCGTTTCTTCGTGTTTTTCCGAAGTTAGAGGTATCTACAAAAGAACATGTAAAATGTCAATATATACTGAAGACAATTATGTATCAACCACACAAAATAACTCAAATTAAAATCTTGCCTGATATTTTAACCAAGATGGAAATTGCTGAATATGCGTACTCCATAACGTTGTCGCATCATGTCTACATCTTTCTCTAGTGTCTTGTAGATGTTGTAGGTGCATGCTTAAATTGGATAAACATAAAGTGTGAACATTCAGTAGGAAATACAAATTAAAAAAATAAGATAAGAAACTGTGTAGAACTTACTCCACATAAGGTTCCACCATTGCCAAATTCTGAATCACAGCAAGATGTGTAATGTTCTTATCCTTCTCAGTAAGATCACAGGAAGTGGCTGCGGATATTGGACGACCCTCCAGTATAGAGCTGCTCTCAAACTCAGTATTTCTATCAGGTTTATCCTCAACACTTGTTGTGTTTTTCAAGAACTGACTGCAGAACCGCATGCATTCCTCGGCGAGATACGCTTCAGCAATACAACCTTCTGGTCTTGCAGGGTTTCTTACATAATCCTTCAAAACTTTCATGTATCTGCAGGCAAAGTGAATTGAACATTAAAAGCATGATTATTGACTGCATAAGATAACAACTAATCATTATAAGTTGTACCTCTCAAATGGGTACATCCAACGGAAATGCACTGGTCCACATAACCGAGCTTCCCTGCCTAGATGAACTGTCAAATGCACCATTACATCGAAAAAACTTGGAGGAAAGAACCTCTCAAACATGCAGAGAGTTTCCACAATTTCAGTTTCCATTACTGAAATTGTCTCTCTATCAATTACTCGCTGGCACAGATGATTGAAGAATGCACATATGCGTCCAATAGCTATCCTAACAACTTTAGATAATAAACCTGCAGGGAGAAAAGCATTGGAGATCAAAGACAGGACATCTAATGCTATAACATAAAAAGTTAAAAGCCCATCAGGTTATACCTCTAATCGCAACCGGAAGAAGCTGTTGCATCAAGACATGGTAGTCATGTGATTTCATTCCTGTAACCTTAGATTCTTCTAGCTTAACACACCTTGAAATATTAGAGCAGTACCCATCCGGACCTCTGAAGTCCACTAAACGCTTCCACAATACTTTCTTCTCTTTGTTGGACAAAGACCAAGGAGCTGGAGGTAGATATGTTCTTTTTCCACGGGGTTCAGGATGTAAATCCTTCCTAATGCCAAGTAGTTGTAGATCTTTTCGAGCGTTGAGACCATCTTTTGATTTTCCACAGTGCAATATTGTAGCAACAAGGCTTGCAGCAACATTTCTCTCCACGTGCATCATGTCTAAATTATGTCTAACCGGTAGCTCCTATACAAGACAAACACAGGTAAAATAAAAGATTGTTAAAGAAAGCTAAAATAGATCAATTCAAGGAAGATAGATATAAAATAAATTATAAACATACCTCCCAATAAGGCAAGTTGAAGAAGATTGACCGCTTCTTCCATCTAGATAGCTCCTCTTCATCTACTGGTTCTTACTCTTCCTCTGACTCACTGGATTCATCATCCGTATTGGAGTGTGATCCTACCTTATCTTTCATCTTCCTCTTCCTTCCAGATACTTTCACATTTCCAAAATCATTCTTGTAATTTTTGAGTAACTGGTATATATTATGACCACTGAGAATCCTACGTCTTCTCCCATGCTCAACTTTACCATCAAAGCATGCTTTCTTTCATCTATAAGCATGTGTGGGAGGCAGACCTTTCCGATGGCCCATATATACATGCTTCCTGCAATTACTCAACCACAAACTATATGTGTGCTACCCACACACAGGGCAAGCCATTTTGCCCTTTACTTTACAGCCTGCAAGATTTCCATATGCAGGAAAATCTTGAATGGTCCATAGAAGCATTGCTCTTAATGTGAAAGTAGTGTGACTGAATGCGTTATACGTTAACTCTCCTTTGTCCCACAGATGGTTAAGATCCTCTATAAGTGGTTCTAAGTACACATCTATATTGTTTCCAGGTTGGCTTGGACCAGGAATCAGCAATGACAACATTATGTTCTCCTCCTTCATACACTTTTCAGGTGACATGTTGTAATTCACTAGCAATATAGGGCAAGCACTGTAGTTAACATTCTTCATGCTAAAAGGATTAAACCCATCCGTGGAGAGTCCAAGCCTAAGGTTCATTTCTTCAGCAGCAAATGAAGGGTATTTGTCGTTCATTTGATCCCAAGTAACAGAATCTACCGGATGACGGGTTTTTCCATCAGTACTCTTATTACTAAAATGCCACCTTAGGTCCTTCGCCATTTCCTCTGACCTGAACTTCATCTTGAGACGTGGAATTAATGGAAAATACCTAAGAACCTTTTGTGGAATACCTTTCTTCACATCACCTGTTCGCGTGTTAATCTTCCATCTTGAAGCGTTGCATTTTGGACAATTGTCTAGCTTCTGAAACTCCTTTTTGAATAAACAACAATCATTCACACAAGCGTGTATCTTCTCATAACCCATTTCAAATGATCTCAGAAACTTCTTCACCTCGTACAAGGATGTGTGCAAGACATTATCCTTGGGTAGCATCTGTGGAAAAGTCTCGAGCAGAAGATCGAAGCTTCTATCAGACCAACCACTATGTGTCTTTATCCTAAAGATTGAAACAATCGCCGAGAGCTTGCTGTGGTTTGCACAACTTGGATACAAAGGTGTTTCTGCATTGGCTAGCTTTGCAAGAAACTCATCTTCTTGCTTATCCTCACCCTCAGCAACCTCACTTAACTCACCTTTCCTAAGAAGCTCTTCATCCACAAACTCAGCTGCTTGGTATAACCCTAAAATATCTTGGTTCCACTGACTTGCATTGCTTCAACAGTCAGTCCCTGATATCACTTCTCCATGATTATACCAATCCTCCTGCATCTTGTAACTCCAATCCATTCCCCTTGTTACAAGATGATCAACAACAACAACAGCTGGGTGACGATCTACGTTGCGACAGTCAATGTATGGGCAAATGATCATCTCAGTTTCTCCTAAAGCTGCACCAACAGACCTCACAAAGTTCCAAGCACCTCTCTCATAACCAGAGTCAACTCTTCAGTTTATAAGACATATGAAAGCATCAAACAATAGCAAATCTTAAACTCTCTTTTAATCACCCATTAAACCCTTAAGTATATATACATAGTTTTTCATTTACCTGTTAAGATGAACCCATGACTTTTCGATCATTTCTATGTTCTAACCCATAAGCAACAGAAAACAAACCCATAAGAATATTTCAAACATCAAACAAACACATTGTCATTCACATTAGCAGCAATAAACAGTCAATCATTAAATCAAGCAGAGACTTAAAAGCCAGAAATTTCTATGTGTTCTCTTGCTTATCGTTGGGTAAACAGTCAAGTATTAAATCAAACAGAAACTAACACATTGTCATTAGCATCAATCCCATTGTTTAAACAATTAAATACCCAAACAAGACAAAGTAAACCAATAAGCTCCATAAGCCCGAAACGAAAAGTTATATTTGGATGAAAATAATTACCTCTATAAGCTCTTGCAGCTTGGTTTTAAGAGTTCAAGACGTCTTCAACCCAAAAAAGAAGCCTTCAGATCTCCTTATGCTGCAACAAGCTCCAACCTGCAAAGCCATATTATGAATCTATTCATTTATAATGCAAAAAAAATTAACAGATTTCAAACGAACAAGAACCACAAATCGATAATGTATAACCTTAGTTTTTCTCTTGCTTATCTTTGTGTCCTCAAATAGATCTCTATGGCTTCCAATCTTGCTGAAATGAGAGGTCATTGAAATTAATCAGAGAAATCGAAGACACTTTGAATGACGAATTAGATCTAGGGTTCTGAACAACGGAAATCGTAAGTGGGTTTCACCTGGAATTTTGCAGATGGCGACGACACCGGAGGAAATGACACCGGAGGAATCGACACCGGAGGAAACGACACCGGAGGAAACGACACAAGCTGAGGCAGGAAGAGAGCTGATTTTCAGTTCCGATCTACTTCTACACACCGAATACAGAGGAAAATTTAGTATACGAAGGTTGAAATTATGATGGGAAATCAGATTTGTGTAACAGATTTGAGAGAGAGAAGTAGATTTGGTGAAAATCAAATTTTTTGTCTAAATGACCTTTGCATGCTCGATTTACCTCCAAAAGAAAAAAGGCTAAGTATTTTTGGCGGAAAATGAAAAAAAAGCTAAGTATTTTTGCCTCCAAAAGCACTTTCCAGCTATAGTTGTCATTTTTATGTTACAGCGTATCGTACTTTTTTCGTAGCTCTATGTTAACACTAATTTAACGCTACTAAAATGTTGGTTTCAGATTTTAACAGTTTTAGTAGCAGTTTGTGAATTCGTGCTACCGTGAACTGCTACCAATGCCCATATTTCTTGTAGTGTGTGGATCAAGTTTACACTAAACCTTAGCCCTTAAGGTGTTAGTGGCGGACATGAGTGGAGTAGGGTGAAGTCTAGTGCTAGTGTGGTGGGTAAAAAGGTGAACTTACCTAACACCTACCCTACCACCTACCTTGCAAAATAAGTGGACCAGAAGTACTTAGAAGCCGTTAGTGGGGAGCAAAGGGAATCTTTGCGCACACTACCTAGAGGGCCTATGGCCTAGATCATTAACGCGTCAGTCCACTATTTCTCTAAGCAGTTAATGGGCAAGTGAAGCAGCAGAGAATTGAGCCGGAAGACACGACATGTGTCTGGCCACATGTCGCCTTGCATGCGAACCGATCGACCAGTGGAAGCAAGCAACCGACCTCCCACGGCTATAAATAGGCTTCAATTTTTCTAAGCTAAGTTATCACTCACCAAGGCTTTGTAAATCTAGAGAGAAATTAGAGCAACAAGTTAGAGTGAGAGAGTACCTTTGAGGGAGAGACTCGGCTGAGATCGTGTGCATCTAAACCGAGAGAAGATCTCATCAAGGAAGGTAGAAAACCTAGAAGTGAAGTCTTTCCCGTTTGGCCAAACAACTTGAGGTGAGTTCTGGTAGCATAGGGTTTATGCTTATCGTTGCTTATTGAATGGGTGGGAATAAATCACGTGAGTTTATTTCGCCATTTTTTTTGAATTTTTAAAATTAATCCTAGGATGAGGTTAATTTACATCAGATTTAGATAATTTTTAGGGAATTAATCTATGTAGAGTAATTATGTGTTAGAGGTTCATGCATGCATAGGAAGGAGTCCATGCATGACATGCAACGTCAGAAATAACACGAGGAATGAAAAATGAGAAATCGCATAAGGACCAAGGGGTCCATGCGAGAAGAATTAGTATAGAATTATTGTATGTTGTTGTGTGTCTTAGCTATGAACAGGAAGTTTTATAGCTTGCTTATGTAAGCACCGTATATGATCGAGGATGATCATATAAGAATGAGGTCAAACCCGGAGGTAGGTTTGTTTTATGCAAATAGGTAATGTAGTTAACACCACCATGAGGGGATCGGAGGTTACGTGGGTCGCTCCCATGGCCGAGTGTGCACGAATGGTGCAAAGAAGATCAGATAGTCAGAAAAGACTAGATCAGGTGTGACAGACTATTCACGATCATTTATGGTGAACAGATAGGTTACGGTAGGGTATGTGTTTGATGCATTTTAGGAGCGCTCTAGGTTGTTAGATTTATGCTTAAAGAGACCTAGAATATTTGTGTGAGTTGATTAATGTGTAGTTAGCATGTTGAGTTTAGTTTCCGCTTTGCGTACTCTTGATGAGTAGCTGTTAGAGGACATCACGATTCACCATTGTTTCGAAATAAACCGTGGTTAATTTGTGGTGATTTCAACGAAATTCTAAAAGGAGAAGAGCATTCGAATTTTGTAGATTCTCTGAATATTCCAGTAGGAATGAGAGATTTCTAAAAAGTCGTACATCATTTCTCCATTGTGGATTTTATGTATAATGTCCCGCAACTCACTTGGTGTAACAAGAGAGAAGATGGTCTAATATGGAAAAAACTTAATCGGGTGATGATAAATAGTGAATGGTTGAATAAATTTCAGAGCTCATACTGTGTTAATGATTCAGGTGGTTGTTCGGATCATTCTTGGGGAAGGATAGTGTTGGAGAGTCCCCGGGAAAGAGTCCGAAGACCATTTAAATTCCTGGGACAGTAATGTGAGGCTCTCGAAGCTCATTCCTTGTGTGAAATGCGGAACTTATCGGGACCCTTTTATGCATGAGGAAGAAGCTGTGCACGGATCTGCTCAAGCAGAGGATAGAGATGTCGAATTCTCGTATGACGCAACTTCCATCCATTAGACCCAACTGCATCAGAAACAGTGGCATTGATCGGTATCCCGAGTATGTGCGGTCCATCCATCCTGGTAACATCTATTATCCTTCCCATCGAGCCAGTGGTCGTGCCAATAGGAAATCGCCTTACCATTACCGACCTCCCCTCTGATGAAAGGTTGAAGGATTTTAGTCGGCACAAGACGAGGCGTGAAGAATACCAGCTGGAAGTTCGCCGGCACAAGGGGAGGATCTAGGCCGGTACAAGAGCCGGCCTCAATACCTGACGGATGGAAAGGATGGACGCCGGCCGGTGCAGTGGCCTAGGAATGGTATTTTTCCTCAGTTTTCTTCTCTTTCTTCATTGCTGGGTGTGCTCCATTTCAAGCTCTCCAATCATCTCCAAAAGGACTCCAAGTACCTATAAAACACTCTAGTTTGTGCAAGACTCACTAGGACCTAATGCAAACAACCTAGACTCAAGTTAAGACTAAAGTACTAAGGAAAACCATGATTATTCAATCCTAGAGAGCATTGCAACACGATAATGGTTGATGGTGAGATG
The DNA here is from genome assembly GCA_030161315.1 of Eutrema japonicum. Taxonomy (NCBI): domain Eukaryota; kingdom Viridiplantae; phylum Streptophyta; class Magnoliopsida; order Brassicales; family Brassicaceae; genus Eutrema; species Eutrema japonicum. The sequence goes on along the minus strand of BSQW01000005.1, from coordinate 23,331,428 downwards.
GAGACTGCACATGAGTTGATGGATGTGCTGGAAGCACATGATATTGTTCCAGAGGAGAAGCACACTTCCATCACCCTATGACTATATGTTCCCAAGATCCCATACCCTATGCCCCCTAGACACCTCATGAATCCTATTAGTGCAGAGAAGCTCTTTGGTTTCGATAAGTTGGTGAGAAGGATTCCCCACGAGATCTCATTTGAAGAGGCATTGGAAGACCGACCTTTGTTAGATTTCTTCTAGAATTGCAGAGAAACTCAAGAAGAGATTAAGGCACTCTTCATCAACGCAAGGAACACACCACCACAATGAAGCAATTGTCTAGGATTGAAGACCCTGTAAAGTGTTATGTTCCATGCTCTATCTCTGGAGTTAAATTTAAAGAGTCTCTTGTTGATTCAGGATCTAGCGTGAATCTCATGTCAAATGTTGTTGTAGAGAGGTTGGGAATTGCTGAAATGAGACCTCCTCAGATGACTCTTTCATTTGCAAACTCTTACACCTCGATTTCATATGGTTCCTACTGATTTTCAGGTTGTGGAGATGAGTGATGGTTATAATATGCCTTTGATTCTTGGAAGACAATTCATGGCCACAGTTGGTGCAGTTTTGGACATGCCCAATAATAGAATCTCATTCTCTAACAAAGACAAAAATTTCTTCTACAAAGCCATCCCCACTAGAGGAATTCCCGAACACGTCTACTGCATCACTGCTGTCATATCAGAGAAGCTTGAATTTTCTTTTTTAATGAATGTAAAATTTTATTCAACCAAAAAAACCATTGTTACAACTTGTGCTTCAAAAATCAGAAATTGTTACAAGAGTTGAGGTTTCATCTAGTAGCGAACCAAAGAACCATCCTTTCATCGTACCTCGTATCACCCAATCTTTTAATCGATAGCAATCTATTGCGAACTTGCTTGTCAATGCGTGTTGTAAGTTGGATGGGGTTGGTAGCTGGATCACCATGCCTTCTTCCATTTCTTTCTCGCCAAATAGAGTGAGTAGTTATATGAAAAGAGTCACTACAAGAAAACAGCGTTTTCGCGACTACAATTTGCGACTACAGACACAGTCGTAAATTTTTACGACTACTTAGCGACTATGTTGCGACTAGTTTACGACTTCACAAATACAGTCTCACCATAGTCGGTCATTTGCGACCAAACGTATTAGTCGCATATTGGTCGCTATTTTATGACCAATCGACGACTACCGTCGAGTCGGAAAACTTTAGTCACAAAATAGTCGCTATTTTGCGACTAAATTGCGACTTTTGCGGTGGGTCGCAAAACAGTCGTTTATTGGTCGTAAAATAACAGCATTTAACACGTTTATTTTTGGCGTACCTAATTGTATCTACTTTTTGCAACGACCACTCGTAGTCGGACACCAGTCGGTATATAGTCGCTATGTAGTCGCAAATCAGTCGGAAAAATGTCTATAAAAAAAACTTGAGACCATCATTTCCTCATTCTCACAATCTCCTCATTCTCATAAACGAAAAAATTGAATTTTAGAAGAGAAACCGTTTTTTTTTTTTATAATGTCGGGATATTACAATTATAGTAATTTTCGGGAGTGGATGTATAAGCGAATCGATGAAGAGACGGAAAATTTCTCGGTAGAGTTCACCACGGGGGTGGATCAATTCATGGCATTTGCAAATAGCCAGTCTCTAGCGCAGAACAATGGCGGTAAGTTTTACTGTCCTTGTAGTGTTTACAAGAACGACAAATTTCTCCCGGGGCCTAGAATTTGGAATCATCTGTATAGTAGAGGATTTATGCCAGATTATTATGTTTGGTATAAGCATGGAGAAGAAATCTCTATGGATTTAGGTCCGAGTTATGTTGATCCTACGCATTTAACTGGGAGTAGTGAATTGGGTAATGTAGTAGAAGATAGATATGTGGATATGGTGAATGATGCATTTCGTGATAACGTGAGTTTTGATAACTATCATCAAGGTGGTACTAGTTATCAGAATGTAGAAGAACCGGTACGTAACCATCCAAAGAAATTCTACGACTTGTTAGAAGGAGCGAATACTCCATTATATGATGGTTGTCGTGAAGGTCACTCGCAATTATCCTTAGCCGCTCGAGTCATGCAAGATAAGGCAGAATATAATATGAGTGAAAAGTTAGTGGATTCGGTTTGCGAAATCTTGACAGACTATTTACCAGAAGAAAACCAGGAAACTGGTTCACATTACGAGACAGAAAAATTGATGCGCACTTTAGGTCTCCCATATCATACAATTGATGTTTGTATTAACAATTGTATGATCTTTTGGAAAGAAGACGAGAAGGAAGCTAAATGTCTGTTTTGTGGTAAACAAAGATGGAAGCCTCAGAACGACCGACGTAGAACCAAAGTACCATACAGTCGTATGTGGTATCTACCTATTGCTGACAGATTAAAGAGAATGTATCAAAACGAGAAAACCGCAGCGGCAATTAGATGGCATACCGAGCACCAAGCAAAGGAGGGAGAAATGGGGCATCCTTCTGATGCGGCGGAGTGGAGATATTTTCAAGGTCTATATCCCGGGTTTGCTGAAGAACCTCGTAACGTTTATCTTGGATTATGTACCGATGGGTTCAATCCATTTGGCATGTCTCGTAATCATTCGCTGTGGCCTGTGATCTTGACTCCATATAATTTACCCCCGGGTATGTGCATGAATACAGAGTATTTATTTCTGACTATTCTGAATTCTGGGCCAAATCATCTGCGAGCTACTCTCGATATCTTCCTCCAACCTCTTATTGAGGAGTTAAAAGAGTTGTGGTCTAATGGCGTCGATGCATACGATGTGTCCTTGAATCAAAATTTCAATTTAAAAGCAGTGCTAATGTGGACGATAAGCGACTTTTCGGCGTATAGCATGTTATCCGGATGGACAACCCATGGTAAATTGTCTTCTCCAATTTGCATGGAAGATACAAAGTCTTTTTATCTACCTAAGGGAAGGAAGACGTGTTGGTTTGATTGTCACCGAAGATTTCTTCCTCATGGTCATCCAATGAGGAGGAATAAAAAAGACTTCCTTAAGGGAAAAGACGCGTCGAGAGAGAATCCACCTCAGTCTTTGACCGGTGAGCAAGTTTATTGCGAGCGACTGGCTGGTGAAAATCCATCAAAAACAAAGGACGTCGGTGAAAACGGGCACGAGAAGAAGAAGTCGGGCTATGGAAAGCAACATAACTGGCACAAGGAAAGCATATTGTGGGAGCTACCGTACTGGAGTGACCTCAATCTCAGACATTGTCTTGATGTGATGCATATAGAGAATAATTTTTTTGACAACATCATGAATACTCTTATGAGTGTGAAGGGTAAATCGAAAGACAACATCATGTCAAGATTGGATATTGAACAATTTTGTTATCGGCCACACTTACATATTGATAGTGAGGATAAAGCTCCTTTCCCATCCTTCAAATTCTAAAACAGAACATCGTTTTAATCCTATGCAATTTGGAAAAGATCTTCACACCTTCATTTTTCGATGTGATGGAACACCTGCCTATACATCTCCCATACAAAGTTGAATTAGGAGGCCCTGTCCAGTATATGTGGATGTATCCTTTAGAAAGGTTTTTCAAAAAGTTGAAAGGGAAAGCGAATAACAAAAGGTATGCGGTAGGATCGATTGTTGAATCATATATCAATGACGAGATTGCTTATTTCTCAGAGCAATACTTTGCTGGGAATATACAAACGAAATCAAGGTAAATGCTACAATCAATCACATCATGTCCACTTTGCCATTTAACTTTTTGCATACACATGCTATATATGTATTATAATGTGAATTACTGTTTATCTCATTTGATCAGGTTAACAAGATTCGATGAAGGTAAAGTCCCCATATATCATGTCCCTGGAGTACCTTCTATATTTACTCAAGTAGGTCGTCCAAGTGGAGAAATGCATGAAATATGGCTCTCAGAGAGAGACTATCAATGCGCACATGCATATGTTTTACGAAATTGTGACTATTTTCAGCCAATTGAGAGGTATATAAGTTGGCATCTCTCCCAGATTGTGTTTTAATATATATAATCTTTGTTTAATTTCTCATATAATTTGTGTTGGTCTTGTGTAGAATGTTCGAGGAATTTATTTCTGCAAAATATCCAGGACTTTCCGAAAAAGAACTCTTTGCGAAAAGAGCTGACGAATATCATTTATGGGTGAAAGAATATGTATGTCTAAAAAATATTCATAACTTTTGCGTAAATTTATACTTATATATATTTACACTATTTTTTATATATATGCATGTTACTTACTGGAACGCCACGAATCCATTTCCTACTTGGGTTCAAGAGATAGTGCATGGACCTTTGAATAAGGTCAAAACCTGGCCAATGTATTTTACAAGAGGCTATTTGTTTCATACGCAGAATCACAGCGATGGACGAAAGACATGTAACTATGGGGTATGTGTTAAAGGTCAAAATTACACTGATGCATCTGATGAAGCGGATTTCTACGGGATCTTAACTGATATCATAGAACTCGAGTACGAGGGGATGGTCAATTTGAGAATCACACTTTTTAAGTGTAATTGGTATGACCCTGTTATCGGTAGAGGCACTCGAAGGAGCAATGGTGGTGTTGTAGACATTCTTTTATCGAGAAAATACAATAAATACGAACCATTTATTCTAGGTACACACTTATTAATGTCGATATCATATATATATATATATATATACCATGATGTATAACTTATATATACATTTTTATATTGCAAACAGCCTCGCAAGCGGATCAAGTTTGTTATATTCCGTACCCATACACAAAGAAACCGAAGCAGTTGTGGCTCAATGTTCTAAAAGTGAATCCGAGGGGTAACATTTCAGGGGAATATGAAAAAAAAGAACCGACTCTTTTGCAAACAGAAAATGATGATGTTGTATTGATGACTACAATTGAAGATCTGGTACTTGACAATTTCGTTCAAGGAGACCAAATAAACCTCGATTACGCAGTCGGAGATGCAGAACCAGAAGATGAATTTCGGTGTAATTTGTCGTCTTCTGATGAAGAATTAGATGACGAAGAACCCTTCTAATTCACTATGTTACTTATGTCACAATTTCGTTGTAATTTGTCTTTTACATTATTTCGGTGTAATTTGTCTTTTCCATTATTAATCAGTATTTATTTCCCGTTTTGAGTTAAAAAAAACAATTCCTCACCAGGACTCGAACCCATGTGAAGAGAAACAAATGTGAGATCTTTACCAGTAAGCCATATTGTTTAATTGGTATTTAACACACCAAATAATTTTTATGTCTACCTTGCTTTATTCAGAATAAAAAAAAATGTCCCACCATGGACTCGAACCCATAACTGAAGGGAGACAGAGGAGAACTTTACCACTAAGCCATAGTGTTTAATCGTTCTAACTCACAGCAAATAAATATTACGTCTATATGCTTCATTCAGATTAAAAAAAAAAAACTTACGAAAACCCTAAGTCCCTCAAGTCTTAGCCTTCATTCAGCCTTCTTCGTCTCCGATTACAGATCGAAATCACTTTTGCTCTCATCTTCGCCTTCGATCCCACCTTCCATTCTTCTTCTTCGATCCCACGATGCCGGAAACTAAGAACGGTAAAGGACGGAAGAAATTCGTTCCAAACGTTTCTCAGAGAGCCGGAGAGTCTTCGTCACGAACAACAAACCCTCTACTGCCGCAGTACACCTTCACGCCGGCGGCCCAATTTCTTCCGCATCTGTCGTCACCACCTCTGAACCCCGTGCATGCCCAACCTTCAACGACAGCACCAAATGTCCGGGATTTTCCTCCGCCTACCCAGCTTTTCCAGAACATCACGCCGGCGAATCCGCCACAAAGCAATCCATCTCAAGGTCAGACGACTCGACGAGAAAGCTCTCATCCTAAATATCAGATGACTCCAAGACAAAGCTCTTCGAGTCCTTCGGTGCACAACTCTGAGGGTAATAGTAATCACTCGTCTCACGCTCACATCTCCAACGACTTCGAAGCTAATCCGATTGACGACAATGCATATATTGAGGCCGATCTCCAGGAAGAACAACGTATGGTGCTTCAGGCGTTGCTAAGAGTGCCTAACTGGCATGACTATACGACTGTGCTGTCTCCGACACGCCCTCAACCGCCAAACACCACTTGGTAAGTTTCTATCAATTCATGTCTGAATTCGATTTCCTGTCAAGAGGCTAGTTTACAGTTTGTTAGTAGAAATGTTTTTGTGTTTGGAAATGATGATGTATGATTTGCGTGTGTGGAATTGATGATATTTATGTGTGTGGATATGGTTAGACCAAATCTCGGTCTTCATAGAAGTCTCTTTCCTGTTGTGTTTGGAATATGATTTTTGTGTTTGGAATGGATATAAACTGTCTGTATATCTTGGTTTGAATTTCCATATAACATGATTGTATATCTTGCAAGGATAATAGTCATTAAAGTGCTCACCAGGATCAATTCTCTGTTTGGTAGACTAAGCAATTACATAGTGTCAATTCGTTTCTGGTGTAAGTGCTTGTTTGGTCTAATCAGGGGAATATTATGCTTCTGTCTGGCTTGATTTTTGTTTGGTAGACTAAGCTCACAGTTTGCGATTCATATCCTTTCTGATATGTGGTTAATTCTGACATCATGTTTTTCTTGGTTTGAATTTTGTGTTGTTGTTGAGGCATTTATTAATGTATGTTTCTGTCTTGGTTTTTGTGTTGTTGTTGAGGCACTTATTTGTCTCTGTCTAGGTTTGGCCGTGATAAGGGAAACCTGACAAGGAAGATCACCAAGATTTTCACAAACAATTTTGATGGTCCACACTACAGTTGGACTGTTGTGCCTCGCCATAGACATGAAAGATACTTCGTCGAGTTCGCGGTAAGCATTTCTCTCCTACAAGCTTCATATATGTATTTCTTTCTATTCTGTCCAGTAACACCATCTACTTGTCTTGTAGAAAACCCACACATGGGATCCCTTAATCTCAGGGGTTGTTCAAAAACATTTCGAGAGGATTTGTCAAAGGCGAATGAAGGATATGGTAAGCACCGCGAGGACTTCTCGAAAGCGACCACCCTGGATTAGCCCAACACTGTGGACAACAATGATAGAGAAATGGGACACTGACGAAGCTAAAGAGAGGTCTCATACCACATCCGCTGCTCGGAAATCTGACCGTAAAGGCCTTGGCGTGCACAAACACTTATCAGGCCAAAAGTCATATCACCAAATCCAACAAGAAATGGTAAGTGTAATTTCTATATCTAAGACTTCTGCAACTTTCTATTATGTAATAAATTTATATGTTACATTTTCAGGAAGACGAATTGGGCAGACCGGTTAGTATCGGTGAGGTTTTTGTGAAGACTCACACAAAATCAGATGGTACGTTTGTTGATATGAAGGCAGAGAGGATCGCGCAAAATTATGAGAAGAACTTGCAAGTTAAGATGCAAGAGATCGGGCCTGAAATTTCAGACGGTAGGTCGCAACAGCGAGAGCTAACCACAGAGGAATACAACGATCTCTTTCTTCAGGTAAATACGAAATCTATGTTATCTTTTGGTTTTCTGTCATATGGTTTTATAAACCTTGGTTTTATTTATGCAGTCAACGTACACGGATGACAGAGGCAGACCATATGGAATAGGAAGCCTCAATGAGTCTCATGTTGGTGGAAAACGCAAGTTCGAAGTAACCTCTTCATCGTTTCAATCCCTGGAAGATAAGTTGGAAGAAGCTCGACGCCAAATAGAAGAACAAGCAACTTCTAACGCTCGGCGTGAGGCAGAGCTTACCAAACTTGCAGCTGACCAACAAACCAAGCTTACCAAACTTGAAGCTGACCAGAAGATTATTCAATGGTGGAAAGGTATCTTCGTCAAACCGATCCAAATTTTCTAGACTTCATGGCTTCTCAATCAGATCGGCAGCATGATTCTACACCCTAAGCTGTTATTTTATTTCATGTTTTGAACATTGGACCTTTCTTTGTATTGATTTGTATTTGATATGCTAAAACAATGTATAATATATATTAATGTTTCTTTATTAATGTATGTTTCTTTCATTTTAAATTTCCAGTATTCTTTGTATTGGTTTGTATATGATTTCCAAATTGCTAGGTAATACAAATCGGGTACAGTATTACCATTTTGAATTTCGTTGCTAAAATCAGTCGCTAGGTAGTCGCAACTCAGTCGCTAGGAAGTCACAAATCAGTCGCAAAACAGTCGTAACACGATGACCAAATCACTATTTCGTGAACGTATTTGTCGGAAATCAGTCGCTAATTCAGACGCTTATTAGTCGGTAAATAGTCGGAAATCAGTCGCTAATTTAGTCAAAAATCAGTCGCTAATTTAGTCGCTAATGTAGTCGGAATTCAGTCGCTAATTTAGTCGCAACAATTCACGACTCTTTAACTACTACACCAAACGACTTCCACACGACACAAAATATATTCGTACGTTAGTCGCATGTTAGTCGTTAATGTAGTCGGTACATGGTCGCTTATATTACGACTGATGTGCGACTGGTTTGCGACTTCTTACTGTCATCGCAACAAAGTCGCAAAGTAGTCGTAAATTAGCGACTAATTACCGACTACATGTTTTTGCGACTAGACATTTACGACTACGTACTGTGGTCGTAATGTAGTCGCTAAAATTGTTTTACCGACTATATTACGAGTGATTATGTAGTCGCTAAAACGATTTTTTCTTGTAGTGAGTATCTCAAGAGAAATAACCACAGAAAGTCTTGAGTTTCATCAACCAAGAGAGCTAGGATGTCATCCCAATTCGCCGTGTATTGTGAAGTCAGAAGGTTTGCCGTGAGTCTCTTCCATATCTCTGCCGAGTAACTGCACGTGAATAACATGTGGTTTCTCGTTTCAATAGGTTCATTGCAGAAGACGCATGATGCCAAAACATTCCCATTCCAGCATAGCATTCTATCTCCCGTAGAAAGTCTGTTATGTATTGCAATCCATGCCATGAAGGAGTACTTGGGTGTAGCATAAGAATACCATATTCCCTTGTACCATTCGACCATCAGATGTGTTTCTCGAGAAGTTGGAAATTGATCTAGGGAAAAACCCTCTTGATGGAAATCAAGTCAAGGAAGTCTTAGGTGATCCTCTTATCATCACTAAGAGCGACATCATAAAGGCTAAGGCTAAGGCAAAGGGAAAAGTGAAGAGCAAGATAGTCAAGGCTGATGCCTATATGACCTTGATCCGTCATAAAGTCTAAGACATCATAAAGGCTAAGGCTAAGGCAAAGAGAAAGGTGAAGAGCAAGAGAGTCAAGGGTGATGCCTATATGACTTTGATCCCTCAGAAGTGTAATGGAGATTAGATCGAGTATGTGGTGAAATGAAAGGGAACATCGAAGCCATTCTCAAAAGTTTGATGCATTTTAGGAGCGCTCTAGGTTGTTAGATTTATGCTTAAAGAGACCTAGAATATTTGTGAGAGTTGATTGCTGTGTAGTTAGCATGTTGAGTTTAGTTTCCGCTTTGTGTACTCTTGATGAGTAGCTGTTAGAGGACATCACTATTCACCACTGTTTCGAAATAAACCGTGGTTAATTTGTGGTGATTTCAACGAAATTCTAAAAGGAGAAGAGCATTCGAATTTTGTAGATTCTCCGATTATTCCAGTAGGAATGAGAGATTTCCAAGAAGTCGTACATCATTGCTCCATTGTTGATTTTGTGTATAATGGCCCGCAACTCACTTGGTGTAACAAGAGAGAAGATGGTCTAATATGGAAAAAACTTGATCGGGTGATGATAAATAGTGAATGGTTGAATAAATTTCAGAGCTCATACTGTGTTTTTGATTCAGGTGGTTGTTCGGATCATTCTCGAGGAAGGATAGTGTTGGCGAGTCCCCGGGAAAGAGTCCGAAGACCATTTAAATTTCTGGGACAGTAATGTGAGGCTCTCGAAGCTCATTCCATGTGTGAAATGCGGAGCTTATCGGGACCCTTTTCTGCATGAGGAAGAAGTTGTGCACGGATCTTCTCAAGCCGAGGATAGAGATGTCGGATTCTCGTATGACGCAACTTCCATCCATTAGACCCAACTACATCAGAAACAGTGGCATTGAACGGTATCCCGAGTATGCGCGGTCCATCCATACTGGTAACATCTATTATCCTTCCCATCGAGCCAGTGGTCGTGCCAATATGAAATCGTCTTACCATTACCGACCTCCCCTCTAATGAAAGGCTGAAGGATTTTAGCCGGCACAAGACGAGGCGTGAAGAATATCCGCTGGAAGTTAGCCGACACAAGGGGAGGATCTAGGCCGGTACAAGAGTCTGCCTCAATACCGGACGGATGGGAAGGATGGACGTCGGCCGGTGCAGTGGCCTAGGAATGGTATTTTCCCTCAGTTTTCTTCTCTTGCTTCATTGCTAGGTGTGCTCAATTTCAAGCTCTCCAATCATCTCCAAAAGGCCTCCAAGTACCTTGAAAACACTCTAGTTTGTGGAAGACTCACTAGGACGTAATGCAAACAACCTAGACTCAAATTAAGAATAAAGTACTAAGGAAAACCATGATTATGCATGAATTTGACTCAAAACATTAAGTAAAATGCATGCTAACAAGAGTAAAATATGAGAATATCAGAGATGTGCTAAAAAATCTCCAAATCTCTTTGATCTAAAACAAAATTTCTTTTGTCTTTAAAACGGTGTTTTTATGACCAAAAATATGATTTTTAAGTTCCAAAAATATGATTTTTAAGTTCCAAAAATTTTCAAAAAGAAACTTACCTTGCGTATGGGCCGCGAAAAACAAAATCCGGTTAGTTTTCACTAACGGTTCGAGTTTGGGTCAAGAAAACGTACCAAACTGCGGGAAATTTGGTCAGGATTGACCCGTCAACGTTTTGCCCGACGAGGTGCCGACCGCGAGTTAGAGTGTCGTGGTCGCGGTGGGAGGCAGCTCAGTCGCGACCTTGGAGCTTCTCCTGCGGTGGAACGGAAGTTGGCTGCGACATGAAGAGTCGTGGTCGCGGCGATGTGGTTTTTGGTTGTGACCCTGTAGTTGTGGTCGTGGTGGATAGGTCTTCAACCGCGTGGTCAAGAAATTTCTCGCGGCCAGATGGCACTTGGACACGAGTCGAGAGGTGTCTCCCCCGACCAAGTCCTTCGATTGTTTTTTTTTTTTTTGGTTTTTGTGATTTTTATTTTTATTTTTGGATTTTGGATTTTTGTGAAAACCTGAAACTTAGAAAAGCAAAACGTTAATAGAAAAATAAAAAGAAAGAAATCTAAAGTTGAAAACACGTACCAAATGGGTTGCCTCCCATCAAGCTTTTTGGTTAAAATTGTAAGCTCGACTTTCAAAGCATATTAGGCGTGAGAAAAAGATGTTCCAAAAACTACATTATCCTTGGAATGTGTACCTTTTCCTTGTATCAGCACTTTGTCTCCATCTTCGTTCCTAAGAACTTTTTCATTTCAGAGAACTTGTTTTGTCCTTTAATCATCTCTTTGATTCGTTGTTCACTTGCTTTGCTTAGCTCAGGAGGAATGAAAATCCTGACCTTTGAGAATGGTCTTGTAGGACGTGGATGCTTCACTCTTGAAGTCCTAGTCTTTGTTGGGTCATTCATGCCTTTTGTCTTCTCTTTTTCCATTGGCAAGGTCGAATATTGTACCTTTGAAACGTTCCTTTGGCTTGGGACAACATTTGGAATCGTTGGGTAAAAAATCTTTCAGTTCACATTGAAAAGAGGTCATTGTGGTTGGCGTGATCGATGATGGCGCCAACTGTAGATAGAAATGGACGACCAAAAATCTGTGGTCTGTCCTTGTCTTCATCCATCTCGAGCACATGAAAATCTGTTGGCACAATCTTGTTTCCAATGAGAAGTTGTAGGTCGGAGATGACTCCTTCGGTCATTTTTGTGATGAATCTCCAAAGACGGGACTCATGGTAGATGTCATGAGTGTTCTTATGCCCAATCTCTCAGCAAATGCCTTTGACATGATGTTGACATTGGCTCCGGAATCACAAAAATTGGATTCTCGTGATCGAACAAGAGAATGTGAAACGTCATGATCGAACAAGAGAACCCTTAACCCTAATACTCTAACCCTTAATCATAAACTCTAAATCTTAAATTGTAAATTAGATCTTACACATAAATAATAAATAATATACAAAAAGCAACACTTACAATGTTTTAAAATATAATCATTTTATAAATTCTAAATTATAAACCCCAAACACAAACCCTTAACCCTAAACCCTAAACCTCTAACCCTTATTCATAAACTCTAAATCTTAAATTGTAAACTAGATCTTACACATAAATATCAAATAATATACAAAAAAATTCAAAACTTACAATTTTTTTAAATATAATCATTTTATAGATCCTAAATTCTAAACCCCAAACACAAACCCTAAACCTTAAACCTTAATCATAAACTCTAAATCTTAAATTGTAAGCTCTTACACATAAACATCAAATAATATACAAAAAATCCAACACTTACAAATAATATGTAAATAACATTTTATCTGAAAATTGATGGATTTAACTGATACATATTAAAATTTTCAAATTGATTTTCTTTGGTTGTAACGGTCACAAAGAAAAAAACCAACGGCTATGAATAATATTTGCAATCTATAAATACACTTATTTTCACTCATTCATTCATCTCAAACATTTCATCTTCTCTAAAATATTTCTCAAAGAATTTTTTTTCTTAGATTTCTTTTGTAAAAAAAATGTTTCGAAAAATATTTAGTTTGTTATTGCTTTTAAGTTTAATTGTAATTTTTTTTTCTACGTTGGCACTTACATTAGATATTTTACTCCAAAAGAACTTGCCATAAATATTATTATGATCTTTTATGCGCTATTTTTCTTTGTAATTGCTCTAAATATTCTTGTAAATTCTAAAAAATCAATAAAATTATGTTTATAATAATATTACCTTTATAACAAGTTTTAATATTACTGATCGACATCAAAATGCAAGAAAAAAGAATTATTCATTTAAAAACTAAATAAAAGTGGAGAGTTAATATGGAGAGATCACTTGGATCGAGACGTGGCCAAATCTCACTCTTTCTTTCCTTCCTCTAATCGATGATGTGGCGGTCTCTCTCTCTATCATCTCTATTTTTCTTTAGATCTGGTTTCTCTCAACTGTGTGCTAGAAATAATGGATTCATCATTATTGCACGATGGTTTTCCTCATGCTGGTTCTTAATCAGATCTCAGTACTTTTATGTACTCTTTATATGCTCAAGCTTAGATTCATTTTTTCTTTTCTTAGTTAAGCAAATTCATGAGTTTTCTTGTGACATCCCAAGAATGAGTTTTAGGGCCTATTTTTTTCGATTAAAAACCTAAGGCGAGAACCCTAAATCTTACGCCCAAAGAAACCCTAACCCTAGTTTCCCGAAGAAGAAAACCCTAGTTTGCGAAGGGAGCAATGTTTATCGCTCTTAATCTCCGACTGAAATCATTTTGGGCGTGTATCATGCATGCTAAGTTGGGCTTGAGGATAGTTGGGCCAAACATCAAGCGAGAGAAAGAGTTGGGCCGAAAGTGGCATTAGACGAAGTGTCGGGCCTGTTTCAGGTTGAGAAAAGCCCATAAATGAAAGAAAGTAGTGTAACCCATATCAAAGAGTAACCTAGAGTTTAATTAAGGTCATTTTCGTGACCCATTAGTGAGCAGAAGAGAAGCCCAAGGTTAAAAGCCCAATAGGATCAGTAAGGGCAAATCCGACATTTTATCGGAAAACCCTAAACCTAGGAAGCCACATTCCCTTTCTCTAAAAGTAGAGGAGCCACGTCCTAGAGGAGATCAGAGGGTGATCTTATGGCGAAGCCCTACCGGAATTTCGTTTGAGCCACCACCGTTGAGCCACCTTGAAGGAGAAGACACCGCATCCTCCTAAAAGGCAGATCTGACCCGTTTTGGAAGAAAAGAGTATCGGACAGACAAACCAGATCGGATCAAGCTGAAACTTCGTAAGCGTATTCTAGACTCCTATATATAGCCATAGCTGAAAGCGGATCTCGATTTAGAGCTATAGAGATTAAGTTATTGCCGTTTTTCTGAGATAGATATTTGTTGTTAGCATCCTCAGACATCTATATTGTAAGGAAATTATACGGGGAAGAAGGAGGAAACAGGAAGCGATCTACATACCTCTGGAAAGCCCCGAGTCATAGATTTCTGGAAAGCTCAAGTTCGTCCAATTTGGAGATACATGATGAAATTTATCGATGTATCTTTTCGTCTGTTACATTCTGGCCGAATCTTAAACCATCGCAGATCAGACCCGTTTTGATATAAGTGAGAAACGGATGAGAAGGTGTTCTTCGAATATTATGAAACTCGTTAAGGATATTCAAAACTTCTAGATCTAGCTACAACAGAAATCAGATTATCATTTGAAGTTATGATTTGAAAGATATTTGTGTTTTCCCGAGACTATTATACGCAGCGCACATATTCGATCAGGCTGGAGAGCTGGGCTGTTTGGTTGAGCAAATCAATCCGGATCGTTCTGAAACTTTTCAGAGACATGTATGACTTATGGAGGTAGATTATGGTTGAAGGTTGACCAGTTTGGAGTTCGGGAACATGAGGAAACGTGCTGATGAAGCTAAGGCTTCGAATCTGTCCAAATAAGAAAGAAGGAGAAAAAGGTGTTTTGCCTTCAAACCAAATGCAAAGGTGAGGACTAGATGTGTATTCCTAAGATGCGTTAGGTTAAATAGGAATATGTATATGTTTAATAAAAGAATTAGATATGATTGTTGGTTGTTGCATGTGAAAGATGATTGATGCATATTTATGTGAAGTAGATGTTTGCTAGGCGTGTTAGTACACGATTTCTTGTCACCGGGGTCATGGTCGTGAGCCATGAAGCGGTATTTCTTTTCTGGGCCGCAACCAAATAATGAGAATGATAAGAATGTTAATGAGAATGTTTAAGGTTGCGGACCCATGAAAAATGGGGCTGACGAATCCAGAATGTGAAAGAGATTGAGTACCATTGGGTTGCGAGCCTTGGGAATGTGATGCATACTTGTTAGGATGATTGATGTGATGTGAATTATTGCATATAGAAATAACTTTTTCATGACTTGTAGTATTGTTTCTAAAGACATATAGGTTGTGTGTGTCTATTGCTTATATTGTGCATATTCATTATTGCTATATTCAAATGATGTATCTAAGAATCTTGTGTGCTCCCAAAAGCACACCCTCGCTGAGTATTCCCAAAATACTCACCCCTCTTTCCCCTTTCAGGTTTCGTTTAAGAGATCGTTTGGCGTTGAGTGCAAGTCAAGTTATTTATTAGGGTTTATCCGGGATAGGGTATCTCATTTCTAATATGTTGTTCGTCCTTAAACACAGGCTGCAATATGAACTAATGTGTGGAGGAAGAGGAAGAAGTCGGAGCTTCAGATTCGCTCGAGGACGGCAGTGACGGTGTCGGAGGGAGAGCAATCGATCGATTAAGCTAATGGTACTAGAAGCGGCTCCGTGGCGGAAATCGGTGTGGCAGCTTAGTGGGTTGCGCGGCGAGTCAAGGAGAGTTCACGACGGTTGGTTTGTGATGGTAACAGCGAACGGCGGATGAGCGATGGAGTTCGTTGGGGTTTCCCAACCTTCGCTTGTCGATTTTTCCGTCCTTAAGACCTTTGAACAAATCAAAGTCTAAGGTTGGAGTTTACCGGCGACTGGTGGTTCTTCGTCTAGCCGATGTCGGCCTGGCGGTGAAGAACGAGGAAAAATTCTCCGACTATGAACCGCCACATGAATCGTCAATAGTATCCGTAGCTAACTATTAATATTTTTTTTATCTAAAAAACAAGGATTTGTTAATATTTTTATTTTATTTTATTTTTCTAAAAAGCCACAGATTAAGTCTGAGGGTGGTCTGAAGAAGGCCAAGGGAAAGGGTGTTAAGAGGAAGGTTGTTGATGATGATGGTGAGGATGTCGATGGTGATAAGAAGCGAGCAAAATCAGGCGGTGATGATGGTGGTGATGTTGTTTACTTGATCAAGTCGGTGGGTGAGTAGATTAATGAACTTTTTAGTCTTGTTAAAGAAGGTTTTAAGCAGGTGGGTGAGAAGATGAATGAACTTGAGAAGGAAGTTAGGTTGTTAAGGGGAGAAAAGAGGAGAAAATCTGGTGTTGAGAAGTCTGATTGTGGTGTTGAGAAGAAGTCTGATGATGGTGGTAAGAATTCTGATGGTGGTGATAAGAAGTCTTATGGTGGTGATAAGAAGTCTAAAGGTGGTGAAGATGATGGCCAAGCTGGCTTCGATGGTGGTGAGGCTGGGGCGGGGAAACGCAAAAAGGCTCCGCGGAAGAATATTACACCCAAAAAAATTGTTGTGAAGCCTCCTAAGCCTGCCGCGGTTGTTGAAGCTGCATACCAAAAAGGACCTGAAAAAGAAGCTTCAGCGGTAGAGGATGCAAAGGAAGCCCTGGCTGAAGACAACCCTGCCCAACCGTCTGAGGCCAAGATTCAAACTGTGGTGGATGTGGGGGTTAGTGTCCCAAACGCTCTACCAAAAAATGTTCAAGAAAGGAGAAGTAGTCGAAGACTTAAGGACAAAGCTGTTGCTTAATATGCAGTATAAGTGTGATAGTAGTTTGTAAAAACCTGAACCTATGTGCAACTAAAAACTAGTTATTTCGCTTTGTTGTTGTGTTTGATGTGAACATGGTTATCTGTTATTAGACTGAGATTTATGTCTGATTTTGGTGTTATTTTAATCTCTGTCAGACTTCTTTAGATTGATATCAGACTTAGTCTGATTGTGTTTTGGATTTATATTGCAGTCTGTACGTGTCGTGGATAGTGTTAGATTATTTGTCTTAGACTTGGAATTGCAGTCTGACGGAGGTGGGTTTTTTTATTTTCTAAATGCACAGTAGTGTCATGGGCAGCGAACAAAGTGTTCTTATCGTCGATAAAGCGGCCACTGGCGTAAACTTCGATGATGCATATATGTCGAAACAAGACACTAAGCAGGCAGCTGCTGGAGTTTATGTAAAGGTGAAGGCTCAAGAACTCAAACAGAAAGAGCAGGATAAGAAGGAGAGAAAGAGCTCAACCCAAGTGCAGATCACACCGACATATGATCCTTGTGCTCCGGCAACTAGGACGGAAGTGAAGACACTTAATGATCACATCAAAAAACTGCCGTATGTCATCACACTCTACCTATATTCTAGAATAATTAGCTCGATGTCTAACACGCGTAATATATTCTGTAGGGGTTATCCGAAGAGGGAGGCGAACACATCCCTATCTTGGTACTACGATCTGCGCACCCCCAAGGACTGGCTGCATGACACGGTTAGTATATAATCTTATCGGGTTTAATGATTTTCTATTCTCAGACTTGATTTGCAGTTTGACATTGTTGTTATCTCTTTTAGACTTCCTTCAGACTTCTTTAGAGGTCTGATGTCAGACTTCGTTTCAAGTCTGGTGAAAGAATTTATTTTCTCAGACTTGTTTTGCAGTCTGACATTGGTGTTCTGTCTTTTAGAATTTCTTTAGACTTCTGTTTAAGTCTGACATTTTTTGCACAATGTTGACTGAATGCAGCAAATAGATTATGGGATTGATTTGATGAGGCTTCGACAATACGAACACCCAGAGTGGTTCAGGTCCGAGAGGCTGACCTTCATTGACACACTGCTGGGTAATTTGTGAAAGAAACATTATGATGATTTTGTGAAGAGCGGCGAAGGAGAAAATGTGATGCCCACCGCAAGGAGGCTGCCACCTGGTGTATGGGATTACCATACTGGTGAACTACCCTTATTCCTGAAATCAAACAAGACTTGGAGGCTGGAAATTGATTACATCTACACTGCCTTGCACGTTGGGAGAAATCATTGGATAGCTATTATGATTTCTATCCCGGATATGCACGTAACCATATGGGACATCATCATTGGACCGAAAACCGATGAGGTGGTAAGAGCGGCAGTGGCACCTATATGTGAGATCTTTCCCTTCGTGATGCATTGTTTGGCCCCAGTAGATGATAGGTGGAATTATCCCCTTGAGCGATACACCTACACGATTGTAAGGAGCCCAGAAGGTCCTCAAAACATCCAGACAGGTGATTGTGGGGTGTTTTGTTTGAAGTTCATTGAGTTCCATTCTCTTGGGATGCCGTTTCCGAAGTGGCTGTGTGATAAGAACATGAAGACTTGCAGAGAGAAGCTTGCGTATGAGATATTAACTAAGCTATGCCGAACAGGTGAAAAGGCTCGTACCGACACCGAGAATGAATTGCTAGACGTTTACGAACAGGTGAAGTAGAGTTCCTCTTTATCTTTTGGATTCCCGAGAACAATGGATTCCCGAGAACAATGGATTCTTGCATATATTTATCTTTTGTAGATGTAAGAAAAACTCATCCATCTTTTGGCTTACTTTCTGGAGAAATTTTTTGTGCCATGCCAATTGTGATGTCAAAAGCGTGTTGGGCATAGGTAGGGTATTTCTAGGGTAATTGGTTTAAGACTTCTATAGAAGTCTGGTGTCAGACTTCTATTTCTATCTTTTGTAATGAATTTATGTTATTAGACTTATATTGCAGTTTGGAAAGGGTGTGATTTTCTTAAGACTTATTTAGACTTGACGAGATGCAGCAAACACATATGTACTACAAATTATGTTTAAGCCAACAACAACAACCAACGATTAACACAACAAGTTCTTAGACTTAGAAAACTTAAAAAAGACTTGGAAACGAAATATTGTACTGGAAAGACACCAACAGACTCATCTCAAACTTTCTTCAGACTTCTCTATCCGACTTCTAAATTGCATTCATCAGTACATCAGACTTCCACCAGATTTAATCCTTCTCAGGTTTGGTTACCTGTCTCCACCGAAAAAGACAGCAACTTCTCATATACAGTAGATAGATGAAAACAACAATAAAACAGGTGAGTGTAAGGAGATTTAGCTTACAAAATTTGGTTTTTTTGTGACCTGGTTGTTTGCAATTAGAACAAGTATATTTCTTGGGAAGCTTCCGTAAATTTATTGCCCTTTGTCTTGGCAATTTATAGCCAAGTTTGTCACCTCGACTTCTGAGGTCTTTCAGGAGGACGAGGGTTATGCGGGAAAATGACACGTACGGTGTCAGGAGCTTTCATAGTACAGTTCTTCAGAAGGATGTTCATTCACTACAAGAAATGTGGGTATTAATAGCGGCTGTTAAATGCTATGATTCAACTACCATAGCGTTTCCTAAAACGTTCTGACAGCGCCCGTCATTGTAGGTCGAGCAGTTTAGATAGCGGAATTAGCGTACGCTATAGTAAATTAAAGAACGATAGCGTTCTTTTCTCTGCAATTGTTAATATTTATAATAACGTTTTATAATTGTTATTAAAACTCATTAATAATAAAGTTTTGTATTTTCTTTTCTATAGCATTGGATTTGTATTATAAATGGGTTGTACCTATAGCAGTTTGTTTTACATAGATAACAAATTATTTGTGTTATTAATTTATTTTATAATTACCCAAAAATTAATAAATGGAATTTCTTTTTTTTAATTGTAATATATTATTATAATATTTGTAATAATAATAATAATAAAAACAATTAATTCATAATATAAAAAAACCATAAAACTTTTATATAAAACATAATACAAAAGACCTATATTACAAAGTAAAAGTACACAATTAAAAGATAAGTTCATAGAACTCTTACAAAGTAAAATTACATGATTTCTACATCAACTTCCTTAGAACCAAACCGAAACCAAAAACAATGAGTCTCAGACCTAAATCAACAAACCGAATAAACCTTTAATCCGTTTGTAAGGGGTTTTGCATTGTGGACAAGCTTGATTGCCTTCTCGTTTTTCGTACTCATAGCAAGGTCTATACACAGGGAATGCACATTCGTTACACGCCACAAATGGTTCTCCATTGACGGTCAATTCGATCTCATCTCTGCAGATTTGACATGTATGTCCACTCAGCTCTTGCACTGATCTTATCTGTGCACAAAACGTATTGAAGATAAGTTCAAATATAAGATGATGGGGAACAAAGCGTATTCAAGAACAAATATATGATGATGGGGAACAATCGAAAACTTGCAAACCTGGCTCAGTACCCATCTCGTAACCTGCGAAGTGCTAGAATTATACCAGCAACAAGAAAAACAATTTGAATCCTTCGCCACAACATTATTTAACTTCCAGGACTCATAATTTCAAAACAGTAGCAAGCAAATACCTTATTACGGTTCCTATGGACTTCACTTGCATCTGAACCTAAAGACAACTCCTGAAACAAATCAGCTGTTTCTGGACCGGTTATATACAAGAGCCAGTTAGTAATCCTGATAACAAAACATCAAAATCCAATTGCATAGTCCGAACAACCAAATACTGGTGAAATTCAACCCATAAGCAGAACAAAAAACATAATTTATCATCTATCTTCCGACAAGATTAAACGTAGACTGTGGACACCAATCAATCAAAAATAGACAACCTAGGATAGATGCTGACAATACAATACCCTCGGTTGTTCAAAGTATTGAAGTTCGAAACAGACAATCCAAGGATACAAATCAATAGCTAAGACAAGTTCTACGATTGGACCTCCAATCTTTTACCTACAAAGTAAAAGTACATGATGCCGTACCGTACTCGGACCTGCCGCCGCCGAGGTTGAAACAGTGGCACCTACAAATTTTCAGATGCGAAATCTAGGGTTAAACAGCGGACAAAAAGAAGAAGAAAATACCTAAAATCATGGGTGGGTAAAATCAAAAGTATTTGGAAGAGAAAGCAGAGAGATATAATAACAGTTCGATTCCGATCTCGTGCCCTGGAAGCGAAAACAGTCATTCACCAGTTAGATCTAAATCGCCCCCAAGGAAGAGAAGACGGGGAAGACTAAGAAAGAAAGAAAAGAAAATAAAAAACTTATGCCGCGTCACTGATCGATTTTTTTTATTGGAGATAAACAAAAGAAGAGGGAACGAACGATATGAGAGAAAACAAAGTAAAACAAGGAAGGATCCTACGGTCTAAGATTGCGCCACGTAAGCGATCTGAATGATCTCTTTTCATTGGCTATTGTTTTCTAAAGACTTAATTATTTTTTCATACCCTAAATAAAAAGTTTTGTAAACTTTTTTATTTACATTATTAATTTAGAAATATTTTAATAGCAATTTTTTATGATAAATTAATTATCTTCATAATAATATATAATTTTGTAGTTTACAAATAAAAAATATACATAAACTATATAACAAATGTTATGTGATACTAAACTATAAATGAAAGAGTAACTTATCATTAGTTTGTAGGATTTGTAAATTTCTAATCATTTGACTTTCTTTTTCAATCATTTTCATTTGTTAATTGGAAATATAACTTAAACCATAAATCAACATAACCAAAACTATACAATGCCCTAAACCCTAAATCAAGACTTAACTCTAATTTTAATTATTTCTGTATAACATAATATATTTTAATTATTTATGTATAACATTATATACAAAGAAATTATATCATATACCATAAACCCTAAATCAAAACCAAACCCTTAACCCTATACACTTAAATCAAACCGTATGCCCTAAACCCTAAATCAAAGATTCACTAACTTTTCTTTTTAATTTTGTATTTGTAATAATTTTTTGTATTTTTTAATTAAGAAATAGAAAAAAATATCTTACAAGTGTGAATCCCAATACCCTAAATCAAACACTCATTAATCCATAAAAATTATTATATTTCTATTGTTAATAAAACTGAAAAAAGAAAACAAACCTTATACCCTAAACTCTAAATTAAAGATTCACTAACATTTCTTTTTTTTAGAGGAGCTCGTTTTATATTTGCTTTATCTCGAAAAGAGGCCCAAAATTAATATTACAAATTAGACCAATGATGATTTTATCCCGCACAAATGGTTGGAGATTTGGCTCTAGTTTTTGTCTCCATTAGGTTTTAAAGGTAATCATAAGTAAAAACTCATTTTCTTCCGAAGAAATTACATACATCTAAACCTTTATTTCCAGTATTAGCTTAGCAAAATCAACAAATCCTAAATTCCTAATTTTGCAAAATTAAAACATGTGCATCAAGATTCCGAGGCATAAACATAATTATTATATAATCATCATTCCTGCAGATAAGTATTTATATGAGGACTTATATAACAGCAGCAAATTACTCGAAGGGACCAACATAAACTTTCTCAAACGACTTTCTCCTGAACACCAGCTTCTTCGATAAGTTTCATGGTGTTTTGATCTTGGGGCGTGTCGGAAGGAACTGTGTTTGTTGAGAGAAACGATAATCACATAGGATCAGAAGAGGAAAGTTATGAACTCGGAAAGTGGATTTGGAGTAAAGAACGAAGAAGAGAGTGTTCTTTTCCCTGGTATACAGAAATTAAATAATAAGGATAGATTCCACTATCGAAACGAAGAGACTTGGCAGAGAAAAAGAGTCAAAAGGGGATGCTATAACACGAACCTGCTCAGTTTCCTACAACGATTAGTGACAATTTTTCTGTGATGTGACAATAACCGCAAGGACATTTTGCCCCGTATTGCAAACTAGCCACAAAGTCACGTCCTGCATCAAGATACCTGTAGAAAAAGAAGAAGGTTTCTTTGAACTTCTCCGAACCTATTTTAAAAAAAAACCGATCATATGATGAAGTATAAGAATTGAAAAAGCTAATCAATTAAATTGCCTACCTAGTATCTCTGGTAGCTTTGTACAGCCAATATGTACTCTCGATTAATTATGGCCTCAGTGGATAACTCTTTTGACCATACTGTTATGGAAAATGAAGAATAGCTATGAAGTTATAACATCAAAGTGCCATCAGAAAATGAAACCTAATAAACGAAAAGCGATCATAGAGACGCTAAAATCAAAATGTAGTACCTGGACACTAAGTGTAGCAAGATTAAAACCCTCCGGAGTGAAACCATATCGCTTCCAGACGCTAAAGAAGGCAGTGTAAGTTCTAATTGCCGGATCGACATCTCCAGCTAAAACCTTTTGAGAGAGAAACATAGAGACACAAAAATAGCATAGTTTAATTATATGGGCTGAAAAATATGAACAGATTTTCTTTTAACATACAATCACTTTTACCTGAAGTCCTGGCCAGAAAGCTTGAAGGCTGTTGAAAACTGGCCAGACAATAGCTCCGGAATCCATATTGACCTCTACATACCTACGACAAAACTAGAAAAAACAATAGTCCAAACAAAGGATTTGCTTTTTCATGTTTCTAATACACAAAAGATATAGAAAGCTTACCAAGGATCCTTGTGAAGGTACTGCATTGCAGACCCGTAAGCTTCTAGAAAAATGTATAAATATTCTTCATCCCCAAATAGTATATAAGCCTGTAATTGTCAACTCAAACAAAACAAACAAGCGAGGAAAATCTCAATAATTGAAATTATCTTATCAAGGGCTACACTTACTAACCTTGAGGAGATACTCATAGATACTCATAGAAGGAATCAATGCTTGTTCCTATACCAGCATCCTGCCAAGTAGACACTACCATTCAGAATTTGGGTGACAGACAAAATAGAACAATTATTTTGTGGAAGCAAAGTTCCTCAACGTAATGAAGAAGAAGATCCTTAAGTATGCCAAAAAGATGGGTTACCTTCTATGTCCATTCACCTGTAAAGACATTGATGTGAGTACCAACCAAGTCGAGACTTGAACTACGTGCCCATAGTCCCCTCACCGAAAACCTCGTACCGGAGAAGAAAATCCCAAAAAATCAAAACAAAAAAGAGGAAAAGAACAATTCGATGCTCGAAAGATTCACTCAGAGGAATATAACCAAGAGAACGGGACTTGATTGGAGACGATGGCTTCGAATTTGAAAGACCTAGGAGAGAACCGGATCCCGATCTCCTTCAATTTCGAGCTTTGGCTCCAGAAACTAACCCAATTTCTCGATTCACAAGAGATTACATCGGGCCCAAATCTAAATCCGAGCTGCATGTACGCTAGTTCTGCTCTGCAGATCCTCGCTTGAGGAGTTCCAATCACTGAAACAAGGAAGAAAGAGAGTTCCCAAGTTATTTTGACTAAAAGTTTGAGATATTTTAGATGTAAGATAGCGTTGAATTTTAGATCTGCAATGGTATGGCGCCGGCACTTAGTAAATTTACGCGGCTAAAAATTTTATTTTGCCGCGATAACAAATATAGCGTTTTATAATAATAAACGCTATGAAAAAAACATGTGTCCGTATACAATAGCAGAACTGTAATAAACGCTATCGTCCGATGCTATTAATACCCACATTTCTTGTAGTGATTGCGTATGCCTGAAACAGATAGTCCCTACCGTATGATGGGCATGGCAACGTATATGGGTGTAGCTCAAGTTCTGGTGCAGCGCAGATTGCATGTGGGCAAGGTATCTTTTCGTAATCTCACACACCACATTCACACATTCGGTTGTACAAGTCGACCACACAATCCCTATGTCCCCCCTTAACAACGAATTGATACCCATCAATGCGTTCCGCCGTCATGAAGTCCGCATAATATTCACGAATAGCCATCAAATATTAAACTCCTTGGCTAAATTTTGTTGTGAGACTCAATGCATCTA
The DNA here is from genome assembly GCA_030161315.1 of Eutrema japonicum. Lineage (NCBI taxonomy): Eukaryota > Viridiplantae > Streptophyta > Magnoliopsida > Brassicales > Brassicaceae > Eutrema > Eutrema japonicum. The sequence goes on along the minus strand of BSQW01000005.1, from coordinate 23,306,703 downwards.
GCCGCCTTTTACAAAACCACGTCCCTAGATTCTCTTGTATGAACTCCAAAAGGAAAGAGATAGGATATCTTTTTGCCTTCTTGACTACAGAGTTTATAGTTTCGGCAATGTTGTACCTTTCTCCAACAAAGTGAACACGGTTAACGCAAGTGAAAACAAGACTGCAATAGAAGTCTGATAAAAATCATACTGCAATAGAAGTCTGATAAAAATCAGACTGCAATAGAAGTCTGATAAAAACGAATCAGACTGCACAAGAAGTCTGATAAGAAAAATGAATTTTTATATTATACATGTCTCCATCGAAATGAACGCGTGACCACAGACTCGGATCCGCCTCCTCCAAGTATCTAGCAAGGTCAGGATTTACCGCTCGTAAGGAGGCCATATATCGGTTAAAATCGTACATCGTATATGCGTACGCCGCGTTTTTCACCAAGTACAAAAGATATTTTCCCCTGAACTTTGTGACTCCTTTATTTTGTAGATGGTAATAACAAATCCCTCGTTTTGCCCAAGGAAGAACCTTTTCAATAGCATTCTTGATGGGTGTATGCCTATCTGAGACTATGACCAGAGGATATTGGTCTGAAATGCAGTCTCTAAGCTTTGTGAAAAACCACTCCCACAAGGCATCATTCTCAGAGTCTACAATGCCAAAAGCCAACATAAATATTTGAAAATTGGCGTCTTGTGAGGCCGCCACTAGCATAACACCTTCATACGGCCCCGTAAGATGTGTACCATCTACCACAATGACTCTTCTAAGATACTTAAATCCCTCTATGGAAGCTCCAAATGCTAGAAATATATATTTAAATCTATTCTCCTCATCTAGTTCTAGAGCAGTATGCGCTCCCGGGTTGGTTTGCTCGATTCCATGCAATAAAGCAGGCAGTCTCTCATAGCCATCTTCCGCTGATCCTCTCATTAACTTTTGAGCATGTAACAACGCTCTGTATACGATTGTGTAGCTCATCTTAATCCCATACTGCTTGTTCATTGATACTAAGACATGCTTTGGTGTAATCTTCTCAATTATTCCAAAGCATTCTAGAAACAACCAACCAATATAATGCAGAGTATGACGTTTTTTCTTAGCCTTCCAGTCCAGCGTTGAACATGTGTGGGCTCTATTATAGATCATCACCCAAAACTTGTTTGGTTCGTTCTTGACAACCGCTCGAAGCTTCCAGTTGCATCTTTCCACAAGACATTTAGCGAATAACCGGCTCTTGTCAGACTTATCCACTGTAAATGCGTATTTCCTCATTATCGCCGTCAAACCTAGCTCTGATATAAGATCTTGCCTGCTATCAAAACACTTTCCGAGAAAGATGTCGTCCGACTAATTTCTTCATCGACCAGCAAATCGTTCAGCCACACGCTGCAACTCGTAAGTCTTATTATCTTCATCTTCTTTATCATCTTCATCTTCATCTCCCACTTTCCCATACATGCTATAATCTACACCATCATAGTAAGACTCAGCGTGTTTCTTGAAAACTTGATCTGGCCCATCACCACCACCACCAACACCACCATCATCACCACCACCACCACCACCAGAAATAGAATCATCTGATACTGAGCCCACATCTTCGTCTTCCCAGTCTTCGTCTTCGTCATATTCATCTTCATCTTTTACATCGTGATTCCCCGCATCATGATATGCCAAACCGGATCGACTCGAGACACAAAGACGGATTAAATGCGCACTAGCTAACTCGACCATGCTCCTTACTTGCCTATCATTTGTGACATAAATAGGAGGGCTATCCGGACCGATCTGTTGAGAGAGTGGTTCCGGTAACGGATATGATAACTCCACCAACTCGGTTTTCTAGTCCATCATATAATCATCTTGTACCATCTCAACAAGTTCACAATATGTAGAACGATCGCCCAAAGTGATAAACCGCCCTCTGTAACAATGGTCACTTAGAAGCAAGGTCAGAACAATATATTCAAGAAAAAGATCATCATCTCCAACAAGTTTTGACTCAATAAAATGATTTTTGACTCAAAAACCATTGACTCTAAGAAAAACAAACACACTGTCAGCGACCACCTACCCCAAACTTAAACAACACTGTCCCCAATGTTATCTAGTCCAGAGTCGGTAAAAGAAATCATAACAGCAGAGTGGAATCGTGAAAAACAAGAAGTTACCGGATTGGGATAGGAGTGTCGAACGACACAGAACCTTGTATCGATCGATACCAGGCGTAGGTCGACACAGGTAACTCTTTTCATCTAATTCACATAAAAACACAAGACACAAAACAAAAAACAAAAAAATAAAAGGACTTATATACAGACTTACCAGTGGGTTACCTCCCACCAAGCGCTTGTTTTTAGTCATTAGCTTGACTTTGGCTCAGGTGATCAGTCAGGAGAAAATTGAGAAATTATTCCCAGGCTAGACCCTGAATCAACGAGAGATTCTTTGAATTCAACTCCAGAGATAGAGCATGGAACTGAAAATTTTTCTGGGTCGTCCCTCTTAGTCAACTGCTTCATTGGTGGTGGTGTGCCTCTTGCCTTGATGAAGAGTTCCTTGACCTCGTCTAGAGTTTCTCTGCAATCTCAGAAGTGACCAAGCAAAGGGCGGTATTCCAAAGCCTCTTCAAAAGACATAGTTTGGGGAACTCTCCTTACCATCTTATCAAAACCGAGCAACCTCTCTGCAGTAATGGGATTTAGGAGATGACTAGGTGGTCTAGGATATGGCACCTTAGGCTTGTAAACAAGTTCCTCGGTCATGTCCGGTTTTCTCATAATTTCTTACTCAGTCTGCGAGGGGTGTATACCGACAACAGGTCGGTGTCGATCGATACAGGGTGGGTGTCGATCGATACTCTCAGTGGTGTCGGTCGATACAGCCGAATCAGGCTCAAAATCACCTTCAATCTCTGCGAATGTTTCTGCATTCAAACCCTTTTCTACCACTGCAGTGACCTCTTCAGTACTTCTTAAGGTGATTACATTGACGTATTCATTCTGTGAATGAACCATCTTTCCCTTGACAGCTCCTGCAGTCAGAGCTATTTGAGTTTCCAGCATCTTCTGATGGATGTTGAGAGACTCAATTTTCCCATTCAGATTGGTGTACATAGCATCCATCTTCTCATTAAAATCCATTATCATCTTCCGCTGTCCCTGAAGAAGTTGTTCGAGCATAGACTCAACTTTGCTCTCAGGATTTTTTGGTGGTGGAGATTGATAGGACGAATTCCCATAGGTTTTGGTGTAGCCACTATTCTGGATTGGTTTCTGTAGATACTGATACTGCTGTCCCTGAAATCTAGCTCCACCAATGTAGTTAACATCCTCCACTTCGTCTTCATCGAAGTTCTTGACATCAGCAGCAAAGTGGACAGCCTTATTTGTCTTTCCCATCAACATATTGTGCATCGAATCCAGCTTAGCCTTCACCTCTGCGATTTGGCTGCCATCCAAGTTACCAGCTTGCTTCTTGCACTCTATATCTGCATTCTTGGTGCTATTGCTGGACACCAAGTTCTCGATAAGCACGTAAGAATCATCAAGATATCTAGTGTTGAAGTTCCCATTACTCGAAACATCCAAAGACATGTGGTACCTCAAATCAATCCCTCTGAAGAAGATACCCAGCAACTGAACCTTAGTGAACCCATGATGTGGACAATCCCTCTGATACGATATGAATCTCACCCAAGCTGCCTTGAATCCCTCAGTTGATCCTTGAAAAAATTGAGAGATTTTATTTCTCAGTTCCTCGGGTATTGCATCATCATAGAAATTGTTCAGGAAGGCATTCTTAGTCTCCTCCCAAGTAGTCATAAATCATGGCTGCAACTGCTTAAGCCAATAAGCTGCATCTCCACCAAGAGAGTATGTGAAGAGCTTACAGAGAAGGTAATCGTTGGACACTCCATTATACTTCATGCTAGTGACAAAGTCCTCAAACCTCTCAATGTGATCCATAGGGTGTTCATGAGAAAGACCATGAAAAGGGTGCTGACCCACAATAGTGAAGTATGCAATTTTCAGCTCAAAGTCATTCCTCTGAAAACCAGGAGGGCGAATCGCTGATCGATTGGCATAGAACTGATCATGCCTGTTGTACTCACTAATTGTCCTACCACGATCAACCACTGCATTCCCGACATTTTCAGCGACATTATCCTCAACAACAACTGCAGGGGTGATGATATTTCCCTCTCCATCAAGTCGTAGCCCTCTCTCATTGCACAAGTGACTCTCTCGGTCCCTGAAAGCTCCATCATCATCACGAACCAATATCACTGGATTGTTCATCTCTGCTGGCTTCTTTGCTTTCTTGTTTGTGCGTTCCAAAAGTGCTAGTTCCTCGTTGGAAAGATTAACTAGCTGATTGATACACCTGGTTTCTCCTGGTTTCGCGATTAGGCATACACCTGAAACACAAAAGTCAAAGCACATAAGTAACATAAATCAAAAACAATTATGACGGCTATCGACCGACACCAATTGGGTATCTATCGATAATGTCGGACTTAGTAGAAATTCTTTGCTAAAATCTAAAGGCGAATTTAGAATCCACCGCAACGGTGCCAAATTTGATAAGCTCAAATGTAATACCATAAAGTACTAATAGCTTTGTCAATTGTAATACTTAGGGGTCGAATCCACAAAAACTCAAGAATCACACAATATATTTTAAGGGTTGAATTAAGCTAAGTGATCAATGTAATTGAAAGAAATAACGTAGATTAAACTTGTTGTAAATTCGATGGAGGAAATATAGGTTCAAGGTATTTCTCAGGAAATCAATGAATGCAGACAAACTAACTAGTCAAGGTTCAGGTTATGCACGGTTCTTGAACTCAAATCACTAAGCTATGATTAACCAATTGTCGTTACGAGAATTATCTAAGTCTAAATCCCAGAATCCCAAATCTCTTTGCAAATCCTAAAGATCTAAACCAGCTTTAAAGTTCAGGTTTGATATGTTCACAAAACAACTAAACCAAATCTCTTTGCGCATAGCTATTTTGCTCACCATAAGTTCTATCAGATTATCAATTGCACTGTCGTGCCTAATCGATTAACCTAAGATCTAAGTTCCATATTCGTCAACCTAGAATTAGCTTTGAGAACAACCTATGGTAAAGAACTAATTCAGATTATGAACCCAAATCAACCAATTAACCTAACATTTAAAGAGATCATTTATGAGAACCCTAAACCTAGAGTAGATCTACTCATACATGATCAATGGAACATAAATTATAGATGAATATAATTGCATAAAAGAAATCAATAAGAAACCAGGGTTCAAAGTTGTCTCCCAAAAACGCTGGAACAAATCTCTCTCAAAGTATCAAGAATAAAATAAAGCTTAGCCAACAAAAGTGGCTGAAAAACCTAATTTATAACATAAAATACGTTTTGGGGCTTCTAGTGATTATTAAAGTCTTTTGGACCAATGTGCAAACTTCAAACTTGTAAAACATCACCTTTCCTTCTTCCTGAAGTCGGTATCGGTCGACACCATTAGTGGTATCGATCGATACCAAGCTTGTGTGTCGACTCTTCTGCTCGCCATACTGGACTGTCTTCTTAAAAACTGCCATAACTTTTGATCTCACCGTTGGAATGGCTTCAAACCACTTCCAAATGAAAGTTAATCCACTGATCTGTCTTGTATCCAAATTGAAGCTCAATCCATCGGTGGAAAGTTTTTCAACAAATGCCAAACTTCTGACGTCTCTGCATGACTCTGCATTTTTATATGCTCATTTTCATCCAAAACGGCTCATTTTCTCCCAAAGTCACCTAAAACTTGAAAAGACTCGAAAAGACACCAAAATACTAGAAAGACTCTATAAATAAGACCTATATCATGGCTAAAACGGGTAAAAACTATGATATATCAGCTGTGTCAAGAGAGATTTGGTACTTTGGTTGGAAACCTCTGTAGAAAGTCTTCAAGAGGTTTGAACCATAGAAACCATAGTGAGGAAAATCGCGTTCATAGTCTTTGAAACACTCCCATGCTTCATAGAATAAAAACTCGTCATGGCCTTATTGGAAACTTTGGATTTTGTTTTTCGACAAATTTGATCTCGACTTCGTGTAGAAGTGGCTGAGAAAAGCAAACTTGCATGCTTTCCATGTGGTGATCAAACCGGTAGAAGAGATTACAGCCATCTATGAGCTTTCTCGCTCAAAGAAAATGGGAACAATTTGCACTTCAAATAATCTGCAGGAATTTGATTGGTCCTGGTAGTACTACAAATTTCTTCAAAGAGCTCAATGTGATCCATGGGATACTCAGTAAAGAGACCGTGAAACTGATTTTTTTTCACCAAAGTAATGATATGCGGCTTGATCTCGTAGTCATTCCTGTGAGGATTAAGGAATTAAATTACTGCTCAATTCATGAATTGTTTGTGCGGAGTATCGAAGTCAACAATAGTACGATTAGGCACTTGTCTCCTTTGTTATATGTTTTGGTAAGATGAGTCGAATGGCGTGTTGGTTCGCCGGTGGATTGGTTTGATTTGCTCGGTTTCCAACATTTCCAGGATTTTCAGCATCGGTTGGAATTTGTCATCCTCGAGGATCAGTAGGTGGGTCATCCTCTTCTTCTGCATTAAACGCATCAAGTTGAAGAATTGGATTCAAATCAGAATCAAGAAGCTAGTGGTTGTCCATCTGCACCCACGACAGCGTTTTGGTCAGCATTTTGATGTTCACGGTTTTCTTGGTCTTCCGGGTGGTTGAACTGATCGGCCATCACTACAAGAAAACACATTTTTTGCAACGAACGATATCGTTGTAAAATCGTTGCAAAAGAGGGTTTGAATCGAATTTGCGACGAAAAAGAGATCGTCGTTAACTGATCGTCGCAAACCACAAAGCGTCGTAAATTCGTCGGGAAAGTACTAGGGACAAAAATTCGTCGCTAAATCGTCGGTAAATTTTTGTAGTAAAATCGTCGTAAATATTACATTGAAATTACGACGAATATAAATACGTCGTAAAAACGATGGAAATTCGAAGGGAAATATTTCATTGTTAATTCGATGGCAAAAATTGTCGTCGTTAATTCGTTGCTAATTAATCGTCATAAAATCGTTGCTAATAAATCGTCGTACAATCGTTGTAAATTAGCCACGATTTTATGACGATTAATTAGAAACGAATCAACGAGGACTAATAAATCGTCGTACAATCGTTGTAAATTATCCACGATTTTATGACGATTAATTTAGAAACGAATCAACGAGGACTATTGTTTACCATCGAATTAACGACGATTCAATATATGATTTTTATTATAATTTTTGAAATTTTATTAATTTCGAAATTATAAAATGAAAATTTTAAGAATAATATATAATAATATTTTATTAGAAAAAATATTATAATCTGTTACAAAAAAAAACAAAATTTAGAATTCGAAATCCTAAATCTAAATAACTATATCGTAATCGTCGAGATTCACATAGTCTTCGGGACGTCTCGACGAACCGGATGTGCCTACCTCTGCCGCTGCCTCTGCCGCTGCCTCTGCCTCTGCTCGGAGTCTTCGCTTTTCCCGTAGCATGGCCTGCATTGTCAAGTTCCCTGTTGCCAAGATGTCGAAGAGTTCGTCATTCTGCGTAGCATCCAGTTCAACCCGCTGCTGAAGACTCGCAATCTTCGCCTGATATGCCGTAGACCGAGTAGCCTCGGTCTCAACCTGCTCCTGAAGACTCGTAATCGTGGCACGTAACACGACTGGATCATCTTCTGGCGATCGTCGTCGCGGAGCATATGAAGAAGCAGCCGAGACATCTCGAATAGATCCCATCCCGACAACCTTCCCCTTTCTCTTAGGGGCAATCTATATTTAAATTTACAATTAGAAATTTTTAAAAAATCAAAAATTAAAATTAATAAGTACTAACTATTCTATATACCTACTCGAAGATCCGGTCAATATCGGGTGTGGTCAACCCTCCAAACATGACCGACGAACCACCTGGAGATAGCTGTTAAGAGAGCTGTGTCTCTCGTTCGGTGACCTTGGAAGTCACCTCATTGAAGATGTGCTCGGCAGTCTCGGAAACAAAGGAACCATCCTTCTTTCGGTGCGTCCGCTCAAAAACCTTGGTCATCGGAGGGAGTACACCTTCGTCTTCGGCGGCCTAAAGAAAAAAACTATGTTATTGACGAAGTAAATTAAATAAGTAAATTAATTTAAATTAATTTAAATAAATTTAATTACCATCTGTAGACGAACACCCGCAAAAGGTGTTTGCGCAGCTGTATGAGGCAAAGCCTTGAGTTTCCCGTCCGAACCAACGGTGTTGCGGGAAGCCGAACACTTCTCAGCAGTTATGATGGACTTCGAATCCATCCAATACCGCACCAAGCCGTCCCAAACGGCTTTATCCATGTGCAGGGGCTTTGCTAAATCGCCAGAAATCTTCCATGCTTTCTTCCATTCACCAACCACACCTTGGATACGAAACTTCACCCTCTCGAGAAACAAAGTTTCAACCTCGCCATGAATCGAAAGATCCCAATTATATTTTTGCTGCATGAGAAACAAAAATAATTACATATTTTATAAAATTAAATTAATTTTTTTTTTGTCAACAGCCTTGATACCTAACCCTAGTCGGTGAACCAAATCGGGAGTATCGAGTTTACATAAGTGAAATCTGATGGGTAGACTCGAGCACCTCGTGCTAACTTGTCTGCCACTGTGTTGCTCGTGCGTGGGATTTGTGTGATAGAGAAATAGGTGAAAACCTCCTTACTCCTCTTGAACTCCTGCAACTGTAACGTAAATGCCGGCCACTCCTTCGGTGTAGACACCATCTTCACCAACTCTGAGCAGTCTGTAGCAAAGGCTATCGCCGTCTTGTGGTTTGCAATCATGCAATGCATCGCCCAGATGAGCGCTTCCAATTCCACGTGTAGCGGGGATAGGCTTCTTCGTAGATTACGGGACCCCATAATCTTTCCTTCAATTCCCTCCTGAAAGCAAAACCAGCATAAACCAGAAAATTTATCCCTTTCCGTCCATGACCCGTCAATATAGCATGTGATGCCGTTATATTCACTTTGTTCATTTATTCCCGTATTGAGACCCGGTTGTTGGGGAGATATGTCAGGTTCACTATTTTGTGCCGCTTCCCAAGTTGCTATTTCTGTTTCCGCTATCCTCAGAATCTCTTGTGGGTTTCTATCCACATTTGAGAACACCTTGTCATTCCTTGCTTTCCAAATGTTCCACACAATCCACGGAAACATTATGTTCCTTTCCTCATCTGGAAGTCTCCAAAATAGATGATCACAATTGGCGAAAACCGATGTTATCGGGAAAACTTCCGAGGCCGATGGAATATGAGAGAGTGCCCATGTTTGTAATGCTGGTGGGCATTCAAACAATACATGGTTAATCGTTTCCCCCTCCACACCACACCTAGCACATTGTGTGACACAATTTATTCCTCTAGCGCGTAGGTTCGATGTGACCGACAGACATCCCGAGATTGCTTGCCATATAAAATGTCGCAATTTCGGTGGACAAGTCAATTTCCATGAGTGTGCCTGTAACTTCTTTATATCTGCCTGTAAAATTAAATTAAATATATATTTAAATATAATTAAAATAATTATGGGAGAAAAAAATATTTTTTCATACGTACCGCAAACATCTTGAACCATGTCTCCTTGACGTATGGCGGGAGCTGGGTAAAATTGGTATGAGGCTCGATAAAATAGGACTTGATGATTTCAGAAACGGTGCGTCCAACTTTGGATTCAACTCCAAACTTGAAACAAAAAATTGTAAAATTATGAATTGTTAGAAATAAATATAAATATGTAATAATAAATGTAAAAAAAATAAATATATATATTACCATTCCGACCGGTCAGTATGATCCGGATCTAATCTCGTAAGCCTATGACGGCCCGGCTGTGCAAGCAAATCAAGAACCGTCATGTGTGCATATGGGGCCGGGGCACGGCCTCCAGGTTGCAGAATCTGAGGTGGTTGTGGCGGCGGAGCACTCTGTGTTTGCGTCACCAGGAGGAAATCCGTCTATGTAGCCTCAGAAGACATGGGCAAACCGGTACCCGAAGCATCACCAATCTCTCTCAAAAACTGAGCGTAATGTGAACGACGTTCGCCCATCTGCATAAAAATGAAAAAAATTACTATCTATAAACATCCGGGCAGTCTGCTATTTTTCCTAATTTGATTCCGTTTCTACCGACCTAAATTGTTCCAATCCTATCTATACTAACTAATTAAAAACATTAAAAAAAAAATTAACCTTTTTTCACAAGGAAGTCCGGAGGAATGGTCGAGCAAGAGCAATATAGAAATTTGAAAGTGAATGAAGAAATTCTGATCGTGTAATATATAGGATTAGTTGTCGTCGATAAATTGAGGCAATCAAACCGTGGCTAATTCGTCGCTAACTTTGCAATAATTTTGTGACGATTCGTTGACCCACACGCGGGAGTTTAATTGACCGACACACGGTAAATTAAATTCATAATTTATGACGATTCGTCGCCAAATCGTCGCAAATGTTGCAACGAATTAGTGACGAAATTTGTAAAATATGTTTTAGGGTTTAGGGTATAGGTACAAAACTGTAACGTTGATTGCAACATTCCAGAAACAACTTTACATGTTTACTGTAAATCCAAAATCATGAAATTATCAATAAGTTCATCGAGATTGAAAAATAAGTAAAACAGAGAGTTTGCGTACATGTTACATTATTAATACAATGATTCAGTTTGTGGATATTACTGTGATTGACCGAGTTTCCATTTTTGAACAACTCTCTAAAGTCACGATCAATTTCATTGAAAGATGCATAATACAATGAGATGGTAATAGGTTAATTAGGGTTTAGGGTTTAGGGCAAAGGGTTTAGGGTTTAGGGTTTATGGACGAATCATGGCTAAATCGTCGCAAATTTGCATCGATTTTGTGACATTCATATTTTGCGACGATTTAGCCACGATTAGTCATAATTCGTTGCTAAATCGTCGCAAATGTTGCAACGATTTTGTGACAATCACAATTAGCGACGATTTAGCGACGATTCCTTTGAAATCCCCTAAACCTCAAACTAAATCCCATTTTCGATCACCACTCATTTCCCACCGTTGTTGGGGCAATTAATAAATTACAAGACACATAGACACATATGTCTCGTAATTTATTAATCGTCGCACCTACGGCGGGAAATGAGTGGAGATCAGAGATGGAATTTAGATTGGGGTTTAGGGGATTTCATAGAAATCATATCACTTAAATTTCACAATAATTACTCGATCACAATATTATATTAATACATTAAATTCACAATAATTACTAGCTAGCGCGGTCACTCTGATTCATTTTCGGACGAAGAGTAGTACACATCCGTTTATTGATCATCTGGTTCTTCACTTTCTTCGAACTCATCTTCCTCATCTACTTCCTCTGTATCGTCTGGGAGATATTCAACTTGCCTGTTTTGAGGATCTATCAAAAGGATGTCTTCATTGCTCTCATTTAGTTCTGGCATATCAGAGCAATGATCTTGCTGCATTGGTAGTTCCTCATCAACCCCCACAATTCGATCCCTCGGAGAAACTTTTATAACTGATAACCATGAGATACGGGTGGTGCGAACTCGCGGATATGGAACAAAGCTGACTTGTTCTGCTTGTGATGCTAGGATAAATAGCTCATACTTATTGTAACGTCGTGATTGGTTGACATCTACTGCCCCAAATTTGTTTTTACGGACGCCTCGATCAACTGTTTGATCGAACCAGTCGCATTTGAACAGAACGCATTTCAAACCTAAGCAACCAGGGTACTCAACTTCAATTATGTCTTGCAACACTCCATAAAAATCTATTTCGCCCCGCACACATATCCCGTAGTTGGCAGTAGCTCTTTGATTTCCGTATTTGAATGTATGAAATATATATCCGCGTGTGCAATACATGGGTGCACTCGTTATCTTCGATATGGGGCCTTTTATTAACTCATGGAACCAAAGTGGATATGCGGTATCCCCATACTCGACCTATATCATTAATTAATTTAATTAAAAAAGTAATCAAAATATGTATTAGGTTAATTGTCCAAGTTAGTAATTAATCATATCACTTAAAATTTTACGTACTTGCGTCTTCAACCACGGGGCAAAATGTTGATCTTTACGGTTGTTGATTTCATCGTCTGAGATTCCTTCAATGACTTCTCGGACTTGTCTAACAAATTCACTGCATACAAAAGTATTTACAATTGTAATTAAGATACATATCGTAATTGGTATAAAGCTAGCATATATATAATTTAGCCATATATAAGACGTATGTTTATACACTTACGTCTCAAATTGACTAACTTCTTCGCAATTTAAGAGGATATACGTTTGTGCACTATGATGGTCTTTTTCATTGGCAAACCAAACTGACTTCACTCTTCCACATAATCGACCGATTGAAGAAAAGATATTTGGGACACCTTCATTAGCATATGTTCGGCCTACACCTCCATCATCATATCACCGTGCTGCCCTTTTCCGTGTGCGAACCTTCGAGCCAAAATAGTACCCCATGAAGTGAGAAGTTTCTTATGTTAAACTTCCTGCTACTATTGAGCCTTCAACTTTGGCTAGATTTTTAGCCTTCCGCTTCAAATGTCCAATGAATCGCTCGAATGGGTACATCCATCGATACTGCACAGGTCCCCCAAGTTCTGCTTCGTGAGGGAGATGAATAGGTAGATGTTCCATAACATCAAAAAAGGCTGGGGGAAATATTTTCTCCATGTTGCACAACAAAATAGGAATACTAGCATCAAGTTGTGTAATAACATCTTCTGACAAAGTACGGGTACAAAGATCCCGAAAAAACGCTCCAATGCCTACAATAACAATCACATGATATATAAGGTAATAATGTTAATTTTCCATTTCATATATATATATATATATATATATATATATATATATATATTAATTATATAAAATCTTAAATTCACAATTAATATGTGATTAGTTTAAATTTATATACCTGCAATTGCTTCGTGTACATTTCCTGGTAGAAGTTCAGCAAATGCAAAAGGAAGTAGTCGTTGCGTAAAGACGTGACAGTCATGACTCTTCATCCCGGAAAACTTTTGGCCATTCTCAACACATTTAGCTAAATTATATACGTACCCGTCCGGGAACTTCACATCAGATGTCGCCCATTTGAACAAAGCTGACTTTTCTTCCGCACCCACTCAAAATATTGGTACAGGTGCTTTCCCATTGCTTGTAATATGTAACTCATTCCGACAACAAAGATCAGGCAAGTCTAACCTTGACTTACCGCTGTCTTTAGTCATTCCACGCACGTTTAACAATGTATACATGATGTTATCAAAAAAGTTTTTCTCAATGTGCATGACATCCAAATTGTGTCTAAGCAAATGATCCTTCCAATACGGAAGCTTCCAGAATATGCTTTTCTTATGACAATTGTGATGCTCCCCATATACATCCGGCATATTAGCTGGAGTGTGCCAATTTCCACCACGATTTACTGTTTCCAATGCACCATAATGATCAATTTCTGCTTCTAGATCTTCCCTGGAAATATAAACAGGAGGAGGAACACGAACAGTTTTGTTCTTTCTAAACAACCGCTTATTTCTTCGATATGCATGATGAATAGGTAGAAATCGGCGGTGACAATCAAACCAACTTGTTTTCCGACCATGTTTCAATTGAAACGCATCTGTCCGATTGAGACAATATGGACAAGACAATCGTCCATGCGTAGTCCAACCTGATAACATCCCGTAAGCAGGGAAGCCGCTTATTGTCCACATAAGCACCGCACGCATTGAAAAAAAATTTCCTTGCAAAATCATATGTCCGAACCCCGGTATACCACAACTGCTCCAATTCCTCTATCAGAGGCTGCAAAAACACATCAAGGGAACACTTCGGATGCTTCGGACCTGGTACTAAAATAATCAAGAATAAAAATTCCCTTTGCATGCACATATCTGGAGGAAGGTTGTAAGGCGTTAGGATTACTGGCCATAAAGAATATTGCCTACCAGACATACCAAATGGACTAAATCCATCTGTGCAAAGACCAAGATACACATTACGTTTCTCTCTAGCAAAGTCTGGATGTACCGTCTTAAAGTGTTTCCACGCTTTTGCATCTGAAGGATGAGTAACCTCCTCATCTGTTTGCAAATGATCGGCATGCCATCTCATCGATGCAGTTGTTCTCTCAGACTGATACATTCTTTTTAATCTATCAGTTATAGGAAGGTACCACATCCGCTGGAACGGTACCTTACTCCGACCAGTACCTTGCGGCTTATATCTTGGCTTATGGCAAAATCGACATTCCTGCAACTTATCATCATCTTTTCAAAAAAGCATGCAATTGTCAACACAGACATCTATCATCTCAGAAGGCAACCCAAGACTACAAACCAGCTTCTGTATCTCATAGTAAGTTTCAGCAGCTAAATTGTCCTCTGGCAAATACTCTTTAATCAAATCAGCCCAATCATCCATGCAAACCTCAGCTAAGTTATGATCAGTTTTAATAGTCATCATCTTAGCCTCCAACGACAATTTAGAATGTCCTTCTCTACATCCATCGTAGAGTGGCTGATTTGCAGCATCTAGAATATCATAAAAAAAAATTGCATCTAGATTGGGTTCCTCATCATGATGATCATGTGCAAATGTACTTATGGTTTCATGAAATGCATCCATAACCATGTCATGAATCCTATCATTATCTTCACCATGCTGCTCCGCATGATCATCAAATTGATTAAAATTATTTGACTCATCAAAATTCGATGCTTGATAATTGCTACTACTACTAGCTGCATTTCCCCCATGACCCTCTCCATGATAATACCATATATAGTAATGCGGCATAAACCCTCTATTTAATATATGAGACCACACCTTCAAGATAATGATAAATTTCCTATTCAAGCATCTGGCACAAGGACATTACATCTTACCACTGATAATCGTATTATGTATACTTCCTGCCTGATGCATGAATCCCTCCACCCCATCATTGAACTCCTTTGTTAGCGATCCCTCTGAATCAAGACGATTATACATCCATCTTCTAATTTCGTATATTGACATTTTTTGTTGGTCAGAAAGAAGTAAATGTTTTTGAATATGAAATTTTTATTATGAAGTTGGCCACTATATATAGATTTTTATTTTCATTACCATCGAATTACCTACGATTTTACATCGATTTCACATCGATTTTACAACGAATCTAAAAATGTTTACATCGACTTTACAACGACATTAAACATGTTTACCTAACCGAACACCGTGAACTTAAAACGTGCTCACCTAACTGATTAATCGTTCGGAAATCGATGTAAAGTTCAACTTATAATAATCATTGCTAATTCGTGGGTAATTTTACGACGATATTACAACGTTTTATATAAACCTCGGTAAATCGTCGCTCAGTTACAACGATTTAACGATGATTTTGATAATCGTCGTAACGTCGTCGGTAATCGTTGTAAAATCAACGCAAATTAGCGACGATTTTACTACGAAAATTTTCGTCCCAATTTTGCGACGATTTTACAACGTCTTTAAGAATCGTCGTAAAGTCGTCGTAAAAACGATTGCAATTTGCAACGAAATAAAATAGTCGCAAAAATTCGTTGCAAAATGCTTGTTTTCTTGTAGTGCATTCTCTTCGGTGTTTGTCGATCTCTTCTAGTGGTGGTAAGATGTTAGAAGTATTTCTTCTAGTTGACATACATGATGCGATCAGATTGTTTCTAAAACTTCAGGTTTTAAATTTATCAACCTAAAAGTCTGCAAGTGCACATATGAGCTTTGTAAGACTTAAGGTATCGATCCACAGGGAGGAAATGCTTTTCTGTGAGACCTTAAACAGAGAATTAGCAAGAAATTCTAAAACAAAAATAAGGTTTTGTAGGGTTTTTGTCACGAAAAACAGAAAATTGCTTGTAAATTTAGAATGAAAATCGATGGCTTAAAAGTAAAAGGGGAAAAACGATTTGCAAACTATAATATAAACGATGTTGGGTCGACAGGAATATCTTAGGGTATGTTTGATTCAAACACGGTCTCTAAGATCTTAGTAACAAAGTTTCTAGTAACTCCACGAACTGAACAAAATAAATGGTGTAACCTATACATCTTACGCACCAAGAACTTATATACTCGACCGATAGCTTTCGTCTCCGGCCGCGAAGAAAGTCATGATTGTCGAGCTGGTTCTTATTAGCTCACGGCACTCCGTAAGTATACTTTTGTATCTTACGACGCGACACACTCTTATAGATGAACGATTCATGTGTTTAGATTCAGCACTTTTCTTGTTCTTTAATGATTCGGACCACGACTCTTCATGACGTTAGATTCATGCATTAACAACGATCTATAAGAAAGAGTTCTAGAAATCTGCTAGGGTTTGACCTTGTGAAATCCTCATCGAACATATAATTCCCCTCGATAATCCCTATAAACCCAAAAATTAAACTGCTCGCACATAATCGAAAAAGACATGATTAAATATATAGCAGGAGATTGATGAAGGAGTCTCTCGATTTTAAGAACTAAGTCCGGAGAGAACTTCTTCACCAATCTCGAAAGTAAAGAACAAAGCTTTAAGAAAAGTAATTTAAAAGCAAGCACAAAAGTACTAAAAATTCTAGACTGACTAAGGCTACGAAATTATGTCTCTAAAACACATATTTATAGGTATTCTCTCTTGCTTTAATCGGTCTTTAGGGTTTTCAGTTGATGAGATTCCAACGGGCCTTGCAATTAGGCTTACGGGACAAAACTGGCTTGGCCGCGGGTCCATGACCCCTGGCCGTGGTGAAACACACCTTGGCCGCAGGTGGAAGGCTCATGCCCGAGGTGAACTACCTCTTGGCCACGGGTCGGTGGCTTATGCCCGTGGTGAAGTGGGACTTCTTGATCTTCATGTATTTTTTTGATTGAACCGCTGGATTGTCCTCAAATCGGTTGGAATGAAAAAGGTAGCTGGTCCTTCTTGAATATCTCCAAAATTGGGGTGGATCAGACGGTGAGAAGAACCTCTTTGGAAATTGAACTTCTGATGGTTTGCCCCTTAGCCAAAAATATGGGTTTTCTCCAATTTGCAATGCCTTTTCCTAAGTAACCTGAAAAGAGTTTTGAAACTACAAATATGCGAAAATCGTAATAAAAACATATAAAATATAATGAAACACTTATTAAAGTGTTCTAAAATAGAGAGTAAAACGGGTAAAAATACGGTGTTATCAACTCCCCCAGACTTGGATTTTGTTTGTCCTCAAACAAAACAAAACCAAAGCTCGTAAAGAATAAACAAAAGTAATAGGGAACTCGAAATCTCGGAGACCGTCCTTCTAAACCATAACCATCGAACTACATCAATCGAAACCTAGCCTAATTTTCAGCAGAAGTTTCCGTAATACTTGTCCACGGTATCCGTCATACGAAATCTAAACTTCCAAAATCCAAAATTCTGGGCAACTAGCCCTCTAAATTCATTAAGTGCAAATGTGAAATTCTCAAACCAAGACATTCGATGCTAGGTGAGGTTAAAAGTGTTTAGAGGTGAGGTTAAAAGTGTTTCGAGTTACCGTAATTTCACCGGCGGGGGGGGGGGGGGGGGGGGGAGGGGGGGGGAGGGGGGTGCGATATATTTTGCAAAACAACAAGAGAGGAAGGACCTATTGAGAACCACAACTTCCACTCACTTTTTCTTGCGTAAAAATGTTACACTTCCTCCTTTCTCCAAAAACAGAAGGTTTTTGTCATTCCCCCAGACTTAGAATTTTATGTGGGTTGTTATCTTTGCCTAAACCTATGATGAGAAAATTAAGTCATGTTAAAGTCCAAATATAATAGATCTAGTATATTCCATCCTAAAATATCTCTTCGGTCTTAATTCTTCTAGGGATTTCGCATTAACCGAAACTCTAGGTACCGCCTAGTCTAGAACCAAATTACGAAAGAGCGTGTTACCATGAAATAGCGTAGAATTACATTGGTCGGCTCTCGTCATAGATTTCTTTCATCATTCCCTCAAAATGTATTCCTACTTTATTGAAAAACTTGAAAATTTTTAAAGAAAAATGCAAAATGCAAAGACTCATGAAAGAAAAGATGAAATTCTCCCCCTGACTTAAATCACACTATCCCCAGTGTGAAATAAAATGAGCAAGGAAGAGAAATAGACGAATGTAATAATTGAAAAAGTGTAGGGAAAAAAAATTATATGGGAGTATTGGGGAATTGATGTGGGAATGGAATGGTGGGGAATGGGGGATGGTAGATGGTGTTGTGGTGATGTGAATGGGGGTGGGGTGATTGGTAATGAATTGGGATCGATCGGGGATCGAAACGAATTGACCGGGATCATCAAGGATCCGCGGGTTACAGGTGGGCGACCGCGGCCAAAGGTAGCTTCGCTGTGGGTGGAGGTGATGCGACCGCGGCGGATGTAGGGCTTTCCGTGGCTCGGGGTTATGCACCCACAGCCAAGTCTTTCCTCGCGGTTCGGGCTGGACAGAGCAGTTCCGAACCATGATTTCTTCTTTTTGTCTTTTCGGTTTTTTTGATTTTTTGGGTTTTATTTTTTATTTTTTATAAAGCTGTAACTAGGAAAAAGAAAATGTTAATAGAAAAAGAAAGAGAAACTAAAAATAAAAACATACCTAAAATAGGTTGCCTCCGATTGATCACTTTTGTTTAGGTCGACGTTGGTAACAAGATGAGCTTAATCGTAGAAGGACAGTGTCTTTCGACAAGTTTTCTTTGATTTCCTTTCGGTTTCTTTGTCATGTGTCTCATCGCTCCTTAGTGAGTCGGGATCGGGGTCTCTCAAATTGAGATATCCTTCTTTCTTGAGCTTGAGCGGGACAGCATCGTAGAACACATATTTGTTGATGTTAGCAAAGGAAACACGTCGATTTGGCCAATACATGATCGTTCTGACGGTTGACAAGAAAGGCCATCCAAGGATTACCGGTGTAGAATCAACTTTCGCCGCTTTGATGATGTAGAAGTCGACTGAAGCTATGCAGTCTTCTATCCTTACGGGCATGTCATAGGCGATCCCCTTGGGTGTAGCATAAGATTCATCAGCCATGCTGATTATTGTTTGGGTACGGTGCACGTGCTTAATACCTAGGCGTTTGGCAGTTGATGTGTACATGATGCTAAGGCAGGCTCCGGAGTCACAAAGAATGCCTTTGTACTCAACTCCTCGGATGTTACAAGTGATTAGAAACTGACTTTTTCTTGAATCTTATGGAGACTTTGAACGGGTAAACCATTAATAGCGTTCGCGAAAAGATCTTCTATCTCCGAGATGGATTATTTGCTTTCCCAAAAATGTGACCAATCACGTTGTCCTTGCAAGCTCTAGCAAATATTGTTCCTCGAGGTAGATAACGAACCACGCTGTTGAATTCCTCTACCTTCTCCCGACTAATCTTGTTCGAGTATCTTTTGTGTTTCTCGGGATGAAATAGACGGATGGCATAAGACGTACGATAAGGTGTGGATGAATGCCTTTCTCTCATGAAGTGCGTACGGATATCTTTGCTACTCTCCTTGCTGTAGCAGAAGAAAGCTTGTAGATAACCTTCTTCCAACACGTCCAAGAAGGGCATGAACATCGAGATCAATTTCACGAAGTTGTTAAATTCGATCACTCTCTCTCGTGAGATTCTTTGTGTCTTTGGCTCCTCGGGTCTTGGACTTTTAGGAGGTGTTGGTTCAAAGGACACATAAGACTCACAGTAAGAGTCTGTGGTGTCAAAACAAAAGTAGGAATCGATATAAGGCATATCGATCTTCGTTGGCGGGCCCCATTGAAGTGTTGTTGAAGAAGAGGATACGACTTCATTATGAGCTTGAATCACCTTGCAAGGTGCATAAGAATCTGGTTCCATGTTGCTTGATGGCCCATATGAAGTTTGAGTATCGATGGAGAAGGCGCCTTGTTCGAAGATGTGTGAACGGGACACAAGAGGTCCAAGGATAGGCAAGCAGGGTCTGGCCGCGGGTGGAGGAGGAGCGCCCGTGGTGAAAGGCAAATCGGTCGCGGGTTGGTAGCACGCACCCGCGGTGAAAGGGCAGTTGGCCACGGGTCGGGGAGTCTCGACCGCGGTGGGGAAATCCATGGGGCTTTCGTCGTCTTTTTCATCTTCTTTGGTGTTTTCTTTTTCTAGGGACTCATTTTGCTTCTCTTCTAGATCATGGGCAGGAACATCTAGCGTTGTATCATGCTCCTCATGATTTTTAGAAAGTTTCTCTACTTTCTCTTCCACTTCATCAATAACATAAATTAGTCGATCTAGTGTAAAATCGTGCTCTCTTGACTTTTCTTTGACTTCTCATACTCCTTCCCACAGCTCGAGGGTGTTGTCGTAGGCGGTGTTCCTGTCGTCATTGATGGAGTTGTCCTAATCTTCAAGTTTGTAGTTGAAATTATGTACTCCATCATTAGCTTTTCGGACATCGAACTTTTGTCTTTCTTGTTCTTCTTCAACGAGTTCCATCCTCTCGTTGAGTGTTGCAGCGTCTTCAAGGGTCTGCTCTTCAAGGACTTTGACATGGGCATCAAGATCATCGAATTTCTTGTTAACTTCGACGGACATCGAGTCTATCTTCTCGTTCAAGGCGGCTGTGAACGTAGATTGGGATTCGATGGTTTGGGTTATGATTTCATCGAGCCACTTCAAACTAGCGCTAAATTCCAAGCTCTCATCGTGTTGGTTCAATATTTGATGAGGGAGACGGTATGAGTTTCATCGAGTGTTGACGAACGGAGACGCAAAAGGCTCGTCTCGGGAATAAGGATGCTCGTAGAGTCCTAGACAGTAGTTGGTCGGTGCCGATTTCCAATCCATGTAGAATGGGTCACAATTGGTGTGTGAGTCATGAGAGTAGTGATCATAATATGGGTTGTAGAAACCCTTATCGTAGTAGTCATCTCGCTCCAGAGGCGAGTTCATGTTTCAAATCCTGAAAAGAAGGAAAACAAAAAGAAAATTAAAAAGAAAAAGTTTGTTCTAGAGTCGATTTACTAACATCTAAGGTGTGACAAAATCGTAGCAATTGCCTCCCTGATAACACCGTATTTTTACCCATTTTACTATATATTTTAGGACACTTTAATAAGTGTTTCATTCGCTTTTATATGTTTTGATCACGATTTTCGCATATTTGTATTTTCAAGACTCTTTTCAGGTTACTTAGGCAAAAGCATTGAAAATTGGAGAAAACCCAGATTTTCGGCTCAGAGTCAAACCGTCAGAAGTTAAACTGCCAAAGAGGTGCTTCTCATCGTCTGATCCAACCCAATTTTGGAGATATTCAAGAAGGACCACCTACCTTTCCATTTCAATTGATTTGAGGATGATCCAAAAGGCATTTTGCCGCGGCAAGAAGGCTTCGACCCGCGGCCAAGGCATGTTTCGCCGCGGCCAGAGACCCTGGACCCGCGACCAAGCAAGTTTCATCCCGGAACCCAATTTCAAGGCTTATTCAATTCCCGTCTACTTAAAACCCTAAATACCGACGAAAGCAGAGCTACCTATATATATGTGTTTTAGAGACCAAATTTCGTGTGCTTGCTTTTACACCATTTTAGTTTACTTTTTGCTCTTTACTTTCCGCTATTTACTTTTTGTTCGATTACTCTTCGAGATTGGTGAAGAGGTTTTCTCCGGACTTAGTTCTTAAAATCGAGAATCTTCTTTCATCAATCTATTTAATTATGTCTTTTAATTCTATTATGTGCGAGTAGTTTAATCGTTGGGCTTAAAGGGATTATCGAGGGGAATTCTATGTTCGATAAGGATTTCAAAAGGTAAAACCCTAACCGAATTCTAGAGCTCTTTCTTATAGATCGTTGTTAATGTGTGAATCTAGCGTCATGAACTAGAGAATGATTCCTAGGTATTAAAAAACCACCAAACGTGCTGAATCTATAAGAGCGTGTCGCGTCATAAGATACAAAAGTATACTTACGGAATACCGTGTACTAAGAAGGACTAGCGCGAACAACACGATTTTCTGTGCGATGATATTCTCATATTTTACTCATTTTAGCATACATTTAACTTAGTATTTTGAGTCTCATGCATGTGTTTTCTTGTTTTCTTTAATGTTTTGACCTTAATTAGAGTCTAGCTAGTTTGTATTAGGTCCTAGTGAGTCTTGCATGGTTTTGGAGTCTATTTAGGTACTTGGAGACATTTTAGAGAAGATTGGAGTGATGGCGCTAAGGACTTAAGGCGGTTTGGAGAAGAGTCTAAGGCAGGACACTTCAGATCGATCGATCTAATGTTGGATCGGTCGATCCAAATCCATTCTCGCCCAAACCAGCCGAAGCCACCCGAAGTGTCTGAAAGGTCGGGCCGGACGAAGAGTTTACATTGATATTTAGCTTTCGAGGTCTTCATGAAAGTCATAGCCAATTACTACTACGAGCAGGGTTGCTTCGACCCATCTTGTGGTCACTACTCTCACGACTCACACACCAACTGTGAATCGTTCTACATCGATCAGAAACCGGCACCGACCATCTACTCTCGAGGATGCTACGAGCATCCTTATTCACGAGACGAGCCTTTTTCGTCTCCTTTTCTCAGTTCTCGACAAAACACTTACCATCATCAGCATCAAGTCTTGAACCAGCACGATGAGAGCTTGTAATTCAACAAGAGCTGTTTGAAGCAGCTCGAATAAATCATCAACCAAACCATCAAATCCCTAGCTAAGTCCGTAGCCGCTTTAAATGAGAAGGTAGACTCGATGTCCGTCAAATTCAACAAGAAGTTCGATGATATTGCTGCCCACGTCAAAATCCTTGAAGAACAGACGCTTCAACACTCAACGAGAGGACGTAACTCGTTAAAGAAGAACAAGGAAGACAAAAGTTCGATATCCGAAAAGCTAATGATGGGGTACGTACTTTAAACTATAAGCTTGATGACTTGGATAACTCTATCAATGATGACATGAACACCGCCTACGACTACACCCTCGAGCTGTGAGAAGGAATATGATCGAAGTTAGAGACAAGTCGAGAGAGCTCGATCTTACACTAGATCGACTCATTTATGCCATTGATGAAGTGGAAGAGAAAGTAGAGAAACTTTCTAAAAATCATGACGAGCATGCCACAACACTTGATGCTCCTGCCCCAGACCTAAAGGAGAATCCCAACGATCCACTAGAACAAGAAAACACTAAAGGAGATGAAGAAGACGACGAACTGAACAATCTCTTCCAAGTTGTCTGAGCTCGTGAATTCACCAAGTTGTCTGAGCTCGTGACAGAGATGAATATATGAGCATCTTTCTTCAGGTAAAGTAACATTTTTCACAGTCCACATTTATAGATTCTTGGATTATGTCATGGTCTCGAATTAAGGTTTTTCTCTTACTTTTCACAGTCCACTAAGATGGATTCACGAGGAACTCTTTATGGAGTTGGAAGCCTGAAGGAGACTCTTCTCAATGGCAAGCGCAAGCAACCATGAGACTCATCATCGTTTGTTGCACTGCAAGAGCAACTGAAGGAAGCTCAACGGAAAATCGAAGAGCAGGCTGCTTATAATGAACGGCGCGATGCTGAGATTGCTGACCCTGAAGCAGAGCACTCCCGAGCTGTGGAAGAGCAAAATGACAAGCTCGAGCACTTCTCCTTGCTGGAAAAGTACATGCGACAAACTGATTCCCGGTTTCTAGACTTTGTGGCTTCTCATTCAGCTCCAGCAACAACTGATATGATTCCATCAACCAATCTTCCTCGACCAGATCCAAGTACAATACCATCTGCTTCTTAGGTTATTAATCCCTTTTTTTGAACCCTGTTTTGTGAACTCATGAACTTGTTATTTTTGTTTATGTTTTGGCATTTGTTATGGAGTTTGAATACTTTAGTTAATATTTTTAATCAAATGTTATTTTGAATTAAATTTCTTTAATTTTGTAACTTTAATTTTGTAACACATATTACCATTTGAGAAACAAAACGAACACCAATCAGTCATACCATATTCTTATTTTGACAACGAATATAGTCACTAAACAGTAGCCTATTAGTTGCCAAATAGTCACAGAAGAATAGCTAAGTAGTCGCAAAATATTTACATCCTGGAAGCTTGATGTTCCTATTAGTCGCCAAATAGTCGTTCAATTAGTCATAGAATAGTCGGTAAATAGTAACTAAATTTTACGACTATTTAGTGACTAAAACTACCCGAATGCATCTAGACCCATTCTATAGTCGTTCACTAGTCGCAAACATAGTTGTTGATTAGTCGCAAGTTTTGCGACTACTTTACGACGATTGAACATCTATACACACTGTTCATGTGGTGTAGTCGTAAAGTAGTAGGCATTTGGCGACTATTTTTACGACTAAATACTTTAGCAACTAAATATTAACGACAACATGGTTTTGTCGCTAGTTAGTCGTAACCCACCTTTTAGCGACTATCTTACGACTCCTTATGCAGTCGCCAAAACGTTGTTTTCTTGTAGTGAGAAAGAGAAAGTGTAATAAAGTGAAGTTAAACCTTTACATTTTCCGGCGAGGCGTCGATCGGAGAAGCCAGTCGATGATTACGGGAAGAACTCTGTAAAAATGATGTCAAAAAGACGAAATTAAACGAAACAATGGAGGCGAGAGAACTCTCTTTCCTTAATTCAAAGAATCTTCCGTAATGTGACGGTATAATATTTGATTCATGAGTCTCATGATACAACCATTGAATCCGCTATCATGAACACTCGATAACGAATCTATCGAACTAAATACTACGATATACTCTCGAGACACTTACTTAAAAAGAAGTGAGAGATTGCTGAAAACTTTCTTCTTTCTTTGCTTTTAGAAAAGCTTGTGAAAGTGTGTTTTTTTGCTGTATATTATGAATGAGACAAGATTCATGAATATATAGCCAGAGAAAGGAGGTCTAATTCCCCAAAGTTTTCGGTGTGGGATAAAGCACTTTACTCATTAACCACTACGCAAATAAGCTTAGGCTTTTCCATGAGCCCCAATGGCCCATTTCTCATTCACATTCATTCAGTTTAATACGCCCATTGGCTTTATTAAAAAATTGATCCAATAAGACGGACCTCAGAGAGAAAAAGAGGCTGGAAGAAGAGGGTTTGCCGGAGAGAACACTGATGCATTAGCCATTTTCCGATGACTTGGGATCTTAATGTTTCTCGGACAGACCCACACTTTTTCCAGTCCCTTCAATTCTCGCCTGAGTTTAACTTTATCTCGAACGCTAGAGAGGCAAGAAGGAGATCCATTGTCTGTCAGAGAGAAAAAAAAAGTTATGCCACGTCAGTGATCCATTATCTCTCGGAGGTTAAACAAAAGAAGATAAAAGAACGATTTGAGAGAAAGAAAAGCAAAAGAAGAAAGGATTATCCTACGATGTTAGATTGCGCCACGTAAGAGATCTGAGTGATCTTTTCTCATTGGCTATTGTTTTCTGAAGGCTTAATTATTTTTTCTTACCCTAAATACAAGACTTTGTAAAATATTTATTACGTTATTAATTTGGGAAAAAAATTATATCAATGAGGTTATGTTAAGTTAATTATCTTGTTAATAATATATAATTTTGTAGTTTAGACAAAAAAAATTAAAAACAAAAACTATATAAGAGAGGTTTTATGATACTAAACTATATAGCAAATGTTGTAGGTTACTAAACTATAGATAAAATACTTAGTAACTTATCATTAGTTTGTAGGGTTTGTAATCATTTTTGCAATCATTTTGCAATCATTTTGAAATCATTTGCAACCATTTCAAAATTTCCTTTGCAATAATTTTCAATTATTAATTGATAACATAACATAAACCCTAAATCAACATAACCTTAACCCTAAACGTCAATGCCCTAAACCCTGAATCAAATATTCAAGACTTAATTCTTCTTTTAGTTTTATCTTTAAATTTTATTTTCTATATATTATGATATACCTATGAGACAAAAATTTATTGTTTTTCATAATAATATATTATTTTAGATTTTACAACAAATTTTAAAACAAAAACTATATAACAAATGTTGTAGGTTACTAAACTATAGATGAAATACTTAGTAACTTATCATTAGTTTTTACGGTTTGTATGTTTAAAATTATTTTGCAATCATTTTGCAATCATTTGCAACCATTTCTAATTTTCCTTTGCAATAACTTTCATTTATTAATTGACAACATAAAATAAACCCTAAATCAACATACCCTAAACGTCATTGCCCTAAACCCTACATCAAATATTCAAGACTTAATTCTTCTTTTAGTTTTATCTTTAAATTTTATTTTTTATATATTATGATATACATATGAGACAAAACAATTATTGTATATTATATTGTTTATTGGGAAATTACATAGATATTATATCATAAACACTAAATCCTATACACTAAATCAAATCATAAACTCTATACACTAAATTAAACCCTAAACCATATACAATAAAAAGGAAATATTTGATAGAATTAAAACCATGAGATTAAAACCATGAAAATAAAATACGTTTGTCATTTAATACTTAGAAGATAAGTGTCACACATGCAAATCTCAGCAACAATAGTTTAAAAAGCTATTGATCACGATAAGCTTAAAAATATTTCATAGGAACATAATCTTATCAATAGCCAATGTAGTCCCTAATGTATCAGTAATTAATTCAATTTCTGAATTTGGTCTCCACACTTTTGCATCTCTAATCAGTGGAACTTCAACCCAGACCTGGCTAGCATTGGGACCTAAGGGGACAAAATGAACTGTATATGTTGGATTAGTTGAAGTAACTCGGCCTTCTGCAACCCTTTGTCATGAGTTATTTCAATCTAACAAGAAGCACTTCTTCTTTGAACAAGATATATTGCTGTTATCGGTGATGTTACGTGTACTCTATATCAATCAAAATTGCAAACAAACTCATCAGACAACAACACAATAATTACGTGAAGTATAAAACATAAGGTAAAGAGAGATTTACCACATGTCCATATATTTTTGCAGGAAGATTAATCAGTTGTATCTTATCAATTGGCCAAACGATTTTCTCATGACGTGCATCACCAATCAAAAAAATTTCACTAGTTGGTCTCCAAAATAAGCATCTTTTTTAACCACCATCTCAACCATCACAATGGTAGCATTGGGACCCAGAGAAATATTGTTGACCATGTCTTTGGGATCAGTTGAACACAAACGACCCTCAGCAATAATTTCATCATCCAAATTCCAAACAAGTATGCGGATTTTATCAAGTGAATCATTTGTAGCCTAAGGAGTCATGCATAAATATAATATATATTAGCCATGCATAAAGACACATACAATTCAGAATAAAATAGACAATTATTGAAAACTTTACCGAGGAACCAGCAATATTTGTTGGGGAGTTGGTATCACTGTCCAAAATGACCTTATCAGCTGGCCATGCAATTTTGGTACCCACAGCTTTGCCAATTGAGGTCATAGTTGGGGTAGGTCTCTAGGGAAATTCTTGTGCTTTTGACGCAGATTTCAGATAATTAAACAACCGCCGCATTAGGACCAAGTGGGATATGACCAATTTTGTACATTGGTTCAACATAGCAGAATTCTTGTTCACCCACCACAACTTCTTCCGTTGTATACCAATCCAGTAGCTGATACCTAGTTCCTTCTTTGCTAATATCACTGGCTTCAGAGTTAGAGACATCTTCACACTATTTCTCACAAGGAAAACTAATTGGTAAATACATACAAGTTAGCATCATCAAATAAAAAGGTGATATTTAACTTACCTTTTTCCCTTTAGTGATGTAATACTTCACTACATTCTGCAAGTCTTCAAGCTTGTTGATTAATACAGTTTGTGTAGCTTCAAGCTTCTGAACATGTTGGTCTCTAGCCTGAAAGAATGATAGCTTGGTAACAGTGACCCCTCCGCCCATCCCTCTAACTCTTCCAGGTTTGTCTCTCCCTAACACTTGACTCACAACATTTCTCTAATATTATTACAAGAAGTGGAGCTTACTTCACTATTAATTGATTTTTTTTTATACAAATAATTGAACAAACTGAGGATAAGCTATACACTAAAAACTTTAATAAGAATTTGATAACTGCTTACTATAGTCTCAGAAAATTCTGGCCTCACATGTCTCCCATCTGAATGTGTGTGCCCTACTACACATACCTTACCTCTAGTCACCTTACAAGCGTCATAACTCTTTTTTTTATACAAGTAACAAAGAGGGCTTAATATAAGTATTTGAACTATTTCATTTTATACAACTAAACAAATACAATACATAAAGACATATACCATCTCATGAGCTAGGCGAATCATTCCTTTGCGGCTGGTGGTATGGAGAATCTGAGCGCTCCTCAATTCCCTGTATTTGTCACTTTGTACCTACAAAGCAATCCGTGAATAAAGGATTACAAAATTTCCAAATAACAAACATGGCATTAAATATAAATAGTTAAACATACACAACCTTATGAGATATACTAGTTCTACTTTTCACCCAATTTTTCGTGGATGTTACTTGGTTTTAACTTAAATATATGAGTTTTACTCCTTGTAGCTCGCACTTGGGATGTAAGCCTAGATTTAGAAGCCCTCCACAAACAATCCATCTGCTTAAAACACACAATTTTTTGCACTCTTCACACAAATTAAACCTAGCCTACAATAACTTGCAAATTCAAACATTAGTCACTTATGTATAAATATCGTAATTATAATAAATTTGTGAAAGATAAAAATAAGACATGAATTTCCTCCCATAGTGTGTCTCTTGTCTGATCACTCAGGTGCCTCCAATCTTCAAGTAGTACCGGTACATGCTCTCTCACAAGAGGAACAAGAAAGGAGGAAAGTGTTACTGATTCATTCCCCATATGCTCACCCAGAGATGTAAATTTAACTTCAACCTTGTTCTCATGGTGTGTAGCAACTCTACGCATCTTAGTTGGTCCCCTAGTTTTTTAATTCTTGGAATCTGACTGTTGGGGTTGAACTACTTCAGTGGAAGGTTGCACGGTTTCTTCTTCTACCAATTTCTTTTTCTTCTTCTTCTCCCAATTTGTTTTTCAAAATGCTGCAAAGTTTCTCTTCAGCCAACTCATGATCAAGTTATGCACCCTCATCTACAGTCTTCTCAATTTTAACCTCTTTTACAGTTTTCTTGCGTTTGTTGGTTCTCTTCACTTCTACCACATTAGTCAATTCAATGCCTTGCTGACGCTTACTACGGCGGGGCATGCTCTCTACTGCTTTCAACATTTTGGATCACCTGAAACACAACCAACTTTTTAATGGTGCCTAAAGAAAAATCAAGTGAAAACTGTAAGGCAATGAACCCTATTATACTACTAATCGTAGCTCTATTAATCTGCTACTAAGACCCCTTCATAATCATCTCTAACACAGAAACCCTCATCATCAGAAGATTGATTTTCAAAATCTTCAACTTCTGGGATAGATACTGGTGCGACAGTAAACTACTCTTCTGTCTCTAACTCATGATACCCCATTGGTGGCGCCCTCATGACTACATACCAATGTGAAGATTCATCTTCTATGGAGTAAAAAACTTGTTTCGCTTGCGAAGCCAAAATATATGGATCCTGGAGAAATGCATATTGGTTTAAATGGAGGTTCAAAAGCGTAAAGCCTTCTTCTTCTTTCACATCATTCCCTTTGTTAGCCCAATTATACTTGAATATTGGAACCTTAAACATGTGGTAGTCTAGCCGTATGATCTCTTGTATGACTCCATAGTACACAACTATGTCTGATGTATGTCTAGTGTCTCGTGTACTAGACCTACACATAGTGAAAGCTTCATATGTTACTCCACTGTTATGCGTCTTCCGCATCATGTCGTCAGTGTGAAATTGATGTCCATTAATGATATACCCCTTATAGGTTTGTGCAATTTGTCTTGGTCCAAATGCCAGTCATCTCAACTTGGTTGAATGATCCTTTGAGTTCATAGGGATCTAATGACAAAATCAATGAAAAGATACTAACAATATCAGAATAAGTGATAGGAAAAAAATTATATAAATCTATTAGGGAATCAATGACTATTTTTTTACCTTCACCTTCACCCAGTTTGGAAACCTCTCTGCATGAAATTTCCATAAAAGAGTTTCATTTCTTTCACATCTGACATCCTTAGCTTGCAATTCTTCCAAATGCATATTGTTTTCCAATTTATGTAAATTAGTTTTCATGATTTCAAACCAAAAAATGAAATACAATTATAATTACTAAGTGTGAAATACGGATGAACTTACTCAACATATGAATTCATTACAGCCATGTTCATTAAGACATAGCGATGCTATATCTCGCTCTTTATCAGTCAGTAAAATTTATGTACCCTTATGCAGTGGACGACTTTCAAGAATGAGCTCATCTGCCTCATCAACATCTTCATTACGGTTCACTGCTTCTTGAACAGGTACATAAGTTTTTAGAAACTCTAAGCAGAAAGCAATACATTCTCCAACTAAGTATCCCTCTGCCATACACGCTTCTGGCCTTGCATAGGTTTTTACATATGACTTTAGAGTTTTCATGTACCTACAAATCAATCAGATAAAAGCTTTGTCAAATATTGCTAACAATCCATCTGATATCAACAAGAAACAACAAAATGAGTACTTTTCAAAGGGATACATCCATCTAAAGTGTACAAGGCCACACAATCGTGCTTCCCTTGATAGATGTATAGGATGGTGAAACATGATATCAAAAAGTGATGGAGGAAATACCCTCTACAGCTGGCACAATTTCTCTACAATCCTCAGACTCCAATGATATCAGCTTCTCTGGTTCAATGACACGCTGACACAATCTTTCGAAGAAATTGCATAATCTACTCACTGCAATCCTCGGTCCTTTTGGCAGCAAGCCTCGTGGAGCAACATGCAATAGATTTTGCAGAAGCACATGATGATCATGAGACTTCAAGCCATTAATTATAGGAGGTTCCACTGAAACACAATTGGCGATATTAACAGAATATCCATCAGGGCCTCTTAATTTAGATAACCTCTTGCAATATCTTCTTTTTTCTTCCTTTGACATCCAATAAGCAGCTGGAGGTAAGTATCTTCTCTTTCCTCGTTGCTCTATGTGTAAGTCTCTTCGGATCCCCATGTCTTCTAAATCTTTATGTGCTTTCAAGCCATCTTTTGATTTACCACTTTGCATCAACATAGACAATATGGCATCATACACGTTATTTTCGACATGCATCACATCAATGTTGTGACGCACTGGCATATCCTAAGACAAAAGAAAATTATTAGTTAGCAAAAATTTCAATGTAATAGTGTTCAAGTTACTTTATTAATTGAATCAGAAGGTTGAGAAAGTACTAAGCTACCAGAAAGTACTAAACTACCATTGATGAAATGGAAGATTGTAACTACGTTGGTGGTTTTGGATTTCAGGGTCAGCAATTTGGGTACATCAACAACCGAAACTTCAGCAACAACACTCGCAATTACGGAAATTCTTCGTACCAGCCCATCTCTCCAAAGTCCACAGATAATAAGATGGAACTCATGATGGAACAGGTTCTTCAGGGACATCAGAAGTTGCAGGTGGATTTCAATGGGAAGTTTGACTCGTTGTACATGGATCTGAATGGGAAAATAGAAGCCATCAGTCTCTCCCAGAGGAAGCTGGAAACTCAGGTCGCTCAGACAGCAGCAACTGTGAAAAGGCAGGAAGGTTTTCTTCCAGGGATAACTGAAAATCCAAGAGCACACGTCAATGCGATCTCCTCAATTGCAGAAAATTTCGATGAGGATCCTGAAATCGCCAGGGCATCGATCGATACCCGCAAGTGTCGATCGATGCCGTTTACAATTCTGAAACGGGATACTTCCAAATACCATGTATCGATCGATACCCCATTAGTATCGGTCGATACTGGGGCGATTTCTGAGGAGACATCTAATGTTTCGAATGTGGTGCCTAAGGTAGTTGCAGAACGAGTGTATATACCCAAGATGCCTTATCCTATAATTCCTAAGCTGACAAGGAATGAATGGGAGGACGCTAGATGCAAGTATTTGCTGAATAAGCAGAATGTGGAGCTTCTTTCTGATGATGATGTATCTTCCAGGGACGATTCAATAGTAAGAGTATCGATCGATACCCTACCTGGTGTCGATCGATACCCCTCGCAGAACGAGCCAAAAATTGTGAAAACACCTGAGTTGATCAGAGAAAGAGTTCGCAAACCCAAGAAGCTGAATCCTATTCCTCGACACCTCAGAGATCCTATCATTCCAAAGCAGCTGCGTGGCTTTGAGAAGAGGGTACGAAGGATACCTCATTCGTTCACTTTTGAAGAAGCTCTAGAGGGCTGGCCTCTGCTGATTCACTTCAAAGATTGCAGAGAAACTGAGGAAGAGATCAAGGCACTCTTCATTAAGGCTAGAGGTACACCTCCACTAAGGCAGTTGACTAAGAGGGAAGACCCAGGGATCTTCTCAGTTCCATGCTCTATCTCTAGAGTTGAATTCAAAGAGTCTCTTGTTGACTCAGGAGCCTGCGTCAATGTCATGTCCAGGGCAATTGCAGAGAGATTGGGAGCTGATATTCAACATCCAAAGACATCTATCACGTTTGAGAACGATTCCACCTCTCTTCCATATGGGGCGATTTCTGATTTGATGATCACAATAGGAGATTGCCTGGTTCCTACTGATTTTCAGGTTGTAGAGATGAATGCAAAATCTCGTACGCAGTTGATTCTCGGAAGACCGTTCATGGCCACGGTTGGTGCGATCATGGACACACCCAACAAGCACATCTCATTCTCATACATTGACAAGGAGGTGTACTACAAAGCCATCCCTAGAGGAACTCCCGGACGTGTCTCTTGCATCGATGATGTAATAGGAGCGACGTCGATATCATATCCTTTGGAAGAACCTCCTGATAAGCCTACTGTCGCAGACATTTCAGCTGAACAGCCCATCATTCCCAAGGAAGTTGTGAAAAAGACTAAGGCAACAAAGAAGAAGGCCAAGAGCAAAAAGGTCGAGAATCCCCATGTCACTTTGATACCTCAGAAGTACGATGGAGATTCGATTGAGTATAAGGTCAAGTGCAAAGGAGCTTCGAAGCCATTCTCTAAGGCTAGAATTCTTCTTACTTCGGAGCTGAAAGAGAAAGGACAGGAGTTTGTGGACAGCATGATGAGCAGAACTCTGAAGCTAGCAATGTCAAGTTGTGGAGCCTGTTTTGATGCAAGCTCTCACTCTTATCGATCCTGAAGGGCGTTACAGTCAAGCTATTGAAGTTAAACGAGCGCTTGGTGGGAGGCAACCCACTGGTGAGTCTGTTTTTGATTCGTTTTTCTTTTTATTTTCGTTCATTATGTGTTTGTGTCAGGATTAATAAGGAGCAAACTCGAAATCGTCTAAGTGTCGATCGATACCCTTCAGTATCGATCGATACCCTACGCGAATGTACGGTTCATCAAGTCGATTTAAGCCTGGTATCGATCGATACCAGGCTGTGTGTCGATCGATACTCAATGTTCCAGCAAGGTAACTTCTTGTTTTTCCAAATTTTATTCTGTTCTTTTGTTTTCTTTCACTGACTCTAGGCTAGATAACACTAGGGACAGTGTTGTTCAAGTCTGGGGGAGGTGTCTGCTGACATTGTGTTTGTTTTTCTTAGAGTCAGTTGTTTTATCGAGTCAAAATCGTTTTTATTGAGTCAAAACTTGTTGGAGATAATGATCATGTGCTTGAACCTATTGATTTGATTTTGTTTTTGAGTGACCAGTGTTGCAGGATCAGTTCTAGATCGACTAATGAAAATTCTAAGGACTGACCAGTTGACTAGAAAACATCCATGTCTCCAGCAGAGTTCTTTTGAAGCCTGAGCCAAAATTTTGCACTTCATCAATGTGGTTAGTGTTTTTAGAGCTTGATTCATCATTCATATCTGATATAGGAACCCATGTGTTTAGAGTTATGGTATCTCTCTCCTCTGTTATAAGTTGATAAATAAGAGCATAAAATATTGAAATGATTTTCTTCTGAGTAGAGGGTTGGGAAAATTTCCAGCGATCCCAATATTCTACTTAAGAGGGAATGATCACACAAAGGATTGGAAGCGAGGCTAGGATTTTCCTATGATGCCATTATTCGCCTACAACCTTTGATACACTGAGAGGGAAGAACCGAGGATTTGGTGGCAAACACCATCAATACTCGCGTATCATACCTTGATGTGTATATGCAAAGCTGAAAAATAAAAGAAAGAACACAAAAAGTGTGAAAAGGGTGGTTCCTTGTCATGATATTGTCTGGTAAAGAATCTAGAAGGTTCTTGAATATTGGCTGCAGCGATAAAACTGGCGATGAGGGTTTTACTTGAACAAATCTGTCGGATAATGTATGGAGTCTGGAAAAGCTGTGAATGTCTACGGAGAAGTACATGGTGGTTAGATCAAAAGCTGGTTAGGTAACATTTGGGTGCTTGGGAAAAGATCCATGCGATGGTTCATGAACATGTGAGTCTCTACGTTTTCAAACCTCTTTCTCTGGTTTAGTATTTTATTTGCTTGAGGGCAAGCAAAGGCTAAGTCTGGGGGAGTTGATATATCATGGTTTTTACCCTGTTTAGGCCATGATATAAGTCCTTTTTATAGAGTCTTTCTAGTGTTTCGTAGTATTTTAGAGTTTTTTACAGGTCTTAGCACGTTTGGAGCATTATTGGAATTATTGGAGGATTTTGGAGCAGTTTGGAGCTGAAGCTGAAGTCGTGTTGCTGAGTACCTGATTTCACGACAAGCATCGATCGATACCCCCTGGTATCGATCGATACTCATTGAGCAAGACACGACCCGCGAGTTTTCCAAGACTTGAAGAATTGCAAAAGGGCCCAGAAGACTTTGATAATTACAAGAAGACCCCAATTCGTGTTTTAGGTTATAAATAGGATTTTACACCCACCTGTTTAAGCTAAGCTTTATTTTCTATACTTTGGTTTGAGACAAGTCTGAATCTCCTTCGTCCGAGATCAGATCTCAAAACCTCTTGTTAATCTTATTTTCTATTGATGATTTATTCAGTTATGTTGATTGTTTCATTCTCCATGTCTGAGTAGATCCACTTTAGGTTCAGGGTTCTCATAAGGGTTTTCTCTGAATGCTACGTTGATTAGTTTATTAGGATTCATCACCTGAATTAGTTCTTCGCCTTAGGTTGTGTTCAAAGCTAATTCTAGGTTGACGAATCTGAAACTTAGATCTTAGGATAATTGATTAGGCACGACAGTGCGATTAATTACCTGATAGAACCTAGGTGAGCAAATTGATTATTCGCAAAGAGATTTGGTTTAATTGATTTGTGAACATATCAAACCTGATATTAAAGCTGATTTAGACATTAGGATTCGCAAAGAGATTTGGAATTTCTAGGATTTAGATTTAGATAATTCTCGCAACGACAGTTGGTTAATTATACCTTAGTGATTTGAGTTCAAGAACTGCGCTAAATCTGAATCCTGCTAGTTAGTTTATCTGCATTCATTGATTTCCTGAGAAAAACCCTGGGCCTATATTTTCCCAATTGAATTACAACCCTTTTAATTTCTGCACTGCTTTCAATTACATCTGTTTGGCTTAGCTTAATTCGATACTATACAATCTATTGTGCATCTCTGTGAGTCTTTGTGGTTCGACCCCTAGCTATATTACAAATACTGCTTTAGTACTGTTAGGGTATTAATTTGAGCATATCACTAGCTCGCATGAAGTAGGTGTGAATATCTTCCTTGCTTTCCTTGCTGTTGCGGAAGAAAACGTATAGATATCCTTTTTCCAAACATCGGTTAACGGGATAAACATCGGGATTGTTTTGACAAAGTTGTTGAACTCGATCAAACTTTCTCGGGTAATCATTTGCGTTCGTTGCTTCTCCAAAGTTGAGGTGTTGCTTCCGGATAAATAAGTGAGTGGTTGAGCTATAGGAGGATCTCAAGGTAGGTTGTACATCGAGCTAAAGTCAGATTCTCGAAATATCAAGCTCGGGTCTTCTTCTTCGGAGTATGATTCTTCAACTTTCGTAGTCTCGGATGGTAGAGTAGATAAAACCATGTTGCAAGGTGCATAGGTTGTTGGTTCTTATAGGTCAGGAGTGGCGAACATCCAAGGTGAAAGCGGGTTGCTTCAGTAGATGTGATCGGGCATCTAAAAATCGAGGTCGGGGTAGACAAGGCTCTGGACCAGCTATAGGGACTCGAGGCGCGGTGGAGCACTTACTGGCCACGGTTTGAGGGCTCGCGACCGCGGTAGATGAACTTCTGGCTGCGGCTGGAAGCTTTGCTGCCGCGGTGAAGAAGCTTCGAGGGAATTTGCTTGTATAATCTTCTTTCTCATCTTGGGTAAGTTCTCCTTGGGCATGGTGATCATCCTTCTCATTCCTTTAAAGTGTTTAAAAAAAAAGTCAGGTGACTTCTTCTCTTCCTCAAGAATAAGAGCACAAGATAGCTTGGCATTCTTCTCATGTTCCATAGAAACTTTCTCAAAACAAGCTTCGGTTACCTTTTGAGCATCGAAGAGATAACTCATTGTAACATCGATTTCTCTAGCCTTGTACTTGAGTTTTCTGAGGCGAGATTCAATTTATTGGAGTTCATCGTCAGTTCTCTCTCTATACCAAGAGGAAAAGTCAATAGTTTCCGTGATTTTGTGTTTCGAGTCGCGAATCTTACTTGAGTTTTGAATGATATTGTACTTTTGCTGGTTTGTTCCTCTTCTATGATTTTCATCCTCTCGTTGATTGTAGCAGCGTCTTTAAGAGTCTGCTCTTCCAGGGCTTTGATGTGGTCAGTGATATCATCAATTTTCTTAGTCAAATCGGTGGAGATTGCATCTATCTTCCTATGCAAAGCAACTTCGGACATGACTTGATAGTCAAGGAACTGGTTGAGCATAGCATCGAGTCGATCCAAACGGATGCTGGTTTGCAAGTACTCATCGTGGTGGTTCAAGATTTGTTGAGGAAGACGGTAAGAGTGTGGTCGAGAGTTGACCATCGGAGTTGCAAAAGAATCGTCTCGGTAATAAGGATGCTTGTAGCGTCCTCCGGATTAGTTGGTCGGGGCCGATTTCCAATTCATGTAGTACAAATCACAGTAGTTGTGTGAATCGTGAGAATAGTGAGCAGCAGATGGGTCGTAGTAACCCTGCTCGAAGTCGTGATCACGCTCCATTGGTGGATCCATATTCCAAAGACCTGAAACGAAGAAAAACAAAACCAAAAATTTAAAAAGAAAAAGTGTCTTAGAGTCGATTTACTAACCTCCAATGTTTGGTAGGACAAGATCGATTGGATTCCCCGGCAACGGCGTCAAAAACTTGATGCTGCTAGGGTTTATCGTCAGCTTCATGTAATAAAATATATAACCCTAGGTGTATGTAAGTGCACAGCAGTGCGATGTAGTACTTAAGATATCGATCCACATGGAATCCTCGATTTCCTGCAAAAACTTTGGATATAGAATTAGTAAGAAGGTCTAAAACGAAAATGGGGTTTCAAAATGGTTTTTGGTGTCACGAATTGTAAAGTATGTAAAAGAGAAAAACAAAAATCGGTTGTAAGCAATAATAAACGAATGTTTGGTCGACAGGGATATCTCTGGGAAATGTTCGATTCAAAGCACGGTAACAAAGCTCTTATATAATCGATTCTAGCTAACTCCATAAACTCGAACATGGAATTGTATCTAGCCTACTTTCGTAGCACTACACACCAATAATTTAACAACTTAACTACTCAACTTTCGTTGGTAACCACTCAGAAAATCATGCAATAAAATCAAGTTCATTAACTTTCACAATACCCTATAAGTATGCTTTCGTATATTATAGTGAAATTGCTCCTTAAAGATTAGTTCTGATATTTAGATTCAACACTTTCGTGGTTCTAATATACCTAGGATCAGTTTATAGTTCATGACGCTAGATCCATGCAGTAATAACAAATCTACAAGAAGGAGTTCTAGAATTCAGCTAAGTTATCTCATTAAATCCTTATCGAACATATCGATCCCCTTTGATGATCCCTTAAACTCAATTACTAATCTACTCAGACATAATCGTGCAAGACAAAATTAATTTTTTGAATTGCATAATCAATAAAATCATAAAGAAACAAAAGGGTTCAAGAGAAATCTCTATCTCCCTAAACAAATAACAAAGAGCAAAAGTAAAACAGTTTGGTGGCTCAAAGTAAGAATAATGAAGCACATGTATTAGGGTTGCTAAAACAACATATTTAAAGGTTTTATGCTCTCTTTTCGGCGGTCTTAGGGTTTTTTCGAAGATAGACTCGAACAGGTTTAATATGGGATTGCAAACGGACTTCCGAGGTCGTTTTTAGGTTGGCTGCGGGTGCGTGCTTCCAAGGAGTGGTCGGGTGCTTCCTGGCCGCGGGTGCGTGGTCTTGAGACTGCTTAACATGACTTTTTGATCTTCATGTAACTTTTGATCTAACCGTTGGATCGTCCTCAAATCAAGTGGAATTGAAAGGTAGGGTAGATGGTCCTTCTTTAATATCCCCAAATTTGGCATGGATCAGACGGTGAGAAAAACTTTTTTATGGTTGAACTTTTGATGATTTGACTATTAGCCGAAAATCTGGTATTTCTCCAATTTGCATTACGTTTGCCTAAGTAAATTGAAAAGAGTCTTGACACTACAAATATATGAAAACCGTAATAAAAACATATAAAAACGAGAAGAACACATGTTAAAGTGCCTTAAAATCAAAGGTAAAATGGGTAAAAATACGGTGTTATCAGAAATCCTCTTGGATTAGAATCCCCTTAAACCCAACTAATAAACTACTCGGAGATAATTATGCAAAGCAAAAACGAGTTTATAAATTGCATAATCAATAAATCATAAAGAGAAAAAAGGGTTTAAGAGAAATCCCTATCTCCATAAACTAAGAACAAAAAACAAAAAACTAAAGAGATCTATACTATGAATTTCGTGTCTATGGGTGGCACCACAAATTAGGGTGTCTAAAACAAAATATTTATAGGGCTTAAGGTCTTCAAAAGGT
Organism: Eutrema japonicum; assembly: GCA_030161315.1. Lineage (NCBI taxonomy): Eukaryota > Viridiplantae > Streptophyta > Magnoliopsida > Brassicales > Brassicaceae > Eutrema > Eutrema japonicum. The sequence continues at coordinate 23,267,480 of BSQW01000005.1, read as the reverse complement.
GTCTAGGGCTTTTTCTTGTCCCAAACGGAAGTGGACTTGAAGTCGGCTTGCAAACGGGCTTGATCCATGACGAACTGAAGCTGGCCGCATGGACAAGCTTCTGCCTGCTCTAAAACACACTCATGCGGCACTCACAACCCTTCAGGTTGCGGCCAAGAGTGATTTCTCCACAATCTGGCTTCTGTTCGACAGCTTGACGAGGCTTTAGTAAACTTCATGTAACATGAGATTGAACCGTTGGATCGTACTCAAATCAATTGCAAATGAAAGTTGGTTGATCCCTCTATATTTTGTCCAAATTTGTATTTGATCAGATGGTGAGAAGGTCTTCATAAAAGTTCAAACTTATGACGGTCTACATCTTTCCAAAAACGGGTCTTTTGCTCCAATTTGCAATGTTTTTGCCTTGATAACCTAAAAAAAGTATTGACACTACAAATATGCAAAAATCATAATAAAATGCTAGAAAACCGAATAAAAAAACTTATTAAAGTGCTCATAAACCGAATGAAAAATGGGTAAAAACATAGTTATATCACTTTAAAGCAACAAACAGAAATTATATTGTTCGAGGAGAACTAAATGGATCAAGAAACGATTTAGACTAGAAATGCGGGGTAAACGAGATTAGTTTTCGTTCTCAAGAGTGATTTTACAAAAACAAGAACAAGAACAAATAATTGCTAAGTGTTTAAAAGTAGAGCTAGTTGTGGATGGAATAAGTTTTTTTACTCTTTGCTCTCGTCCTTGCTTTATACTCCGAGTATGTGTTTAACGTTGTTATTTAAATACTACACTTGATTCGCCATGGTCTTTAATTCGGAGGTTACGGCTGTTACGAATATTTGGTTTGAATGAGTCTTTGGTCTTGGCGGAGTTAACTGACAAATTCACATTTCTTCCCCTTTGACTATAAACTCACCCTGGCATGCTTTTTAGCTCGGTTCGTCACCTCGTCTTTGACTTCTCTGACTTTTTTACTTTTCGATTATTAGGTATGTGTTTACTGGATCGGAATTTTCACCTCCACAAATCAACAAAAAAAGTAATTTTATTTCATGGTTACATTATTATATGAATATATGAAAGAATTAAAAAAATATAATTTGGCTACACAAATGAACAGAATACAAGCAGGACCTTTCAATACAACAACCCCTCCGAATAAAAAAAAAAAAGGACATCATGTCTTTATTTTGTAGAGCTTACTTCCACAATAGCTTGCGCCAAAACTGGAGTGAAAAACCATATTAAAAAAACTGAAAATATGGAAAAGCAATCAAATGAGAAATTCATAGAAAAATCATTAACGCTCTGATTCACAATGAACAGAGGAAAGCTTAGAGACCCATTTGTTGATCAGAGATCTTCTCCTTGAATCCCACATGGTTCTCTTTTGATTACCATGATTAGTATTCATTACCATGGCATCTACAAAACCGTGCACACGGTCCATAGCAACCTCCAGCGTTTGGTCTGACATATTTGCAAAACAAACTCTGAACCAACCAGGCTCATCGCAGTGACACGATGAGCCAGGAGAGATGTTGAGACCGACTTCGCACACAATTTTTGTCCATAAGCAGTGCTCGGCCTCAAACGTGTTGGATTTCAAAAGGGGTCTTAAGTCAACCCAACAGAACAAACCCCCGTTGCCCTTCAAACAACCGATCCCAGCTTTCTTCAAACCTGAAACCAACCTGTCTCTTCTCTCTCTTAGCCTCTTCCTGTTCTCTTCCAAGTACTTAGTGGTGAATCTGTCGTCAGACAGCAAATTGGCTAGCAGATGCTGAGTCTGGGATGAAATGAGTCCAAAACTCGACATTTTAGTGGCCGCTGAAACAACTTTCTCATCGTTCGAGTAAATCAAGCCTACGCGAAATCCAGGGAGGCCTAGATCCTTGGACAAACTGTAAACAACGTGAATTTTCTTATCCAAATACATGTTCCTGTCCTTAGCCACCTCTAGAACGCTGGTAAACTCAGGAGAGTCAAAAACAGTGCCCGAGTAGATCTCATCGCTCACCATATGGATTTTCTTGGTGGATGTAAATGTCAGAAGAAGATCAAGCTCTTCACGGGTGGTGGAGGTTCCAAGAGGGTTTGAAGGGTTCGTTATGAGAACTCCTTTAACGTTTAGGTTAAGTTTGTGAGCTCGTTCGTACGCGTTCTCTAATGCTTCCTCTGTAATCTTGTACCCATATGAGCTTTCACAATGGATAGGAACAATCTCTACTCCTGTCCGCCATTTGAGATCTCTATCAAACCTTCAAATAATAAGCCAACAAAATAATTTAGTAGCTTTTCTTGTAATCAACGCTAATGAATTCAAAATCGTATTATAAAGAGACGTACCCTGGATAATAAGGTGCAGGGATAAGAAAGGCATCTCCTGGATCAGCTAGGCAGAACATGAGGGTCTCGTTAGCCGAGGTAGAGCCAGCCGTGAGCACCATCTTGTTCGTATCGAATCGCACTTTGTTCCCTCTTATTTTCCCCATGAATTTTGCCATGGCCTGAGTCGTCAAAGCATACAATACTCAGTACCATATTTTCATTGACTACTTGATATGGTTAAAATAGATTTACTTTCTAATATCTGAAAAAATTTAATCCGAACCTAACCAAAAAAGAAAAGAAAAAATAACCTTCTTTTGCAAAAAAACTAAAAATATGTTTCATTTAAAACCAAACTCGAACTTGAAGTCAAAACCGTAAACATTCATAAATGAAAACCCGGAATTCATGAGTCGAAACACAACTGAAACACTCCTAATATATAGTATAATTTTTTGATGTTACTTACATCCTTGAAAGCCGGCAAGCCATGGTAATCTTGGAATAGAGCTAATTGTCGAAAAACCGACTCTTCGTTTTTCTTCAAACCCAAGACTCCTGGATGCTCTTCAAGCCACGACTCTATTAGGTCAAAAGAAAGCTGTACAAAGAAGGGATATATGCACAGTAGTCGATCAGTGGGTATTCACCAAAGAAACTCGGAGATTTTGTACATAATAGTTTAGTTTTCTATGAGTTAAAGATTCATATACAAACCTGGTTTTCAGCAAGACCCATCTGAACAATCCCACTAGGGTTAAGGGTTTCGTGGAAAGGATTCTTCTCGTATTCTTGCCATCCAAGAAAGTAGGATGAGTCTTGTCCATGAGATTCGCTGTTAACTTTGCTTGACAACATTCTTAAAATGTTATAGCTCGGTTATCACTATATGTATAACAAGTACTACAAGTACTTACCAGCACTTGTAGCTTAAGTAATAGAGAGAATAAAAATAGAAAGAGAGAGAGAAGTAAAATGAAAGTTTTGGTGGATACAGAATGTGAGCCCTGTTGAGGAACAAGCAAGAAGAATGGTGAATATATAATGTACAGAAAGCAAAGAGAACTGATCTACTAGGAGACATTGTTCCGACATTATTAGCTATTGTGAGTAGCGGTGTTGATTCTTTTGACTAACACACACACGTACGTAATATTTATTAATGTTGACCCACACGCACGTACACATTTATTTGTAATTTAATGTTTATAATGTTTATCGTTTGGAAGTATTAATTGTTTGTTATGTATTCAGTCATTTCCTATGAGTTTCCGATGTATTTGTCTTCCTATCTGTATTTTCCTTTTAAAGTTTTTATTTTGGACAGTGGACAGCACGGAAACAAAAGAAACAGTAGTGGTGTATTTTAAGAGCAAGGATATATTTTTTTGGTTAAAGAAGAGCAAGGATACATTAATCATACGATATAACAAGGCTGAATTACGCTAAAAGGTTGTTTTGTCATTTTTTGTTACAAAAAAGCACTTTCAACTCTTAAGGTACTTTTTTCACTGTTCATAGGTATGAAAACCCAATTTTGTCATTCTTTTTTTTTCATCTCTCTTTTTCTCTTACGCATATTTCTCTTTTTCTCTCACATCTCTCTCTTTTACATCTCACCTTAAACCAATAAACCATCTCTCTCACATCTCTCTCTTTTACCCCACTTGATTTGTTTAAAAAAAATAGAGTAAAAGAGAGAGATGTGAGAGAGATGGGTAAAAAAATATATATAAAATAAATAAATGGTTTAAAGCGATAAAAATAGAGAGAGAGAGAGAGAGAAAAGCGTATGAGTGAAATGGTGAAAGTTACAGAAGGGTAAGAAGGTAAAATCCAGCAACAAAAGTGACTTAAGAGTTAAAAGAGTTAAAAATGTCTTATCCTGTAATAGAAAAGTCAGAAAGTGCCTTCTGAAGTAATTTTCTTATATAACAATTTGTAAATTTGACGTAAGTTGCATTTTTTTTTGTTCTATATTTTTACATAAATATATTTATCTGTGAATTTGTGTTAGAGTTGTAGATTTAATAATAAAATGTTTTGGAGACAAGATATGTTTTAGTCATAAAATATAATTATTTGTTAGATTTTATATAAGGGCAATTCTCCAAAATATCACATTGTAAAAATTTATGTTCCAAATTTATCACTAAAAATTTAATATTAAAATCACCAAAAATCCTTTTCTAACGGGAAAAAAATAAAACCATAAATAGAAAATAGTGAACCTAAACATAATGTTTTAATTTTATTTTGAATTTATTTTGGGTAAACATGTATTTTCACATAATTATTTGTGCTATTTTAGGAATTTAAATTTTATGTGATAGATTTGGAACATAAAATAAATTTTATGCTATTTTAGGGTATTTCTCTTCATATAAAACATCCTTATATATTAATTGACAAGCATTGTTAAAAATAAACTTTGCATTCACATGTGATTTACAATAATGTCATACTGATGTGTCACCATAAAAGAGTTTCTAAGACTTATATAAAAATAGGCCTAAATAACTAGACTATTTACAATTTATGTCATTCACATTAATTTGGTTAAAATAATTTATACCAATTAGCTATTGCATTCACATGTAATTTACAATAATGTCATACTGATGTGTCACCATAAAAGAGTTTCTAAGACTTATATAAAAATAGGCCTAAATAACTAGACTATTTACAATTTATGTCATTCACATTAATTTGGTTAAAATAATTTATACCAATTAGCTATTTAATATTCAGCATTTAATTTATAAATTTAGTATATAAAAATATTAGTATATCTATTAATTTTTTTCCTTAAGCACTATATTCTTTCTCTCATATTTGTTTGATCTTATGTTTGAAAAAAAAACTTAATCATCATATCATCCATGTAATAAAAAAATTTACATTTTTCACAAATGTATAATTCAAATTTCTAAAAACGAACATAAATTACTCAAATGATGAAGAAATATGTGTCTTGAAAGTCTCACATCGGAATTAAAGATGTATGGTGGTTTAGAAACCTATTATAAAAATGACCAAAATGATAAGAAATCATAAAAGTAGAAACATCACCTAACTTTAATATAGTTATTTGACTGAGCTGTATAATTAAACTGAAAAGATAAATATTATAAATATTTAAACTTGATAAAAATTTTAAAGTATTTATATCAAAAAGTTCAAATATTATAAATAGTTTAATATGGTAAAAATATTAAAATGTTTTTTTTTTAAATTAGTTTGATCAAAAGATTAATATATTATAAATTGTTTTAATTTGATCAAGAATAAAATCGATTATAAAACCCAATAATCAACCCGTACATTTGCAACTGTGTTATAACACAAATGCAATTTTAGCTCTAATTTTTAATTATGTAATCAGCATATAATTTTGCCATTGCAAATATGAGCTATTTTTGTAATTATATTTATATAAATAAAACTCACATTCTAATATAAAAAAACATTAGGGTCAACTTTTACCCCGCAGAGGGTGTGGGTAATCACCTAGTTCATAGTTATAACTCAAATAAATTTCCTACACAAAGTGATATGTTTTGTAATTTTCTTATAAAAAACTACTAGATTATAACCCGTGCGTCCGCACGAGATTTTTTTTTTTTTATGAAATTTTTGTAATATAATTTGTGTTTAGATATAATTTATTTTTATAGTTTTAATTTTTGTAATATGAGACACATATTTATTTTGTGTTTAGATATACTTTGTTTTGTAAATTTAATTTTCGTAATATGAGACAAAAATTTATTTTGTGTTTATATATAATTTGTTTTTGTAGATTTAATTTTAGTAATATGAGACACATATTTATTCTGTGTTTAGATATAATTTGTTTTTGTAGATTTAATTTTTGTAATATGAGAAACATATTTATTTTGGTGTTTGATATGCTTGGCTTTTACCGTTTTCTAACACATGTTTTGGTGTTTCTTTTGAGTATTTTATCGAGTCAAAGTTCGTTTTTAGAGTCTTTTAGTCATTTATTTAGTTATCTCAGGTAAAAAGGCGTTTACGAAAGAAATTGGAGTTACGTGGGCAAAAACGCATGTAACGGTACAAAAAGAGCAAGAATCGATCGATGCAACACCATCAGAAGAACCAGAATCGATCGATTCAAGGAGTGCATCGATCGATGGAGCATGCCCAGAATAACCAAAATCGATCGATGCACAATTGGGGCCGATCGATGCATCACCCTCCGAAGAGCCATAATCGATCGATTCAAGGAGTGCATCGATCGATGGAGCATGCCCAGAAGAACCAAAATCGATCGATGCAATATATTCATCGATCGATGCTAACCGGCGACAGGGAAAGGGAAATTTCTGATTTTCCTGTTTTGCCCCAAAAACTGCTTAGTCTGACCTAATTCGCCCATAACCCTATTTATACTTTATTCTCAGCTACTTTTTAGGCTATCTCTCTTTTGATTGCTCTCTATTCTTCTCAGATTTTGGCTATTGATTTTGTAAACAAGAAGAAGAATATTTGCATATATTGAGAAGAATTCTAAACCCTTTCATCTCTTTCATTATTATTATGAGTTTCTCTCTATCTCCTTGTTTGTTCTCCATTGCCATGTCTGAGTAGTATCATAGTTAGGTTTAGGGTTTCCACAGGATCCATGAATCATTGAATTTGACACAAATAGGGATTTATCTTTTGTGGTTTTCGCTTATTGTTGTGTTTATTGATTAGGCTTAAGTTGACCGCTTAGTCTCTGAACTAGGGCTTAATCTATACCACGGAAGTGTCGTAGGTTGCTAGAAAGAACATGAGCGAACAAATTGTCCTTAGCCTGCGGAAGTTGATGTTAAGGCGATTCGTGAACATATTGAACCTGCCAACGGAAGTTAGGATTTTAGGTTGCTAGGTTTAGTAATCAATTCCACGGAAGTGGATTGGTTAGATATTTATGTTTGAGTTTGAAACTTGTGTTTAGTCATTCCCTGAATAGTTGTCTGACTCGTGATCTCTGGATTCCTGAGAATAAACCCTTGACCTAACGCTTTTCTTTTATTGAATTTACATCGTCTTAATTGCTTTCGTTACTTTTCCAAAACTAACCATATTTTTGTCTTAGATTAGTTTCATAATTTTGATAATTGTAGTGTAACTTTGGTCTATGTGGATTCGATCCTAAAGTACTGCATTGACAACTGTTACGATTGCGGTAGTGTAAACTTTAGTTATTAATTAACTACGTGGTAAAACACCTAAAACATTGTTATACATAATTGTTTTTATAGATTTAGTTTTCGTAATATGTTTAATTATTGTAATATGTTTTTAGGGTGATTTTTGAGTTTAGATATCAATTTTTTTGTATCTATAATTTTTTAATATGTTATTTTATAAAATTACATGTAATTTATTTTTTTAGTTTACTAAAATTAAATTGTATATGTTTATACCAAAGTAAGCTAATTAGACTTTTTAATATGTTTATATGTTTATTTTTGAGTTTGTTTTTTAATTTTTGAAAAGATGGTTTTGCAATTCATATTATTTTTTATACATATTAGTATTTCAAGTTATAATATTTTGTTTTAGACCAGACCTCATGTTCTGTATTAATTTTTTTTATAGAGTACTATGTTCACTAATATTATAGGTAATGAAATTAAAAAACATTTTAAAATATATGATTAATAAATTGGTTTTCTAATTAATAAGATTTGGTAAATTAAATGTTCACATATTCTTAAATTGTGTTTGGCAATATAAATAAATAAATAAATATGGTTTACAAATAACAAATCAAATCATTAATGGAGTAAAACAAAAGTGTAAATGTTAAGGTAGTAAACTCTAAAAAACAAAACAACTATACATAACAACGACATTTCTTTTTTTTTTTAAAACAATAAATGATGTTTATTTTGAAGATAAAGAAAAAAACAGAGTATCAAACTCTAAAAAAGAGCAACTCTCTCTAATCAATAGAACCAAAACCAATAAAAATATCAAACCAAATCAACATAAATCTTATGTGCCATGTGCTTCAAATCTTATTTCATATTATCCATATCTTCTTCCTCAAAATCAAACAATCATTCCGAATCGAATTCTAGGTCTTGACTTATACTATTTGAAGAAATGGGAGTCTAGAATTCATGTATATAAAAAACACAAAAAGAAGAAAAACATGATTAAACAGAAAAAATTATTTCAAAAATCGAAATATGCTTTAATTTGGTGTACATAGTATTAAATTTTTTAGATATCCAAAATTTTCAATATAAAATGATCTTAAAAAAAGATTGTAACAATCATTTTATTCCCTTGTTACAGTTTTATAAAAGCAAATAAAATGACCAAAATCTGGATTTATCACACTAGATCAAGGATGTGATTTCTCTTATGATGCAAGAAAATGATATTAATTATGCGAATTCAATTAGTAATATGCATAAGAAATTTATATTAAAACTGAATTAAAATATGCATAATTTTGGTTATATTAATTAAGAATTATGGACATAAATGTGACATGATTAAATATTGATGTAAAGACAAATTCTTAAATTTAGATTTTGTTAGATTAAGCTATTCAAAACTTGAAATTTATAAGATCACACTTGAAATGATAACACATATAATAACATTTTTAATTTATAAAAAAAACTTTTAATAATAAATATACCCACACGCATGTTTAAGCATGGCATTCATGCTTCAAGTGAGGGCAGAATTCTTCATTGTGGCCCAGAAAACAGATCCCAACGTGGCATAAGTGTATGAGAGTCCAAGCAAATAGAAATATTGCATTAAACTCATCCTGCAAATTTTTTAAAAAACTATAATGAAAGCTTATCTAACACAAAATATATGTATTCTATTTTGCTAATCGCAATCAAATTGTCAAAATAATTATACATTTTTGATGTGAAAAGTTGAGTGACATGAGAGGAACGTGACTTAGAATCCTATTTATTTAGGAAAGATGGTATGCAAATTAGGATTGGAAGATTATATTCTCTAAAGATTTCTATCTATTTAAGTTAAGATTTTATAAAGATTTTAATTCGGATATATCTTAGTTTCACAAAAATAAATTAATTCAGATATCTTAATTTTAGAATGAATTTAATTGGCTAATATTGATAGGATTTTCTTTCTACAAATTAGTGGGTATATTCCCTAAATTTCCTATATTGTGGCAATAATTTAAAGATATTCTAATTTTTATTTCGTTTTTTATTCTTTTTTTTTTAATTACGAATGAGTATAGTATTCGATGTTACATGCTTCCTTAAATAAATAACAATTCATAGAATTTTAATAATAATTAAAAATATTAATAAGTAAATCAACATAAGTGGTAAATTCTATGCTACAATTTTTATGCTTGCCGTTATTAGGATTGTTATGGTTGCCAAAATTATGTGAATTTTAAATTTGTAAAAATTTATTTTTCCTAAATATAGTATATTTTGGTTAATATTAATTAATGATATATACGTCATATACTTAACAAAAATAATAATTTGATTTCGATTTATAAAATAGATTCCAAAACTAAAGTTTCCAACACCACCATTTGCCGCTAAATCGGCATATTCTCTGTTTCAATATATTGATAAAATCTTAACAAATATAATAGTTGTAACAGAGAATTTGTAACTATTACCGGCAAAACTATGGAGATTAGTAGTTTATTTTTGTTTTTCAATATTTTATTAGCTCTTCTTTTCTTTCTTTTTCTTTTCCTTGCCTCCTTTTCTTATCACTTGATGCTTTAGCCATTTTTTGGCTTCTTTCTATTTCATTGAACTTTTTGAGGCTAAATCTAGTGTTAAGAGCTAACATTATATCATTGCACAACACTTCACAACATTGCATTCCCCTTTTACCTTTTCGTTCACCTTTGGACTCACTTCACTTTTCCACCACAATCTCATCGATCATACACTTTCACTCATACTAAATACCAAAACTTCCCTTCCTAGCTAACCTAGCCTAGTCTAGCCCTTGATGTCGGGCTAGATCTATATGCAAACCTATCATTGTCGCCCTATAACACTCATAGATGCATCACTCACTCGCCCTCACCGTGACCCTTCCTATCCCTTCAACACAAAGGATCTCGGATAACCCATCACTTATGATCTTTGTCCGTCCTGGACATTGATCCGCCACACCGTTGTGCAGTTCTCGGCCATGGGAGCAACCCAAGTACCTTCCGAGATTAATTGTGTCGATGATGACTACATCGCTAATATGATTTATATCCTAACCGGCATATAAATCTTACGACAATACATCCTTACCGGAATGTAAATTTTTCCACACAACGAGTTATGAGAAAACCTGTCACACATAACTCCAACAAGCAGCAAACAAACACACAACAACCATCACAAATGGCTCACGTCTATTTACTCTGGTCCATCTCTACATCACTACACGAGAACACAGTTTTTGTGGCCAACTTTTGTGACTCTTTTTTTTGTCGCTAAAAAGTGGGACGAAAGTGTGACTAATTTACGACTACTCGCAATGCAGTGGCAAAACAGTCGCAAATTAACGCTGAAACTGAGAAGTCACAAAACGATCTCAAATTTGCGACTGTTTAAGGACTTGCAAAAGTAGTCCCAAATTTGTGACTGATTTGCTTCGGTTTAGCAATCCACTCGATTTTTTTTTAAATAAACATTAAATAATATAAAAAAAAATTCTAAACCCTAAACCATCAAATAATATACAAAACATCAAATAAATAAACATCAAATAATATAAAAAAAAAATCAAAACTTACAATTTTTAAAATATAATCATTTTATAAATCCTAAATTATAAACCCTAAACCTCTAACCCTTAACCCTAAACCCTAAACCTCTAACCCTTAACCTTAAACCCTAAACCTCTAACCGTTAATCATAAACTTGATCTAAATCTTAAATTGTAAACAAAATTTTACACATAAACATCAAATAATATACAAAAAAATTCAACACTTACAAATTTTTTTAATATGATCATTTTATAAATCATAAATTCTAAACCCTAAACTTCTAACCCTTAATCTTAAACTCTAAATCTTAAATTTTAAAGTAGATCTTAAACATAAACATCAAATAATAATAAAAAAATATAACACTAACAAAAATTTCAATCTAATCATAACATCTACTAAGTGTTACATGTGTTTTATAAAGAATGATTTTGAAAGATAAAAATTATATCAAAATTTATTTATATTCAAGTTTTAACATATTTTTGAATTGCTATAGACACAAAAGTATTGTAAAGTCATATTCAAACTTTCTAAGTTCTTAAAGTTTAGGGTTTAGGGTAAAGATTTGTGATTGTCACAAAATAGTCCCAAATTTGCGACTAAGTTGCGACCAAATGACAAAAATAATGAAAGCTTCTCATTGGCTAGTTCCTTGTGACGAGGATCGAGATCCTCCACCGTTGATTGTTTAATCCAACGGTGGAGGATTTAAACTGTTTTATTTTTTTTTATTGATTTTATTTTTCTTTTTCTCTCTCCTTCCTTCGATCTTCTTCTTCTTCTTCTTCTTCTTTTTCCAAAGGTTTCAACTTGATCCAAAGAGGAGCCATCAGAACCACAATCGTCGGCGAGGTTTCATACTCTTCCTTCTATTCCTTCTCTTCCTTCTCTTCCCTTTTTTAATTGAGTTTATCTAACTCTTTTTTTTATAGATCCGATCGATGAGAAGGAAGAAAAGGAAGCTCACCCCCGGCGAGGCTTGGGAGTGTGGCCGGAGGAGCCCGCGAGTCTGGCCGAAGGAGCAGATCTGTGGCGCCGGAAGAGCAGATCTGCCGGCGAGTGAAGATGAAAATGAAGCAGATCTTCGGCGACTGAAGATGAAGATCTTCGATCTTCTTTTTTTCATTTTCATTTTTTATTTTTTTCATTTTTATTTTTAATTAATTAATTTAATAAATAAAAATATATTTTTTGGAATTTTTGTTTTGTTTTTTTTTAATTATTTGTTTTCGCAAATCAGTCTCTAAATCAGGACTGATATAATAGTCACATATCAGTCCTAAATTTGCGACCTTTTTGCGACTACTTTATTTAGCGACTAAATATTTGCGACCACTTTCTTTGGTCCCAAAATGGTCGCAAATGAGTCATTTGCGACCATTTTGAGACTCTATTGGTGGTCGCAAAAACTGTATTTTCTTGTAGTGCATGGATCACGTGTCCCATGTAGATGCCCCTTTCAATCGACCCAACTACCATGCATAGCCCTCCCGCCAATTGCATGTAGTTTCAACACAAATGCCCGAAGGCCACTTAACACACAATAACATAATTCCTAACCCCGAAATTACCTTGCGTATACCCCCGTCACACGCACAAAATTCATTCATGAATTCCATTATTTCTGTCGACGATTTCATGCCTAGGCGCTCAGCCTCATGCATGCATTTCAACTAACACTTGGCCCAAAATTTCACAGTTTCACAACCTAGCAAAACCTATGTCTTTATAAATTAACCATCCCTCTAGGCAATTTATAACTCAAAAAATCGGCAGAATAAACACCCTTGGTTACCTCCCACCAATATCTCATTATTATACTTACTTCGTGTTACTTATGTTGCCTTATGCCCATGCATAGACGCTTAGTCTCATACACGCAAAGACAACTAACACTTAGTCATTTTCTTTGATTTTCAACCTAGTAACATCTAACACCAAACGTAAATTAACCTCTCTATAGTTAATAAACGCAACACAAAACGATGGAGTAAACATACCTTGTTTACTTCCCATCATAATACGCAAGAATCGGTAAGCAAAACCTATGCTACCGGAACTCACCTCGGGTTTTTAGACGCAAAGGAAGACTCTAGCTCTTGAACCAACTTGCTCCTAGCCGAGACTCCTTCCCTCGGTTAAATCCCCATGATTTAAGCGGAGACAAAACTTCCCTCGGTTAAATCCTCCGCGATTTCGGCCTTAGCCTTAACCGAGAAAAATCCTACCTCGAGATCACTTCTCTCTCTAACTTTTTCTAAGCTTTTCTAAGATTTCGAAAATGATCTAAAACTAAGGGGGTTGGGTCCTATTTATAGCCTTTCTAACACTTGGGGACCAAGTTTCGTCCTCGCTTCCGATTGGTTACCTTTGGGCGGCAATGGGTCTCACAACGACATGTGTCCAGGCCATGCAACAACTTGCTACACTTACTACAACTACTGCTTTAGTACTTTTAGGGTATTAATTTGAGCATATCAGAGTGATGGAGCAAAAGAAGGTGCTAAGGTCACCCGTGGTGTCTGAAATATCTGGCCAGACGAAGGGTTTGCAATCAAAAGTAGCTCCGAAGGTCTTCATAAAATGATATACAAATGAGTTAGATGTCGTCCAGAGGTAGTTCAAGAGTTATGGCGATTTCACTAAGGATACGTCCGTCTGCCCGCGAAACCATCGCACAAGCCCACACCGCCCCTCGCCCGTCCGGTGCTTGGCCAAAGCTCGGACAGGGAAAATGCCTGCTCGTTGCACCCCCTTGAAGCCAGACCGGTGCCCAGCTCAGGACAGCACACACCGCCTGTAATAACGCGCCCGAGAGTGAAAAAAAAAAAACAAGGATGAAGAATCGACTGAGGGAAGGTGGATTCATCAAGAGCAGGCGAAAAGAAACATTTTAGTCGAAGCAAAAATGAATTTAATCAAGTATGATCAAATTTATGGACTTGGCAAGGATTTTAGCCGAGAAAATAAAAGTTAGCCGAGAAGGAATATTTTAGCCGAGGGAAACTTTTAGTTGGCCACATGCAAGGAAAGGTGATCATATCGCCGAGGATGGATCACGCCAAAATCTCGAGATAAGGACGACACGTGAAAGGAGCCACATGTCGCATGGAGGACGAAACTTGGGCCGAAAGCTAAGGAAACTTTGTGGCCATGTTTCAGAAACTTCGGGCGGAAGAGTGAGTAGCTTTGTCACATTGGGTTAGACAAGTGGGCTGCAAGTTGTTGCATGGCCTGGACACATGTCGTTGTGAAACCAATTGCCGCCCAAAGGTAACCAATCGGAAGCGAGGACGAAACTTGGTCCCCAAGTGTTAGAAAGGCTATAAATAGGACCCAACCCCCTTAGTTTTAGATCATTTTCGAAATCTTAGAAAAGCTTAGAAAAAGTTAGAGAGAGAAGTGATCTCGAGGGAGGATTTTTCTCGGTTAAGGCTAAGACCGAAATCGCGGAGGATTTAACCGAGGGAAGTTTTGTCTCGGCTTAAATAATGGGGATTTAACCGAGGGAAGGAGTCTCGGCTAGGAGCAAGGTGGTTCAAGAGCTAGAGTCTTCCTTTGCGTCTAAAAACCCGAGGTGAGTTCCGGTAGCATAGGTTTTGCTTACCGATTCTTGCGTATTATGATGAGAAGTAAACAAGGTATGTTTACTCCATCGTTTTGTGTTGCGTTTATTAACTAGAGGGAGATTAATTTACGTTTGGTGTTAGATGTTACTAGGTTGTAAATCAAAGAAAATGACTAAGTGTTAGTTGTCTTTGCGTGTATGAGACTAAGCGTCTATGCATGGGCATAAGGCAACATAAGTAACACGAAGTAAGTATAATAATGAGATATTGGTGGGAGGTAACCAAGGGTGTTTACTCCGCCGATTGTTTGAGTTATAAATTTCCTAGAGGGATGGTTAATTTATAAAGACATAGGTTTTGCTAGGTTGTGAAACTGTGAAATTGGGCCAAGTGTTAGTCGAAATGCATGCATGAGACTGAGCGCCTAGGCATGGCATCATCGACAGAAATAACACAAATGGAATTCATGAATGAATTTTGTGCGTGTGATGGGGGTATACGCAAGGTAATTTCGGATTTTGGAATTATGTTATTGTGTGTTAAGTGGCCTTCCGGCATTTGTGTTGAAACTACATGCAATAGGCGGGAGGGCTATGCATGGTAGTTGGGTCGATTGAAAGGGGCATCTACATGGGACACGTGATCCATGCACTACAAGAAAACACAGTTTTTGTGACCACCAAAAAGAATCTCAAAATGGTCGCAAATGACTCATTTGCGACCATTTTGGGACCAAAAAAAGCGGTCGCAAATATTTGGTCGCTAAATAAAGTAGTCGCAAAACGGTCGCAAATTTGGGACTGATATGTGACTATAATATCAGTCCTGATTTATAGACTGATTTGCGACTACTTGTAAACAAATAATTAAAAACAAAAAACAAAACAAAAATTCCAAAAAATATATTTTTATTTATTAAATTAATTAATTAAAAAATTAAAAAAAATTAAAAAATTAGAAAAAATGAAAATGAAAAAATAGAAGATCGAAGATCTTCATCTTCACTCTCCGAAGATCTGCTTCATCTTCATCTTCATTCGCCGGCGGATCTGCTCTTCCGGCGCCACATATCTGCTCCTCCGGCCAGACCCGCGGGCTCCTCCAGCCATACTCCCAAGCCTCGCCGGCGGTGAGCTTCCTTTTCTTCCTTCTCATAGATCGGATCTGTACAAAAAAAAGAGTTAGATAAACTCAATTAAAAAGGGAAGAGAAGGAAGAGAAGGAATAGAAGGAAGAGTATGAAACCTCGCCGACGATTGTGGTTCTGTTGGCTCTTCTATGGATCAAGTTGAAACCTTTGTAAGAAGAAGATCGCAGGAAGGAGAGAGAAAAAGAAAAGAAAAATCAATTACAAAAAAAATAAAACAGTTTAAATCCTCCACCGTTGGATTAAACCAATCAATGGTGGAGGATCTCGATCCTCGTCACAAGGAACTAGCCAATGAGAAACTTCCATTATTTTCGTCATTTGGTCGCAAATTAGTCGCAAATTTGGGACTCTTTTGTGACTACTATTAAAAAAATCGACTGGAGTTGCTAAACGGTCGCAAATTTAGAACTATTTTGTGACAATCAAAAATCTTTACCCTAAACCCTAAACTTTAAGAACCTAGAAAGTTTGAATATGACTTTACAATGATTTTGTGTATATAGCAGTTCAAAAATATGTTAAAACTTAAAAATAAATAAATTTTTAGATAATTTTTATCTTTCAAAATCATTCCTTATAAAACACATGTAACACTTAGTAGATGTTATGATTAGATTGAAATTTTTGTAAGTGTTATATTTTTTTATTATTATTTGATGTTTATGTTTAAGATCTACTTTAAAATTTAAGATTTAGAGTTTAAGATTAAGGGTTAGAAGTTTAGGGTTTAGAATTTAGGATTTATAAAATGATCATATTAAAAAAATTTGTAAGTGTTGAATTTTTTTGTATATTATTTGATGTTTATGTGTAAAATTTTGTTTACAATTTAAGATTTAGATCAAGTTTATGATTAAGGGTTAGAGGTTTAGGGTTTAAGGTTAACGGTTAGAGGTTTAGGGTTTAGGGTTAAGGGTTAAGGGTTAGAGGTTTAGGGTTTATAATTTAGGATTTATAAAATGATTATATTTTAAAAATTGTAAGTGTTGATTTTTTTTTTTGTATATTATTTGATGTTTATTTATTTGATGTTTTGTATATTATTTGATGGTTTAGGGTTTAGAATTTTTTTGTATATTATTTAATGTTTATTTAAAAAAATCGAGTGGAGTTGCTAAACCGAAGCAAATCAGTCACAAATTTGGGACTACCTTTGAAAATCCTTAAACAGTCGCAAATTTGGGACACTTTTGTGACTTCTCAGTTTCGTCGTTAATTTGCGACTGTTTTGCCACTGCATTGCGAGTAGTCGCAAATTAGTCACACTTTCGTCCCACTTTTTTGCGACCAAAAAAAGAGTCACAGAAACTGTGTTCTCTTGTAGTGATGTAAAGATGGACCAGAGTAAAGAGACGTGAGCCATTTGTGATGGTTGTTGTGTGTTTGTTTGCTGCTTGTTGGAGTTATGCGTGGCAGGTGTTCCCATAACTCGTTGTGTGGCAAAATGTACATTCCGGTAAGGATGTATTGTGGTAAGATTTATATGTCGGTTAGGATATAAATCATATTAGCGATGTAGTCATCACCGACATAATTAATCTCGGAAGGTACTTGGGTTGCTCCCATGGCCGGGAACTGCACAACGGTGCGGCGGATCAATGTCGAGAAGGAAAATTTAGCCGAGACGGCAAATTTAGCCGAGAAGGAATATTTAGCCGAGAAGGAATATTTTAGCCTAGGGAAAATTTTAGCGGGCCAAAGGCAAGGAAAGGTGATCATATCGCCGAGGATGGATCACGCCGAAATCTCGAGATAAGGACGACACGTGAAAGGAGCCACATGTCGCATGTAGGACGAAACTTGGGCCGAAAGCTAAGAAAACTTTGTGGCCATGTTTCCGAAACTTGGGGCGGAAGAGTGAGTAGCTTTGTCCCATTGTGTTAGACAAGTGGGCTACAGGGGTCGAACATAAGAACTCAAGAAATCACACAATAGATCAGATATATTCGAATTAAGCTACACCAAAAGATGTAATTGAAAACTAGTACGCAATTAAAAGTGTTGTAAGTCGATTGGGAGAAAGATAGGTACAGGGTATTTCTCAGGAAATCAATGAATGCAGATAAACTAACTAATCAGGGTTCAGGTTACGCACGGTTCTTGAACTCAAATCACTAAAGTATAATTAACCATATCTCGTTGCGAGAATTATCTAAGTCTAAATCCTAGAATTTCAAATCTCTTTGCGAATCCTAAAGTCTAAACCAGCTTTTAGTTCAAGTTTGATTTGTTCACAAAACAACTAAACCAAATCTCTTTGCGAATAGTTATTGTGCTCACCCTAAGTTCTATCAGATAATTAATCGCACTCTCGTGCCTAATCAATTATAATAGGATCTAAGTTCTAGGTGATCAATCTAGAATTAGTTTTAAGAACAACCTATGGTGAAGAAACGAATTCAGATTATGAACCCTAAACAATAAATCAACCTAGCATTCAAAGAAATCCCTTATGAGAACCCTAAACCTAATAGGAGATCTACTCAGACATGGAAATTGAAGCAATAAACATGACTGAATAAATATCAAATAAATAATAAGAAAGAGTAACAAGAGGGTTCGAAATCTTCTCTCGGACGAACAGAGTTTCAAACTTGTCTCCCTTCAAAAGCTCTCTCACAAAACTAAAGTAAGAAAATAAAGCATAGCCATCAAAGTGGCTGTAAAATCCTAATAAATAACCTAAGTCACGTTTTGGGGCTTCTTGTAAATAATAAAGTCTTATGGGCAATTTTGCAATTCTTCAACTCTTGGAAAAGTCGCGATTCGTGTCTGCTGCAGTAAGTATCGACCGATACTAGTCAATATCGATCGATACCTAGGCTTCAAATCGGGTACTCAGCAACACGAACTTCTGCTTTGCTCCAAAATGCTCCAGAAAGCTTCAATATCTCCAATTATGCTCCAAACGTGCTAAAACCTGTAAAAGACCCTAAAACACTACGAAATAACAGAAATACTCTATAAAACAGACTTATGCCATGGCGTAAAAGGGGTAAAAACCATGATATATCACACTCCAATCATCCCCCAAATATCACCAAGGCACCTAAATACACTCCAAAACATGCAAGACTATATAGGACCTAGTGAGAACTATCTAAACTCTAAATGAGACAAAACAACAAAGAAATTCTAAGAAAGCACATGCATGAGACTCAAAATATCTAGATAAATGCATGCTAAAATGAGTAAAATATGAGAATATCAACTCCCCAAACTTATTCATTTGCTTGTCCGCAAGCAAACAAACAAGAACAAGAAGAGAGAGACATGAAGAAGGGATCTTCTTCTCCATTGAACTTGTGGCTTGGTGCTCTTCCTTTTTTTCGTTGCTTTAGCTCTTCTTTTTTAATATTTTTCTTGCCTCACCTTTCATCACGTGATGATTTAGCCAATTTTTGGCTTCTTTCGTTTTCTTCATTGAACTCATTGAGGCTAAACTAAATGCTAAGAGCTAATATTATAACTTGTCACCAACCACTTCACATTTTTCATTCCCTTTTTTCTTTTTCCCCATCTTTCATTTCCGTTCCACCCTTCTTTTGTTGTTTCACACACGTCCCAAACAAATACCCCAAGACTTCCCATCCTAGCTAACTTATCCTTAGACTAGCCCCTTGATGTTGGAAGTGGATCTACATGAGAACCCATCCTTTTCGCCCTAAACCTAACATTTTTTGCAAAGTTTGCTCGAAAAGTAGGCCTCTCCATCACTCTCGAAAGTTATAGGCTATAAAGAAGGTTTCGTTCAAGGTGTGGGAAACCATTCCAAAAATGGGATATGGCTACTTGGATCCACAAGGGTGGTAAAAAGGGAAAAGAAGATCCAAGTATGTATATGGGTATCCACGAGTCCATTCAAAGATGCACAAACACGATAATTGCAAGTCAATATTAAATTCCTTATTAATAGGGTTGAATTCAATTCACAACTTGCTTCAATCAAGACAAGAACATTGATGTATGAGATCTAAAGATGGTGGATCCTTACTTTCAAACTCACTTGAATGCATTAGACAACTATGAATTTCTTAAAGTGATACTCTAGCTCATCATTGCTCCTAATTCAATATGCAATGCATCCTATATGCAAACTAGACTCAATCCTACACATGAGATGCAACTAGATGACTTCTTTTTGAGTTGCAAAATTTCAAAAAATTTGGTTTTTATGAGTTTTCTATGCCATAAGTGAATGCATGATATGCATGAGACTCAAGATGCAAAATCCAAAATAAGAATAAAGAACACAATGTTAAATACCGGTCCCTCCCCAAACTTAAATCAAAACGTCTCGGTGTGAAAGAAATTTAAATGACAGACCAAAAACAAAAGGCAAAAACAAAGACTCAAAAGAGAAGAGTTACTTACTAAGGAGGAGTGGTACTATGGGAATGGAGAGAATTGAGATCTTTCCAACATCAAACAACATTGTGTTTTGCCACGACCTTGCTACCATCAAGGACCTTGCACCCACTTAACAAAACATTAAAAATAACTAGAAAAGATTGAAAATATCTACAAAGATAGACATGGGAATGTCTCCCAAGTGCACTTTGTTCAAGGTCACTAAGTTAGACGGTTGTTACCCTTTTAGGTGGCTGTGAGAGGAGTGTTAGCACTACTTGGTGGGTCCTTGAGCTCGAGAGTGATGATCTTGCTCATGAGCTCTCGAAGACCGGCTTGTCCCTTCTCTTTAAGCTCCAATGTGAGGGTTGCTTTAACCGAGGCAAAAGGCTCCCTTGCACTTGATTTTGTACTCAATCACCCCGTCTTCATGTTTCCAAGGAGTGAGAGTCATGATGGAAGGTTGGTCTATCATGGTCTTGTCATCATCATTACCATAACCCAAAGCTTCTTTTCCATGAGAATATACCTT
This sequence comes from Eutrema japonicum, assembly GCA_030161315.1. Classification (NCBI taxonomy): domain Eukaryota; kingdom Viridiplantae; phylum Streptophyta; class Magnoliopsida; order Brassicales; family Brassicaceae; genus Eutrema; species Eutrema japonicum. Next base: position 23,246,778 of record BSQW01000005.1, on the reverse strand, counting down.
CTTTTTACAAGCTCTAGGGGGTGAAGCCAAATCTGTTGTCGCACAACTACCCACATACTCAAATGTTTCAACACGGATCTCATCATTCTCAATGGTGATTGTGCCACAAAGCCCATGTGATGGAGGCTTCATCGGGTAAAGAAACTTATCATTAACGTTCTTTAGCATTACCCTCTTATTTTTGAAATCCATGCTCGCACCGGTGGTATTGAGAAATGGAGACCCAAGAAGGAGAGGTAGCTTTTTGGTTTGTTCCATCTCCATTACAATGAAGTCAATTGGTACAAGGAAATCTCCGATTTTGAGGGGATAGTCTTCAACAAGGCCAAGTGGTTTCCTCAAAGAAGAATCTCCAAACGTGATGGTGGAGGGATAATCCTCCATACTCTTAATCCCGACACTCTTAACCATCTCCAAGGACATAAGTTCACATTGGATCCCGAGTCACACAAAGCATCATCTATCTTTAAGTTCCCAGTAGAGAAAGAGATGGAGAATTTACCGGGATTTCCAAGCTGGGGGATAGACTTAGGCTCAACCCTCGTTATGCTTGGTAAATCAAAGATAGCCATAAGCTCTTCCACTTTCTCTCGGTTCTCAAGTATGTTTTTGATGAACTTTTGGTGTTGTGGGACTTGAGACAAGTCACTCTCACTAGGAAAAGGCGCTCCAATCTTATCCATATTTGCTTTGAAGGTTGAAAGCACTTTCTTTTAAGCCTTGGTGGGAAAATGACCGGGAAATGAAAGTGGAGGCTCATATGGGGAAGGTCCAATGCAAAAGGCTTCCTTCTTAGACATCACATGTGTCTCCACATTTTTCTTCCTTCCCACATCGTTGAGAGACCTCTCAACCACCATTTGTGTAGAGATCACTTGTTCTTCAACAAAGATTACATCATCTTCATTCCCAAGGGTCACCCCCCCACCTTGTTTCTCAATGTCCTCATTGAGCTTTGAGGGAACATCTCTAAGGGGAAGTTCCTCGACTTGTGAACCATAGAGTAGAAGCTCAATTTCTCTAATAGTGGCTTCAATTTCATCATTGGTGTGCGATTCATTTGAGGATATGGCATTGCAATACTCCTTTTGGTTATCATCAACTTTCCCTTTGAGCTTCTCCATAGGTTTAGGAGAGATGGAGCTTCCTTGACTATCTTGATTTTCCAAATGGTTGAGCTTAGAAGCCATGGTTGCAAGCTTTGTGTTAAGATCGTGGTATGAGCAATCCACATTTGTATGGATCTCGGCCATCTTTTTGCTCATATCCATTACTCCATTAGCTTGACCTTGAAGAATTTGTTGAAGCATGTTTTTCATATCGAAGTCTTGAGGCATAGAGTTGTTTCCTTGAGCTTGTGGGGCAAGACCTTATTGAAAACCGGGTGTAGGCATGGAAGGAGCTTTGTTTTGGTAGTCTCCATTGTTCCCTTGAAACTGATTTTGAGGAACAAAGCTTTGTTGTTGTTTGTTAAAGGCTTGACCTTGGTTAAAATTTAGTTGATTCCTATAGTTGTTGTTGAAGCCTCCTTGATGGCCACCGTAATTCCCAACGTAATGCACTTCCTCTTGATCACTCAAATCCACTATTTCCTCTTGGGACCCTTGATGTCTTTCAAACTGACCAACAAAGTGAACCGATTTTTGAAAAGCATTAAGAAGCTTGTCAATAAAAGTGGATTGCTTGTCCATCTTATCATTGAGAACATTCAGGCCTTTAGCCCACCTTTGCTCTTTAAAGTCACTAGTGGTTCTTGTAGCCCGATCATACTCATCACCATAGGTTACATCACTTTAAGCAAGGTTATCTACCAACTCTATTGCGTCATTCACCTCCTTGGCCAAGAAATTCCCATTGGAAGCGGTGTCTAGCAACATTCTTACCTTTCGAAGCGTTCCACGGTAGAGTGTGCTCAATAGAGAGGCATCGTTGTAGCCATTTGATAAACTGTGTGTTTTACCGGTTTCTAACATTTGTTTTTGTGTCTTTTATTGAGTCAAAGTGTCTTTTTAGAGTCTTTTAGTCCTTTATCGAGTATTTTCAGGTTTTAGGTGACTTTGGGAGAAAATGAGCCGTTTTGGGTGAAAATGAGCATATGAAGATGCAGAATTATACAGAGCCGTCAGAAGTTTTGCATTCGTTGAGGAACTTACCACTGATGGATCGAGATCAACTTTTTATACAAGATAAAGCAATGGATCAGCTTTCATTTGGAAGTGGTTTGAGGTCATTCCAACGGTGCGATCAAAAGTTATGCCAGTTTTTGTGAAGACGGTCCAACATAAACCGACCGGTTTAGTGATGCGAAAAATAAAAGTAAATTTCGGTTTTCACTTATTCTGAACCGGTTTCGCCCAGGACTTAAGAAAAAACGTGTTTAGGGTTATTTATTCTATTTTTCAGCCATTGTTTAGGCTAAGCTTTATTTTATTCATCAGAGAACTTCTGGGTTTGTTCTTGGGAGATTTGAGGGAGACGAATCTCAACTTCATACTGGAGAAGATTTCTTAACCCTTTTGGATTTTATTTCTATTTGATTATGAATTCCTTTTCATCTCTCTGTGTTTTCTCTGCAACCATGTCTGAGTAATCACCTTGTTAGGTTTTTAGGGTTTTAAGGGATTCTCCATGAATCATTGAAAAAGATCTGTTAGATTAGGGAATTACATAGAGTTCTTCGTCTATTGTTGGATTTAAGGATTAGACTAGATTTATCACCTAGTTTCTGATCTTAGGATTAACCTAAACATCAAAAGTGATTTAGGTTACCTGATAGAACATAGATGAGAAAATCGTCCTTAGCCAACGAAAGCTGATGCTAAGACGATTTGTGAACTAATCAAATCTGAACTTTAATGCTTGCCTATAATTTTAAGGTCAAACGAAATTTTAGATTCTTAGGTTGATAGACATAGTAGTTAGTGCCACGACAGTGGGCTAGCTAGACATTCATGTTTGAGTTCGAGAACGGTTCTTAATTCATTCCCTAATTGATAATCTGTTTAGTGAATCTGAGTTTCCTGCGAATTACCTAAAGGCTTAGCGCTTTCTTTTATTGAATTTATATCGTTTCATTCATCATTCTTAGTTTTAGAAGTTACAACCAACAAACAAACATCATTCGTCTTAGATTTACTTTCCTTCTGCATTCTCGTAGCTTTACACTTGGTCTCTGTGGATTCGATCCTAAAGTACTACATCGATATACTGTTATGATTGCAGTAGTGTGCACTTTAGTTATTAATTGACTGTGTGAAACCCACATAAATCAATTTGGCGCCGTTGCCGGGGACCAAAAACGTTGCCTACGAGTCTTGGACGAGAGTTCAGACTAAGACACTAGCTTTTACTAACTTTTTATTTTATTATTTTTATTTTTTATAGTTGATGGCCATGGACTACAATGATTGGCCACAAGAAGAGGATGCCACATTTGATGAATACACTCAAGATGAGCCATACATTGAGCCACCATTTGATGAAAGTGTACTCACACCAGAACAAAAAGTTGAGTTGGATAAGCATCATGAAGAGAATCCAACGATGAAAAGGAGTGTCCTAGCAGCTATGATCCGGTTGAATCTCATGTCACATCGGGCAGCACTTGAAGGAAGGGAACTCACAATGTCTGAGATAATGGTAGCTCATGCACTTGAAGAGGTAATTTATCTGGTTCCACCATGCCAACTAGAAGGTATTTTTGACTCAACCTTTGAAATCTATGATTATGAGGATAGTCACTTGCCTTGCATTGAAGATGTAGATTCTAGTTTGCATACTCATGTGCTCATTGATGAATGCTACGATTTAATATGTGAGTTTCAAAGACTAGATACCTTAAGAGTAGAAAAACTTGCTAGAGATTACCATGAAGTATGTTTTGATATTAATTATCTATGTGCTTTGAATGTTCATGATCTCGAGTTTAAGTTTTCAATGCCTAAGGAATCTAGATATCTTCTTGAAAAATCTTACCTAGGGGATGTGGTTGATGTAGATAAGATCTTGAATGAGATAGAAAACCCCAAGGTTGAGACGGATTCTAGGAAAGAGGATACTGTGTTTTACATGATTGATGGAGATGAAGTTGATTTTTTAATGATTAACTCGTTTAAATCAGAAGTCGACTTTATTTTTCCATCAAATGCATTTGATCCTCATGAACATCTCACCATCAAGGAAAATTTCAAGATATATGCTACATTCGTAGTAACATCCTTTGATGTGAGTTTTGTCTCTTTGCCCTGGATAGTTGCATGCCATGTTGCACATTTTGTTTCTTGTCCTAGAAGGAGAAGGACCAAAGGTGCATTGGCCCAGCCATTTGATTCTCATGATTAACATCTGAGACCGAAGTCAAGCTAACGACTTTAAACAAGCGCTTGGTGGGAGGCAACCCACCGGTACGTGTACATACTACTCTTTTCTTTGTCCTTTTGCAGTTGATTTTTGGTTTTGTTTCTCTTTGCTTCAGTTTCTCGAAAACAAAAAAAAAAAAAATTCCAGATCGATCGATCCACCCAAAATTTTTTTTTTTTAAAAAATGCCTTTTCTCTGGTTTATTTTCACACCGAGACGGTGTGAAGTAAGTCTGGGGGAGGGTCTCTGTCGTTACTAACGTTTGTTTTCTTTCTTTTGTTTTTCTCTTGGGTCATTTTGGTGTTTTTCTTTAGTCGTTTTATTGAGTCAAATTTTGTTGGAGATTATGATCACTTTCTTGGATTTATTGTTCTGACTTTCATCTAAGTAACCATTATTGCAGAATTAGCTCAAGATCGGACTAATGAAAAATTCAAGGGCTGACCAGTTCATCAGAAGGAATTCATGTCTCTACAGAAATTCAATGGCCTGAGCTAGTTTATGAGCTCTTCCTTTTACCTCATCGTTGTGATTGGTGTCTTTAGGGCTTGACTCCTCTTTCGTATCTGACAAAGACAACCTGTTTGAAAATATGGTAATTCTCCCCCTCATTTGTTAGATAAGCAGAAAAGATGAAATGATTTTCTTTCGAGTAAAGGGATAGGAAAATTTCCATCGACCCCATTATTTTACTTCGAAAGAGATGATCACACTAAGGTTGGAAGCGAGGTTAGAAAAATTTCCCGTGATACCATTATTCGCCTACAACTTATAATAAAAGGGTGGCACTAAAATGAAACTGGGATTCGGTGGCAAAAACCATCAGTACTCGCGTTCCATCAGCCATTAACCCTGCGAAAAAGAGAATGAGAAAAGAATAAGTCTGGGGGAGAGAAAGAGTACCATAGTTGTGTAGTTGTCTTGTCATGATATCGAAAGGGAAAGAGTCTAGAAGGTCCTTGGCACTATGATCTTTCGGTGAGACCCTGCAATGATGGCTTTTGAATCATTCTGTGAGATAATGTGGTGAATCTGGGAAAGTTGCAATGCCCGCGGAGAAGTACATGGTGGTTTGATTTGAAGTTGGTTAAGCAATATGTGGATCGCTAAGATGATGGTCATTGCAGAGTTCTAAAGAAAAGGTGAATCTCTGTGTTTTCAAACCTCTTCCTTGTTCTTGGTTTTCTGTTTGCTTGAGGGCAAGCAAAGGATTAAGTCTGGGGGAGTTGATAAACTGTGTTTTTACCGGTTTCTAACATTTGTTTTTGTGTCTTTTATTGAGTCAAAGTGTCTTTTAGAGTCTTTTAGTCCTTTATCGAGTCTTTTCAGGTTTTAGGTGACTTTGGGAGAAAATGAGCCGTTTTGGGTGAAAATGAGCATATGAAGATGCAGAATCATACAGAGCCATCAGAAGTTTGGCATTCGTTGAAGGACTTACCACTTATGGATCGAGCTCAAATTTTGATAAAATATATAGCAATGGATCAGCTTTCATTTGGAAGTGGTTTGAGGTCATTCCAACGGTGCGATCAAAAGTTACGCCAGTTTTCGTGAAGACGGTCCAACATAAACCGACCGGTTTAGTGATGCGAAAAATAAAAGGAAATTTCGGTTTTCACTTATTCTGAACCGGTTTCGCCCAGGACTTAGGAAAAAACGTGTTTAGGGTTATTTATTCTAGTTTTCAGCCATTGTTTAGGCTAAGCTTTATTTTATTCATCAGAGAACTTCTGGGTTTGTTCGTGGGAGATTTGAGGGAGACGAATCTCAACTTCATACTGGAGAAGATTTCTTAACCCTTTTGGATTTTATTTCTATTTGATTATGAATTCCTTTTCATCTCTCTGTGTTTTCTCTGCAACCATGTCTGAGTAATCACCATGTTAGGTTTTTAGGGTTTCAAGGGATTCTCCATGAATCATTGAAACAGATCTGTTAGATTAGGGAATTACATAGAGTTCTTCGTCTATTGTTGGATTTAAGGCTTAGACTAGATTGATCACCTAGTTTCTGATCTTAGGATTAACCTAAACATCAAAAGTGATTTAGGTTGCCTGATAGAACATAGATGAGCAAATCGTCCTTAGCCAACGAAAGCTGATGCTAAGGCGATTTGTGAACTAATCAAATTTGAACTTTAATGCTTGCCTATAATTTTAAGGTCAAACGATAGTTTAGATTCTTAAGTTGATAGACATAGTAGTTAGTGCCACGGCAGTGGGCTAGCTAGACATTCATGTTTGAGTTCGAGAACGGTTCTTAATTCATTCCCTAATTGATAATCTGTTTAGTGAATCTGAGTTTCCTGCGAATTACCTAAAGGCCTAGCGGTTTCTTTTATTGAATTTATATAGTTTCATTCATCATTTTTTAGAAGTTACAACCAACAAACAAACATCATTCGTCTTAGATTTACTTTCCTTATGTATTCTCGTAGAGTTACACTTGGTCTCTGTGGATTCGATCCTAATGTACTACATCGATATACTGTTATGATTGCAGTAGTGTGCACTTTAGTTATTAATTGACTGTGTGAAACCCACATAAATCACCATTATGAGGACATTGCATGGTGTATCCTCTAAATCGTTCCCACACCTCATTGAATGTCTCGTTGGAGCGTTGAGTGAAGCTTGAAATCTCATTTCTTAGCTTGGCCGTCCTTGAAAATGAGAAAAACTTTGCAATGAAAGACCTCACCATCTGTTTAGTTCTTCACGATATGTTGTTCTCAAAGCTAATTCTTGGTTGACGAATCTGGAACTTAGATCTTAGGTTAATCGATTAGGCACGACAGTGCAATTGAGAAATTTGACTGAACTTAGGGTGAGCAAATTAATTATTCGCAAATAGATTTGGTTTAGTTGATTTGTGAACATATCAAACTCGATATTAAGGCTGATTTTTTCTTAGGAATTTGCAAAGAGATTTGGGATTCTGAAGTTTAGATTTAGATAATTCTCGCAATGACATTTGGTTAATTATTGCTTAGTGATTTGAGTTCAAGAACCGCGCTAAATCTGAATCCTGACTAGTTGGTTATCTGCATTAATTGATTTCCTGAGAAATACTATGGGCCTATATTCTCCCCATCGAATTTACAACACTCTTTTATTTCTGTTATTGCTTTCTGATTTAACTGAATTGCTTAACTTGATTCGACACTAAGTAGTTTATTGAGTGATTTTCTTGAGTTCTTGTGTTCGACCCCTACTTTACTACAACTACTGCTTTAGTACTTTTAGTGTATTAATTTGAGCATATCAAATATGGTGCCGTTTCCGGGGACTCAAAAAATCACCATTAGATTTTAGTCTAGAATTTCGACTAAGCCCGAATATAGATCGATACTAGTCAGTGTCAGGTGTATGCCACCTCGCGAAACCAGGAGGTACAAGAGCACTCAGCTAGTTGATCTTTCCAACAAGGAGCTAGCAAATTTGGAACGTGCAAACAGGAAAGCAAAGAAGCCATCAGAGATGAACAATCCAGTGGTATTGGTTCGTGATGATGCTGGAGCTTTGAGAGACCGAGAGGGTCATTTGTGCAATGAGAGAGGGCAACGACTTGATGAAGATGGAAACATCATTGCCCCTGCAGTTGTTGTGAATGCTGGGAATGACGTGGTTGATCGTGGTAGAACGATTGGTGAGTACAACATGCCTGATCAGTTCTATGCCAATCGATCAGCGATTCACCCTCCTACTTTTCAGAGGAATAACTTTGAGCTGAAACTTGCAAACTTCACTCTTGTGGGTCAGCACCTTTTTCATTGTCTTTCTCATGAACACCCCATGGATCACATTGAGAAATTTGAGGACTTGGTCACTAGCATCAAATACAATGGAGTGTCCAATTATTTCCTCTTCTGTAAGCTCTTCCCATACTCTCTTGGTGGAGATGCAGCTTATTGGCTGAAACAGTTGCCCCTTGGATCACTGACTACTTGGGAGGAGACCAAGAATGCCTTCTTGAACAATTTCTATGATGATGCAAGGTCTGAGGAGCTTAGGAATAAGATCTCAAAATTTTCTCAGGGAGCGACTGAAGCATTCAAGGCTGCTTGGATTAGATTCATATCATACCAGAGAGATTTTCCACACCACGGGTTCACTAACGTTCAGTTGCTGGGTATCTTCTTCAGGGGAATTGATTGGAGGTATCAGATGGCCTTGGATGCTGCGAGTAATGGGAACTTCAACACCAGGTATCCTGACGACGCTTATGTGCTTATTGAGAACTTGGCATCTATCAATAGTACCAAGAATGCAGATTTTGAGCGAAAGAAGCAGACTGTGAACATGGATGGATCGTAAATTGTTGAGGTTCAAGCTAAGTTGGATTCAATGCACAATCTCTTGATGGGAAAGACGATGAAGGCTATTCATTTTGCTGATGAGGTTGAGAACTTCCATGAGGATGATGTGAAAGGTGTTAACTACATTGGTGGGTCTGGATTTCAAGGTCAGAGAAATCAATACCACCATAACAACAACCAAAACTTCACCAACAATGCTCAACAAGGAGGGTACACTCGTACCTATGGGAATTCTTCTTATCAACCTCTACTTGCTAAACCCCCAGAGAGCAAGGTTGAGTCTATGCTTGGACATATTCTTCAGGGACAGCAGAAGATGACAGTGGACTTCAATGGGAAGATGGATGCTAAGTACACAGATCTGAATGGAAAAATTGAGTCTCTCAGTATTCATGAGAAGATGCTGGAAACTCAAATAGCTCAGACTACAGCAACTGTCAAGGGAAAGATGGTTCATTCACAGAATGAATACGTCAATGTAATCACCCTAAGAAGTGCTAAAGAGGTCACTACAGTGGTAGAAAAAGGTTTGGATGCAGAGAAATTCGTGGAGTTATAAGATGTTCAAGGCGATTTTGAGCCTGATACGTCTGTATCGACCGACACCACTGCTGGTATCGATCGACACCAACCTGAAGAAACGACACATGCCCCTTGTGTCGATTGACACCAATCTGGTATCGGTCGATACCCCTCCCAGACTGAGCTAGAAATTGAGAAAACACTGAAGATTGTTGAGGAGAGGGTTTACATGCCTAAGGTGCCATATCCTTTACCACCTAGACATCTCAGAAATCCCATTACTGTAGAGAAGTTGCTCGCTTTTGAGAAGATGGTAAGGAGGATTCCCCATACGATATCTTTTGAAGAAGCTTCGGAAAACCGCCCTTTCCTTTGTCACTTCCGAGATTGCAGAGAAACTCTAGAAGAGATCGAGGCACTCTTCATCAAGGCAAGAAGCACACAACCACCAATGAAGCAGTTGACTAAGAGGGAAGACCTAGAAAAAATTTCAGTTCCATGCTCTATCTCTGTAGTTGAATTCAAAGAGTTTCTCATTGATACATGGTCTAGCGTCAATGTCATGTCAAGGGCAATTGCAGAGAGGCTGAAAATTGGTGATATTAGATCTGCTCAGATGTCTCTTGTATTCGCTAAGTCTTCCACCTCAATTCCATATGGTACAATCCCTGATTTGCTGGTTAAAGTAGGAGATTGTCTGGTTCCTACTGATTTTCAGGTTGTGGAGATGAGTGCAAGATCTAGTACGCCTATGATTCTTGGAAGACCGTTCATGGTTACAGATGGTGCAATTATAGATACGCCCAGTAAGAGAATCTCGTTCTCATACATTGAGAAGGAGATCTCCTACAAAGCCATCCCCTCTAGAAGAGCTCCCAAACAAATCTCTTGCATCACTGTTGTCACAGGAGAGACGTTGATGGTTGATCTTTTGGACGAGCCTTATGATGAGCCAACTGTCATAGACATTTTAGATGGTCCTTCTATCATCACCAAGAAAGACATGAAAACGGCTAAGGCAAAGAAAAAGGTGAAGAACAAAAGAGTCGAAATTGCTACCCATGTGGCCTTAATCCCTCAGAAGTGCGATGGAGATTCGATTGAATATAAGGTGAAGTGCAAGGGAACTTCGAAACCATTCTCTAAGGTTATAGCTATTCTCACTATAGAGCTGAAAGAGAAAGGAAAGGAAGTTGTGAAGGGTATGTTGAGCAGAATTCTGAAGCTGGAGATGTCAAGTTGTGGAGCTTGTTTTGGAGCAAGTTCTCATTCTTATCCTGACTAATAGTCCGTAAAGTCAAGCTCGTGACGTAAAACAAGCGCTTGGTGGGAGGCAACCCACTGGTTAGTCTATATATAATTCTTTTATTTTTGTATTTTTCGTTTTTGTGTTTTGTGTTTCGTGTGAATCTGATGAAAAAGCTTTGTGTCGACTGATACCATCACTTGTATCGATCGACACCAGGAGAAACAGATGTTGCATCGACCAATGGTCCTTATATCGATCGACGCCAGTAATGGTATCGGTCGATACCCAACGCGCTTGAAATTTCTCTGATTTTCACGCTTCCACTCAGTTGTTTTGGTTTTTTTTTACAACCTTTGGGCTAGATAACACTGGGGACAGTGTTGTTTAAGTCTGGGGGAGGTAGTTGCTGACATTGCGGTCGTTTTTCTTAGAGTCAGTCATTTTTGAGTCAAAACCTGTTGGAGATTATGATCTTGTGCTTCAACCTATTGTTCTGATTTTGCTTTTGAGTGACCAGTGTTACAGGATCAGTTATAGATCAACTAATAAAAATTCCAAAGGCTGACCAGTTAACTAGAAGACACCCATGTTTCAAGCAGAGTCCATTGAAGCCTGAGCCAAATTTTTGCACTTCATCGATGTGGTTGATGTCCATAGAGCTTGATTCCTCATTCATATCTGACAAAGGAACCCATGTGTTTAAAGTAATGGTATCTCTTTCCCCTGTTATAAGTTAATAAATAAGAGCATAAAAGATGAAATGATTTTTTTTTAGTAGAGGGCTAGGAAAATTTCCGGTGATACCAATATTCGCCTACGCCTTTGATGCTTAGAGAGGAAAAAAACCGAAGTTTCGGTGGCAAACACCATCAATACTCGCGTTTCAGACCTTAATGTGTATATGCATATCTAAAAAAAAAAAAAAAGAACATGATGAGAAACAAGTATGGGGGAGAGAAAACAATACCAAAAAGTGTGTAAATTGGGTGGTTCTTTTGTCATGATATTGTATGGGAAAGAATCTAGAAGGTTCTTGAACATTGGCTGCAGCAATGAAACTGGCGATGACGGCTTTATTGGAAAATGCTGTGAGATAATGTGTGGAGTCTGGGAAGCTGCGAATGTCTACGGAGACGTACATGGTGGTTAGATTTGGAGCTGGTTAGGTGATATCTGGAAAACTTAGGAAAAGGGTCATTGCGATGGTTTAGGAACAAGTTAGTCTCCGTGTTTTCAACCATCTTTCTCTGATTTAGTTTTCTGTTTTGCTTGAGGGCAAGCAAATGCTAAGTCTGGGGGAGTTGATATATCATGGTTTTTACCCCTTTTTAGCCATGATATAAGTCCTTTTTATAGAGTCTTTCTAGTGTTTTCGTAGTCTTTTCGAGTCTTTTCAGGTTTTAGGTGACTTTGGGAGAAAATGAGCCGTTTTGGGTGAAAATGAGCATATGGAGATGCAGAGTCATGCAGAGACGTCAGAATTTTGGCATTCGTTGAAGAACTTTCCACCAATGGATTGAGCTCAAATTTGGATACAAGACATATCACTGGATTAGCTTTCATTTGGAAGTGGTTTGAGGCCATTACAACGGCGCAATCAAAAGTTATACCAGTTTTCGTGAAGACTGTCCAGTCTGGTGAGCAGAAGAGTCGACACGCAAGCTTGGTATCGCTCGATATTGGTATCGCTCGATACCACTAATGGTGTCGACCGATACCGACTTCAGGAAAAAGGAAACGTGATTTTTTAACAAGTTTGAAGTTTGCATTTTGGTCCAGAAGACTTTAATAATTACTAGAAGCCCCAAAACGTGTTTTAGGTTATAAATTAGGTTTTTCAGCCACTTTTGTTGGCTACGCTTTATTTTACTTTGGTTTTGGAGAGAGAGCTTTTTTGAGGGACACAAGACAGAACTGTGTTAGTCCAAGAGAAGATTTTGAACCTTTTTGTTACTCTTTCTTATTGTTTAATTTAATGATCTATTCTGGTATGTTGATTTTTTAATTCTCCATGTCTGAGTAGATCCATCATAGGTTTAGGGTTTTCTCATAGAGATTTCTCTGATTGCTGGTAATTGATTAGTAGGGATTCGTCATCTGAATTAGTTCTTCACCATAGGTTGTTCTCAAAGCTAATTCTAGGTTAATCGATTAGGCACGACAGTGCAATTGAGAAATCTGAGTGAATCTAGGGTGAGCAAATTAATTATTCGCAAAGAGATTTGGTTTAGTTGATTTTTGAACATATCAAACTCGATATTAAGGCTGATTTATTTTTAGGAATTTGCAAAGAGATTTGGGATTCTGAAGTTTAGATTTAGATAATTCTCGCAACGACAGTTAGTTAATTATAGCTTAGTGATTTGAGTTCAAGAAGCGCGGTAAATCTAAATCATGACTGATTGGTTATCTGCATTCATTGATTTCCTGAGAAATATCATGCGCCTATATTCTCTCCATCGAATTTACAACACTCTTTTATTTCTGTTATTGCTTTCTAATTTAACTTAATTGCTTAGCTTGATTCGACACTAAGTAGTTTATTGAGTGATTTTCTTGAGTCCTTGTGTTTGACCCCTACTATACTACAACTACTGCTTTAGTACTTTTAGGGTATTAATTTGAGCATATCAAATTTGGCGCCGTTGCCGGGGACTCTATAAATCGTCATTAGATTTTAGTGTAGAATTTCGACTAAGCCCATGTATCGACTGATACTAGTCAGTGTCGATCGATACTCGTCGTTTTCTTTTGTTGATATCGATTGACACCACCCAGTGTCGGTCGATACTCATCGTAATTTTTTTTGTTACTTATGTGCCTTGCCTAGTGTGTTTCAGGTGTATGCCCACTCGCGAAACCAGGAGGAACAAGAGCACTCAGCTAGTTGATCTTTCCAACAAGGAGCTAGCAAATTTGGAACGTGCAAACAGGAAAGCAAAGAAGCCATCAGAGATGAACAATCCAGTGGTATTGGTTCGTGATGATGTCGGAGATTTAAGAGAACGAGAGGGTCAATTGTGCAATGAGAGAGGGCAACGACTTGATGAAGCTGGAAACATCATTGCCCCTGCAGTTGTTGTGAATGCTGGGAATGACGTGGTTGATCGTGGTAGAACGATTGGTGAGTACAACAGGCCTGATCAGTTCTATGCATATCGATTAGCGATTCGCCCTCCTGCTTTTCAGAAGAATAACTTGAGCTGAAACCTGCATACTTCACTCTTGTGGGTCAGCACATTTTTCATGGTCTTTCTCATGAACACCCCATGGATCACATTGAGAAATTTGAGGACTTGGTCACTAGCATCAAATACAATGGAGTGTCCAATTATTTCCTCTTCTGTAAGCTCTTCACATACTCTCTTGGTGGAGATGCAGCTTATTGGCTGAAACAGTTGCCCCCTGGATCACTGACTACTTGGGAGGAGACCAAGAATGCCTTCTTGAACAATTTCTATGATGATGCAAGGTCTGAGGAGCTTAGGAATAAGATCTCAAAATTTTCTCATGGAGCGACTGAAGCATTCAAGGCTGCTTGGATTAGATTAATATCATACCAGAGAGATTTTCCACACCACGGGTTCACTAACGTTCAGTTGCTGGGTATCTTCTTCAGGGGAATTGATTGGAGGTATCAGATGGCCTTGGATGCTGCGAGTAATGGGAACTTCAACACCAGGTATCCTGACGACGCTTATGTGCTTATTGAGAACTTGGCATCTATCAATAGTACCAAGAATGCATATTTTGAGCGAAAGAAGCAGACTGTGAACATGGATGGATCGTAAATTGTTGAGGTTCAAGCTAAGTTGGATTCAATGCACAATCTCTTGATGGGAAAGACGATGAAGGCTATTCATTTTGCTGATGAGGTTGAGAACTTCAATGAGGATGATGTGAAAGGTGTTAACTACATTGGTGGGTCTGGATTTCAAGGTCAGAGAAATCAATACCACCATAACAACAACCAAAACTTCACCAACAATGCTCAACAAGGAGGGTACACTCGTACCTATGGGAATTCTTCTTATCAACCTCTACTTGCTAAACCCCCAGAGAGCAAGGTTGAATCTATGCTTGGACATATTCTTCAGGGACAGCAGAAGATGACAGTGGACTTCAATGGGAAGATGGATGCTATGTACACAGATCTGAATGGAAAAATTGAGTCTCTCAGTATTCATGAGAAGATGCTGGAAACTCAAATAGCTCAGACTACAGCAACTGTCAAGGGAAAGATGGTTCAGTCACAGAATGAATACGTCAATGTAATCACCCTAAGAAGTGCTAAAGAGGTCACTGCAGTGGTAGAAAAAGGTTTGGATGCAGAGAAATTCGTGGAGTTATAAGATGTTCACGGCGATTTTGAGCCTGATACGTCTGTATCGACCGACACCACTGCTGGTATCGATCGACACCAACCTGAAGAAACGACACATGCCCCTTGTGTCGATCGACACCAATCTGGTATCGGTCGATACCCCTCCCAGACTGAGCTAGAAATTGAGAAAACACTGAAGATTATTGAGGAGAGGGTTTACATGCCTAAGGTGCCATATCATTTACCACCTAGACATCTCGGAAATCCCATTGCTGTAGAGAAGTTGCTCGCTTTTGAGAAGATGGTAAGGAGGATTCCCCATACGATATCTTTTGAAGAAGCTTCGGAAAACCGCCCTTTCCTTTGTCACTTCCGAGATTGCCGAGAAACTCTATAAGAGATCGAGGCACTCTTCATCAAGGCAAGAAGCACACAACCACCAATGAAGCAGTTGACTAAGAGGGAAGACCCAGAAAAAATTTCAGTTCCATGCTCTATCTCTGTAGTTGAATTCAAAGAGTTTCTCATTGATACATGGTCTAGCGTCAATGTCATGTCAAGGGCAATTGCAGAGAGGCTGAAAATTGGTGATATTAGATCTGCTCAGATGTCTCTTGTATTCGCTAAGTCTTCCACCTCAATTCCATATGGTACAATCCCTGATTTGCTGGTTAAAGTAGGAGATTGTCTGGTTCCTACTGATTTTCAGGTTGTGGAGATGAGTGCAAGATCTAGTACGCCTATGATTCTTGGAAGACCGTTCATGGTTACAGATGGTGCAATTATAGATACGCTCAGTAAGAGAATCTCGTTCTCATACATTGAGAAGGAGATCTCCTACAAAGCCATCCCCTCTGGAAGAGCTCCCTAACAAATCTCTTGCATCACTGTTGTCACATGAGAGACGTTGATGGTTGATCTTTTGGACGAGCCTTATGATGAGCCAACTGTCATAGACATTTTAGATGGTCCTTCTATCATCACCAAGAAAGACATGAAAACGGCTAAGGCAAAGAAAAAGGTGAAGAACAAAAGAGTCGAAATTGCTACCCATGTGGCCTTAATCCCTCAGAAGTGCGATGGAGATTCGATTGAATATAAGGTGAAGTCCAAGGGAACTTCGAAACCATTCTCTAAGGTTATAGCTATTCTCACTATAGAGCTGAAAGAGAAAGGAAAGGAAGTTGTGAAGGGTATGTTGAGCAGAATTATGAAGCTGGAGATGTCAAGTTGTGGAGCTTGTTTTGGAGCAAGTTCTCATTCTTATCCTGACTAATAGTCCGTAAAGTCAAGCTCGTGACGTAAAACAAGCGCTTGGTGGGAGGCAACCCACTGGTTAGTCTATATATAATTCTTTTATTTTTGTATTTTTCGTTTTTGTGTTTTGTGTTTCGTGTGAATCTGATGAAAAAGCTTTGTGTCGACCGATACCATCACTTGTATCGATCGACACCAGGAGAAACAGATGTTGCATCGACCAATGGTCCTTGTATCGATCGACGCCAGTAATGGTATCGGTCGATACCCAACGCGCTTGTAATTTCTCTGATTTTCACGCTTCCACTCAGTTGTTTTGGTTTTTTTTACAACCTTTGGGCTAGATAACACTGGGGACAGTGTTGTTTAAGTCTGGGGGAGGTAGTTGCTGACATTGCGGTCGTTTTTCTTAGAGTCAGTCATTTTTGAGTCAAAACCTGTTGGAGATTATGATCTTGTGCTTCAACCTATTGTTCTGATTTTGCTTTTGAGTGACCAGTGTTACAGGATCAGTTATAGATCAACTAATGAAAAATCCAAAGGCTGACCAGTTAACTAGAAGACACCCATGTTTCAAGCAGAGTCCATTGAAGCCTGAGCCAAATTTTTTCACTTCATCGATGTGGTTGATGTCCATAGAGCTTGATTCCTCATTCATATCTGACAAAGGAACCCATGTGCTTAAAGTAATGGTATCTCTCTCCCCTGTTATAAGTTAATAAATAAGAGCATAAAAGATGAAATGATTTTTTTTTAGTAGAGGGCTAGGAAAATTTCCGGTGATACCAATATTCGCCTACGCCTTTGATGCTTAGAGAGGAAAGAACCGAAGTTTCGGTGGCAAACACCATCAATACTCGCGTTTCAGACCTTAATGTGTATATGCATATCTAAAAAAAAAGAAAAAGAACATGATGAGAAACAAGTATGGGGGAGAGAAAACAATACCAAAAAGTGTGTAAATTGGGTGGTTCTTTTGTCATGATATTGTATGGGAAAGAATCTAGAATGTTCTTGAACATTGGCTGCAGCAATGAAACTGGCGATGACGGCTTTATTGGAAAATGCTGTGAGATAATGTGTGGAGTCTGGGAAGCTGCGAATGTCTACAGAGACGTACATGGTGGTTAGATTTGGAGCTGGTTAGGTGATATCTGGAAAACTTAGGAAAAGGGTCATTGCGATGGTTTAGGAATAAGTTAGTCTCCGTGTTTTCAAACATCTTTCTCTGATTTAGTTTTCTGTTTTGCTTGAGGGCAAGCAAATGCTATGTCTGGGGGAGTTGATATATCATGGTTTTTACCCCTTTTTAGCCATGATATAAGTCCTTTTTATAGAGTCTTTCTAGTGTTTTCGTAGTCTTTTCGAGTTTTTTCAGGTTTTAGGTGACTTTGGGAGAAAATGAGCCGTTTTGGGTGAAAATGAGCATATGGAGATGCAGAGACGTCAGAATTTTGGCATTCGTTGAAGAACTTTCCACCAATGGATTGAGCTCAAATTTGGATACAAGACATATCACTGGATTAGCTTTCATTTGGAAGTGGTTTGAGGCCATTACAACGGCGCAATCAAAAGTTATACCAGTTTTCGTGAAGACTGTCCAGTCTGGTGAGCAGAAGAGTCGACACGCAAGCTTGGTATCGCTCGATATTGGTATCGCTCGATACCACTAATGGTGTCGACCGATACCGACTTCAGGAAAAAGGAAACGTGATTTTTTAACAAGTTTGAAGTTTGCATTTTGGTCCAGAAGACTTTAATAATTACTAGAAGCCCCAAAACGTGTTTTAGGTTATAAATTAGGTTTTTCAGCCACTTTTGTTGGCTACGCTTTATTTTACTTTGGTTTTGGAGAGAGAGCTTTTTTGAGGGACACAAGTCAGAACTGTGTTAGTCCGAGAGAAGATTTTGAACCTTTTTGTTACGCTTTCTTATTATTTAATTTAATGATCTATTCTGGTATGTTGATTTTTTAATTCTCCATGTCTGAGTAGATCCATCATAGGTTTAGGGTTTTCTCATAGTGATTTCTCTGATTGCTGGTAATTGATTAGTAGGGATTCGTCATCTGAATTAGTTCTTCACCATAGGTTGTTCTCAAAGCTAATTCTAGGTTGACGAATCTGGAACTTTGATCTTAGGTTAATCGATTAGGCACGACAGTGCAATTGAGAAATCTGAGTGAACCTAGGGTGAGCAAATTAATTATTCGCAAAGAGATTTGGTTTAGTTGATTTGTGAACATATCAAACTCGATATTAAGGCTGATTTATTTTTAGGAATTTGCAAAGAGATTTGGGATTCTGAAATTTAGATTTAGATAATTCTCGCAACGACAGTTAGTTAATTATAGCTTAGTGATTTGAGTTCAAGAAGCGCGGTAAATCTGAATCATGACTGATTGGTTATCTGCATTCATTGATTTCCTGAGAAATATCATGCGCCTATATTCTCTCCATCGAATTTACAACACTCTTTTATTTCTGTTATTACTTTCTGATTTAACTTAATTGCTTAGCTTGATTCGACACTAAGTAGTTTATTGAGTGATTTTCTTGAGTCCTTGTGTTCGACCCCTACTTTAATACAACTACTGCTTTAGTACTTTTAGGGTATTAATTTGAGCATATCAAATTTGGCGCCGTTGCCGGGGACTCTATAAATCCTCATTAGATTTTAGTGTAGAATTTCGACTAAGCCCATGTATCGACTGATACTAGTCAGTGTCGATCGATACTCGTCGTTTTCTTTTGTTGATATCGATCGACACCACCCAGTGTCGGTCGATACTCATCGTAATTTTTTGTGTTACTTATGTGCCTTGCCTAGTGTGTTTCAGGTGTATGCCCACTCGCGAAACCAGGCGGAACAAGAGCACTCAGCTAGTTGATCTTTCCAACAAGGAGCTAGCAAATTTGGAACGTGCAAACAGGAAAGAAAAGAAGCCATCAGAGATGAACAATCCAGTGGTATTGGTTCGTGATGATGTCGGAGATTTAAGAGAACGAGAGGGTCAATTGTGCAATGAGGGAGGGCAACGACTTGATGAAGCTGGAAACATCATTGCCCCTACAGTTGTTGTGAATGCTGGGAATGACGTGGTTGATCGTGGTAGAACGATTGGTGAGTACAACAGGCCTGATCAGTTCTATGCAAATCGATCAGCGATTCGCCCTCCTGCTTTTCAGAAGAATAACTTGAGCTGAAACCTGCATACTTCACTCAGGTGGGTCAGCACCTTTTTCATGGTCTTTCTCATGAACACCCCATGGATCACATTGAGAAATTTGAGGACTTGGTCACTAGCATCAAATACAATGGAGTGTCCAATTATTTCCTCTTCTGTAAGCTCTTCACATACTCTCTTGGTGGAGATGCAGCTTATTGGCTGAAACAGTTGCCCCCTGGATCACTGACTACTTGGAAGGTGACCAAGAATGCCTTCTTGAACAATTTCTATGATGATGCAAGGTCTGAGGAGCTTAGGAATAAGATCTCCCAATTTTCTCAGGGAGCGACTAAAGTATTCAAGGTTGCTTGGATTAGATTCAGATCATACCAGAGAGATTATCCACACCACGGGTTCATTAACGTTCAGTTGCTGGGTATCTTCTTCAGGGAAATTGATTGGAGGTACCAGATGGCCTTGGATGCTGCGAGTAATGGGAACTTCAACACCAGGTATCCTGACGACGCTTATGTGCTTATTGAGAACTTGGCATATAACAATAGTACCAATAATGCAGATTTTGAGCGAAAGAAGCAAACTGGGAACATGGATGGATCGCAAATTGCTGAGGTTCAAGCTAAGTCGGATTCAGTGCACAATCTCTTAATGGGAAAGGCGATGAAGGTTGTTCATTTTGCTGATGAGGTTGAGATCTTTAATGAGGATGAAGTGAAAGGTGTTAACTACATTGGTAGGTCTGGTTTTCAAGGTCAGAGAAATCAATACCACCATAACAACAACCAAAACTTCACCAACAATGCTCAACAAGGAGAGTACACTCGTACCTATGGGAATTCTTCTTATCAACCTCTACCTGCTAAAACTCCAGAGAGCAAGGTTAAGTCTATGCTTGAACATATTCTTCAGGGACAGCAGAAGATAACAGTGGATTTCAATGGGAAGATGGATGATATGTACACAGATCTGAATGGAAAAATTGAGTCTCTCAGTATTCATCAGGAGATGCTGGAAACTTAAATAACTCAGACTACAATAACTGTCAAGGGAAAGATGGTTCATTCACAGAATGAATACGTCAATGTAATCACCTCAAGAAGTGCGAAAGAGGTCACTGCAGTGGTATAAAAAGGTTTGGATTCAGAGATGTTTGTGGAGTTAGAAGAGGTTGAAGGCGATTTTGAGACTGATACGTCTGTATCGACCGACACCACTGCCGGTATCGATCGACACCAACCTGAAGAAACGACACATGATCCTTGTGTCGATCGACACCAATCTGGTATCGGTCGATACCCCTCGCAGACTGAACTAGAAATTGAGAAAACACCGAAGATTGTTGAGGAGAGGGTTTACATGCCTAAGGTACCATATCCTTTACCACATAGACATCTCAGAAATCCCATTACTGCAGAGAAGTTGCTCTCTTTTGAGAAGATGGTAAGAAAGATTTCCCATACGATATCTTTTGAAGAAGCTTCGGAAAACCACCTTTTGCTTTGTCACTTCCGAGATTGCAGAGAAACTCTAGAAGAGATCGAGGCACTCTTCATCAAGGCAAGAAGCACACAACCACCAATGACCCAGTAAAATTTTCAGTTCCATGCTCTATCTCTGTAGTTGAATTCAAAGAATCTCTCGTTGATTCAGGGTCTAGCGTCAATGTCATGTCAAGGGCAATTGCAGAGATCTTGAAAATTGGTGATATTAGATCTGCTCAGATGTCTCTTGTATTCGCTAACTCTTCCACCTCAGTTCCATATGGTACAATCCTTGATTTGCTGGTTAAAGTTTGAGATTGTCTGGTTCATACTGATTTTCAAGCTGTGGAGATGAGTGCAAGATCTAGTACGCCTTTGATTCTTGGAAGACCGTTCATGGCTACAATTGGTGCAATTATAGATACGCCCAGTAAGAGAATCTCGTTCTCATAGATTGACAAGGAGATCTCCTACAAAGTCATCCCCTCTGGAAGAGCTCCCAAACATATCTCTTGCATCACTGTTGTCACAGGAGAGACGTTGATGGTTGATCTTTTGGATGAGCCTTATGATGAGCCAACTGTCATATACATTTTAGATGGTTCTTCTATCATCACCAAGAAAAACATCAAAACGGCTAAGGCAAGAAGAAAGTGAAGAACAAAAGAGTTGAAAGTGCTACTCATGTGACCTTAATCCCTCATAAGTGTGATGGAGATTCGACTGAATATAAGGTGAAGTGCAAGGGAACTTCAAAACCATTCTCTAAGGTTAGAGCTATTCTAACTACAGAGCTGAAAGAGAAAGGAAATGACGTTGTGAATGGTTTGTTGAGCAGAATTCTGAAGCTGGAGATGTCAAGTTGTGGAGCTTGTTTTGGAGCAAGTTCTCATTCTTATCCTGACTGATCGTCCGCAAATTCAAACTAGTGACATAAAACAAGCGTTGTGTGGGAGGCAACCCACTGGTGAGTCTGTACATAAGTCTTTTATTTTTGACTTTTTCGTTTTTTGTGTTTTGTGTCTTGTGTTTTCGTGTGAATCAGATGAACAGGGACTATGTCGACCGATACCGTCAATGGTATCGCTCGACACCAGGATAAACAGATGTTGCATCGACCAATGGTCCTTGTATCGATCGAAACCAGTAATTGTATCGGTCGATACCCATCGCGTAGGTAACTTCCCTAATTTTCACGCTTCCACTCAGTTATGTTGGTTTCTTTTACCAAATCTAGACTAGATAACACTAGAGACAGTGTTGTTTAAGTCTGGGGGAGGTAGTTGCTGACATTGTTTTTGTTTTTCTTAGAATCATAAAAAAAAAATAATTGGTGTTTTATCGAGTCAAAACCTGTTGGAGATTATGATCATGTGCTTGAACCTATTGTTCTGATTTTGCTTTTGAGTGACCAGTGTTACAGGATCAGTTCTAGATCGACTAATGAAAAATACAAAGGCTGACCAGTTAACTTGAAGACACCCATGTTTACAGCAGAGGCCATTGAAGCCTGAGCCAAATTTTTGCACTTATTCGATGTGGTTGATGTCCATAGAGCTTGATTCCTCATTCATATCTGACAAAGGAACCCATGTATTTAAAGTGATGGTATCTCTTTGCCCTATTATAAGTTAATAAATAAGAGCATAAAAATATGAAATGATTTTCTTCTGAGTAGAGAGCTAGGAAAATTTACAGCGATCCCATTATTCTACTTGTGAAGGAATGATCACACAAAGGTTGGAAGCGAGGTTAGGAAAATTTCCCGTGATACTACTATTCGGTGATATGCTCAAATTAATACCCTATTTAGATACTAAAGCAGTTGTTATAGTATAGCTAGGGGTCGAACACAATGACTCACAAAGACACACAATAGAATATAGATGTGAGAATTACGCTAAGCAATCAATGGTATTGAAAACAGAATGTAAATTAAAACGGTTATAAATCCAATTTGGGAGAGATAGGTTCAGGGTATTTCTCAGGAATTCAATGAATGCATATAAACTAACTAACAAGATTCATATTTAGCGCGGTTCTTGAACTCAAATCACTAAAGTATAGCTAACGAACTCTCGTTGCGAAAATGATATGCTCAAATTAATACCCTATTTAGATACTAAAGCAATGTTCATAGTATAGCTAGGGGTCGAACACAAGGACTCACAGAGACACACAATAGATTATGGATGTGGGAATTACACTAAGCAATCAATGGTATTGAAAACAAGTACGTAAATTAAATCGGTTGTAAATTCAATTGGAGAAAGATAGGTTTAGGGTATTTCTCAGGGAATCACTGAATGCAGATAAATTAACTAGCAGGATTCAGATTCAGCGCGGTTCTTGAACTCAAATCACTAAAATATAGCTAACCAACTCTCGTTGCGAAAGCTATCTAAATCTAAATCCTAGGAATTCCAAATCTCTTTGCGAATCCTAATGTCTAAATCAGCTTTTAATCTACAAGTTTGATATGTTCACAAAACAACTAAACCAAATCTCTTTGCGAATAGTTATTTTGCTCACCTTAGGTTTTATCAGGTAATTAATCGCACTCTCGCGCCTAATCAATTATCCTAAGATATAAGTTCTAGGTGATCAATCCAAAATTAGCTATGTAAACAACCTATGGTGAAGAACTAATTCAGATATTGAATCCTAGAAAATAAGTCAACCTAACATTCAGAGAAAACCCTATTGAGAACCCTGAACCTAACAAGGGATCTACTCAGACATGAAGAATGAAACAATCAACATAGCTGAATAAATCATCAATAAAATAAATAAGAGTAGAGTAAACAGGGGTTCGGAATCTTCTCTCAGACGAACAGAGTTCTGACTTGTCTCCCCTCTCAAAAGCTCTAAACTCAAAATAATGAAAAGCACACAGCAAAAGTGGCTGTAAAACCAAATTAAATAGTCTAAACACGAATTGGGGTCTTCTTGTAAATATCAAAGTCTTATGGGCAAGTTCTGCAATTCTTCAAACTTCATTAAAGTCGCAACTTGTAATCTGCTCTGATGGGTGTCGATCGATACCAGGGAGTATCGATCGATGCTTGACGCTTCGTTCAGGCACTTAGTCAGCAGACTTCAGTTTTGCTCCATAATGTTCCATAAATATCCAATATTTCCAATAATGCTCCAAATGTGCTAAAACCTGTAAAAGACTCTAAAAGACTCTATAATAGAATAAAGACTCAACAAAATGGACTTATATCATGGCTTAAACTGGGTAAAAACCATGGTATATCAACTCCCCCAGACTTAGCCTTTTGCTTGCCCTCAAGCAAATAGAAGACTAAACCAGAGAAAGAGGTTTGAAAACGTAGAGACTCACAAGTCCTTGAAACGTGGAGATGACCAATTTCCCAAGCACCCAAATGTCACCTACTCAGCTTTTGATCTAACCACCATGTACTTCTCCGTAGACATTCGCAGCTTCCCAGACTACACACATTATTTCGCAGCATTGTTCAATCAAGCCATCCTCGCCAGTTTCATCGCTGTAAATCAATATCAAGAACCTTCTAGATTCTTTCCCATACAATATCAAGACAAGGAACCACCCTTTTTCACACATTTTGGTATTATTTCTCTCCACCAGACTTATTTCTTACTATGTTCTCTCTTTTGTTTTTAGCTTTGCATACACATCAAGGTATGATACGCGAGTATTGATGGTGTTTGTCACCTAATCCCCGGTTCTTCCCTCTCAACGTATCAAAGGATGTAGGCGAATAATGGCATCATAGGAAAATCATAGCCTCGTTTCCAATCCTTTGTGTGATCATTCCCTCTCGAGTAGAATAATGTGATCGTTGGAAATTTTCCTAACCCTCTACTCAGAAGAAAATCATTTCATCTTTTAATGCACTTATTAATTAACTTGTAATAGGGGGAGAAATATCGTTATTTTAAACCATATGGGTTCCTTTGTCAGATACGAATGAGGAATCAAGCTCTATGGATACTAACCACATTGATGAAGTGCAAAAATTTGGCTAAGGCTTTAAGGAAATTTGCTGGAAACATGAGTGTCTTCTGATTAACCTGTCAGCCTTTGGTTTTTTCATTAGTCGATCTAAAACTGATTTTGCAACAATTATCACTTAAAAGCAATGTCAAATTAATAGATTAAAGAAAAGGATCACAGTTTCAGACAAAGTTTTGACTCAATAAAACAACGAATGACTCAAAAAAAGACTGATTCTAAGAAAAACAAAAACAAAGTCAGCGACCACCTCCCCCAGACTTAAACAATACTGTCCCCAGTGTTTTCTAGCCTAGAGTTGGTGAAAGAAAACAGATGAACTAGGTGGATTATGAAAACCAGAAACCGTACCTTTTCAGGGTATCGATCGATACTATCAGGTATCGATCGACACCAGCTGTATGTCGACACACGTATTGAAAATCAGTGGTGTCGAGTTGCTTAACCAGAGAAAGCAGTCCATTGTGTTTGGTGTTAGCACTGTTAGGAACACTAAAAAACAGGTTAAAAGCAACATGGTAGATCAAAGATGAATCCAAAGAAGTTCAAAAGCAAAAACAAACACTGACATAAGTTCAACATAAAAAAAAAGAAAAGAAAAAGAAAGAAAAATACAAACGTGAAGATAGAGAAGACTAATCCTCCGTCTCCTCAGAATCGCTCTCAAGGTCAGAAACAGCAGTATGTGAAGGTCCAGCCTGGGATGACTGATCAGCATCTGTGGTAGTCGTGCAGCGGCAGCGAACAGCGGCCCAAATGCTCTTCATGCTTGCTATCATCAGTCTCTGGAAAGCAGCTGGCTCCATCGGGATGTCCGTGTCCTCAGGCCACTATGGCTCTGGAATATGTGGGCAGTATGCGGCCTGTGTACGTCCTCTCTGACGTGAAGTGGATGGGATATCAGCAGCAGGTGGACGAACTTGTCGTCTAGTCGCAGAAATCGGAGTCAACAGGTCCGCAGGAGGCTCAAAACGAAGCTGAGTAGGATCCTCGGATATGTCTGTCAGATCCCTGTCAGGTAGCTGCATCAGAAAGTTCCCATCAGATAGTCATCATATGAGCCTCATCCATGTACCGGCGCGCAGTGACAATCTTGCAGCTCGTAGTACTGATCCCGAGGTGCTGGAAAATAGGAGTCAGAAGACTACCAACTGACTCCTTCTTCGTGCTCGTCCCCGTGAATGGTTTGGTCTTCAGAGAGACCAGATGATGTGCAAAAACAGCCCCAAGGTTAACATCCTCCAGCTCAGGCCAATCAAAATCCTGCTCAGGGATGATGTTCCTGACAGACAGAAACAGAAGCAGAAGCTCAGACACCCTCATCTTGTTAGGCTCCATCTTGCACAGAAGAGTAGTGCTTAGGATCCTAACAAAGCAACGCAGGACCGGATGTCGTATGTCTATCTGAGTGGACGTCTTAGAATCGTAGACACCGTTACCAAACCATGCCCAAAATCCACGGATGTCAGGATGGGAAGCTGGAAGAGCAATCCTCCTATGATCCCATCGAAAACCATAGAGATCACAGAGATCAGGGAGTGTAATCATGTACCTCACTCCGCGAGCCATGAAGGACATGCTACCACCCTGTGCGTCTCGCAGAAGCTCATCTGAATAGCTAACGCGAGCTGTCGCCATGAACTGACGAACCAAGTCTGGGTAGAGGTCATGTTGCTGTGTAGCCATGTGACCAAAACAAATCCGCTCAAGCAGACCAGCCAGATCCAAGTCGAGACCAAGCTGATGCAGAGAAACTCCATCCACAAACCTGGTAGGCTCGATGGTAACACCCAACCACGCGTTGTAGAACAGCGTGTCGAAATCGTCCTACTCCTCAGAAATGGGTCTAAAGGCGGTGTCATCACTCAAGGCATACGCCTTCTCCTGTCCATCCCGATACCATTCGGAGACAATCTTGGTACCCTCTCGTCTAGGCCAAGGGTCGGTGCGTGGTGCTGAAGAGGCACGAGGAAAACCAGCGGACCGAGGAATAGCGTTCATAGGTGGAAGTGGTGGTCCAGACTGTGTGGGTGAAGTCGGAGAAGCTCTGCGTAACGCATCACCTGGAAGCTCATCTTCCTCTGTCTCTCCGTCAAATATAACCCCGTAAATGTCACAACCCCGGACAGTGCGCACGAAACCCCTACGCCAAAACGCACCATCCCGGTACTTAACTCTGTCATTCAGCTTGTACGTCACCGGCGAGAGGTCGACGTACGGAGAGCACGAAGAGAATGCTCGTTTACTATCAGACTGGTAGTGGGTTGATTAATTGGCACAACTCTGTAGCGGCCGTCTCCAAGACAAGCTTTAATCACGGCCTCAACCCACTGCGAGGAGATTCTTGCTTCAACTCGCTCATTCACATGAAATTGTCCCGCGTCACCTGAAGTCTGTGCTCTCTTTGGTGCAGACATCTGAAATAATCAACAAACACAAGACACGGCATAAATCACACATCTCCCTCATTAACCACAAACAAAATCGCATAAGAGGTATGAGGGTATCGATCGATACCCTGAAGCAGTTTCAGGTTCATCGATCACTCAAAATCTCAAATCATCAACAATGAAAATCAAGGGAATTCAAAGGTATATGTTGGTTTGAAACTACCCTAGAACAACTCAGCAAACGACATGCATCGATAAAAACAAGTTGTAAAGAGTGGAATTTCACAAACCCATAACCTTAAAAATCGGAATGAAAAACTGGAATTTCGAGATCATACCTTTGTTGGATTGAGAAACAAGTGCTAGATATAGATAGAGAATGAAATTCTAATGAATCCAGACACTTAAATAGCTCAATTCGGTGAAAATTTGAAAAAGTTGGGATTTGAGAGAGGGAAAGAGGCGGCGGTATCGAACGATGAGGGATTGTGAGGAAGAAGACAAAACCGTATGGTTTTAAGGAAACTTACCTTGCCGTGGAGCATCGATCGATACCGCTACTAGTCGTTTTTGGTTGACACTAGATGTTGTCGATTGAAATTTATGCTCCTTCACGACATTTGGTATCGATCGACACTGTCTGTTGTCGATAGATACTCCTTGTTAAATCTACTTCACGTTTGACACAAAACACAAGACCAAAAACCAAAAACAAAGGGAAAATAAAAACGTATGTACAGACTTACCAATGGGTTGCCTCCCATTCAGCGCTTGTTAAACGTCACGAGTTTGACTTTACCGACGATCAGTCGGAAGGAAGTAGGAACTCACTCCCATGCAAGTCCCACAACTAGACACTTCAAAACTCAGAGTTTTGCGCAACATACGCTCAATAACTTCCAGCCCTTTTTCTTTCAGCTCTGTGGTTATGATGATTCTGGTCTTAGAGAACGGTTTCGAGCGTCCTTTGCATTTCACCTTGTACTCGATCGAACCTCCATTACTCTTCTGAGGGGTTAAGGTGACATATGTAGCATTCTCGACGCTTTTGTCTTTCACCTTCTTCTTTGCCTTAGTCTTTTTGATGACTTTCTTGGCGATGATAGGAGGGTGATCTAAAGCTTCCATGACAGTTGGCACATCATCAGGCTCGTCCAAAAGATCAACCATCAATGTTTCTCCTGCACCAACGGGGATGCAAGATATCTGTGTTGGAGGTCTTCTAGAAGCAATGGCTTCATAGGAGACCTCTTCGTCAATGTACGAAAATGAAATCTGCTTATTGGGTGTATCCATAACTGCACCAGTAGTAGCCATGAACGGTCTTCCAGGAATCAAAGGTGTGCTAGACCTTGCATGCATCTCCACAACCTGAAAATCAGTAGGAACCAAACTGTCTCCTACCTTAACCATCAAGTCATGGATTTGACCGTACGGAATAGATGTGGAAGAGTTCGCGAATGTGAGAGGCATCTGAGTAGATTGTATGTCATCGATCTTAAGCTCCTCTGCGAGTGCCCTTGTAATGGCATTCACGCTAGGCCCCAAATCAACCAGTGATTCCTTGATTTCAACTCCAGAGATGGAGCATGGAACTGAAAATTTCTCTGGGTCTTCCTTCTTAGTCAATCGCTTCAGTGGAGGCGGTGGACTGCTGACTTTGATGAAGAGTGCCTTAATCTCTTTCTCAGTTTCTCTGCAGTCTCAGAAATGACTCAGCAGAGGCATGTACTCAAGAGCTTCTTCAAAAGTATGTGTGAGTGGGATTATTCGTACCATTTTCTCAAAGCCACGCAGCTGCTCTAGAGAAATAGGATCTCTGAGGTGTTTAGGTGGTCGAGGATCTGGTTTCTTAGGTTTGTAGACACGATCCTTAACCACCACTGGTTCGGCCTCTGAGGGGTATCGATCGATACCAGGTTGGTGTCGATCGACACTAGATTCATACATCAATTCTTCAGAGTGGTATCGATCGATATCAGCAGTGGTATCGATCGATACTGACAAATCAGTGTCGAAATCACCTTCTAAAAGGTTTTCGAGATCACATGCACTTCTCAAAGTGATGGTATTGACGTACTCCTTATGTGCATGAGTCACCTTTCCTTTGACAGCTGATGCAGTCTGAGCTACTTGCGTTTCCAACATCTTCTGATGAGTATCGAGCGCGTCAAACCTTCCACTCAGATACTTGTATACAACATCTATCTTTCCGTTGAGATTCACTGTGAGCTACTGCTGTCCTTGAATCAGCTGTTCGAACATACCCTCGATCTTGCTATCTGGGAGCTTAGCCGGTACAGACTGATAAGATGAATTCCCATAGTTCCTGACATACCCACTGTTCTGAAATGGTTTCTGGCCAAACTGATTCAATCCTCCTTGCTGCGAGTTGTTGTTGAAGTTTCGGTTGTTGTTGAATTGATTTCTCTGACCCTGAAAACCAGAACCACCAATGTAGTTAACATCCTCTGCTTCATCTTCGTTGAATACCTCGACATCGTCAGCAAAGTGAACATCTTTATGTGTCTTGCCCATCAGAAGACTATGCATAGAGTCCAACTTAGCTTGGAAGTCAGCGATCTGCGAACCATCCATGTTACCGGCTAGTCTTTTCCGCTCAAAATCAGCATTCTTGGTGTTATTGCTAGACGCCAAGTTCTCAATAAGGACATAGGCTTCATCAGGATATTTGGTGTTGAAGTTTCCGTTGCTTGAAGCATCCAAAGTCATTTGGTACCTCCAATCAAGTCCTCTAAAGAAGAAACCCATCAGCTGAACATCAGAGTATCCATGATGTGGACAGTCTCTCTGATATGATTTGAACCTCGTCCAAGCAGCCTTGAACGCCTCAGTAGGTCCTTTAGAAAATTGGGATATCTTGTTCCTAAAATCCTCGGATCTTGCGTCATCATAGAAATTGGTCAGGAAAGCAGTTTTAGTTTCCTCCCAGCTAGTCAGCGATCCAGGAGGTAACTGCTTCAGCCAGTAGGTTGCTTCCCCACCAAGAGAGTATGGGAAAAGCTTGCAGAAAAGGTAGTCATAAGAAACTCCATTGCTCTTGATGCTAGTGACCAAATCTTCGAACCTCTCAACATGGTCCATGGGATGCTCGTTGGAAAGACCGTGAAAATGATGCTGTCCCACAAGAGTGTAGTATGTATGTTTCAGCTCAAAGTCATTCCTTGGAAAAGGGGGAGGATGGATCGCAGAGTGATTTGCATAGAACTCGTCAGGTCTGTTGCACTCACCAATCATCCTACCACGATTAACCACAGCGTTTTCAGCATTCATTGCGTTCGCGTTCCCAGCGACATTCCCAGCGACAACGGGAGAATGTAGAATGATGTTCCCCTCTCCATCAAGATGTTGTCCTCTTTCATTGCACAAACGACCCTCTAGGTCCCTGTAGGCACCAGCCTCATCTCGAACTAACTCTACTTGATTGTTGTTCATAGCTGATGGTTTCTTTTCCCTTCTGTTTGCGCGTTCCACAAGTGCTAGTTGCTCTAATGACAGTTGAACTAGCTGAGTGCTCTTGTTCTTTCTGGTTTCATGATTAGGCATGCACCTGAAAACAAGAGTCAGAAACGTTAGTAACTTGTAACACGATGAGTATCGATCGATACCAAGTGGTGTCGATCGATATCAACAAAAGAAGACGGCGAGTATCGACCGATACTAGATTGTATCGACCGATACCGACGAACTTAGTCGAAATTCACAAACGAAATCTAATGGCGAATTGAGTCCCCGGCAACGGCGCCAAATTTGATATGCTCAAATTAATACCCTATTTAGATACTAAACAGTGTTCGTAGTATAGCTAGGGGTCGAACACAAGGACTCACAGAGACACACAATAGATTATGGATGTGGGAATTACGCTAAGCAATCAATGGTATTGAAAACAAGTACGTAAATTAAATCGGTTGTAAATTCAATTGGAGAAAGATAGGTTCATGGTATTTCTCAGGGAATCACTGAATGCAGATAAATTAACTAGCAGGATTCAGATTCAGCGCGGTTCTTGAACTCAAATCACTAAAGTATAGCTAACCAACTCTCGTTGCGAAAGCTATCTAAATCTAAATCCTAGGAATTCCAAATCTCTTTGCGAATCCTAAAGTCTAAATCAGCTTTTAATCTACAAGTTTGATATGTTCACAAAACAACTAAACCAAATCTCTTTGCGAATAGTTATTTTGCTCACCTTAGGTTTTATCAGGTAATTAATCGCACTATCGCGCCTAATCAATTATCCTAAGATCTAAGTTCTAGGTGATCAATCCAGAATTAGCTATGTAAACAACCTTTGGTGAAGAACTAATTCAGATATTGAATCCTAGAAAATAAGTCGACCTAACATTCAGAGAAAACCCTATTGAGAACCCTGAACCTAACAAGGGATCTACTCAGACATGAAGAATGAAACAATCAACATAACTGAATAAATCATCAATAAAATAAATAAGAGTAGAGTAAACAGGGGTTCAGAATCTTCTCTCAGACGAACAGAGTTCTGACTTGTCTCCCCTCTCAAAAGCTCTAAACTCAAAATAATGAAAAGCACACAGCCAAAGTGGCTGTAAAACCTAATTAAATAGTCTAAACACGAATTGGGGTCTTCTTGTAAATATCAAAGTCTTCTGGGCAATTTCTGCAATTCTTCAAACTTTATTAAAGTCGCGACTTGTAATCTGCTCCGATGGGTGTCGATCGATACCAGGGGGTATCGATCGATGCTTGACGCTTCGTTCAGGCACTTAGTCAGCAGACTTCAGTTTTGCTCCATGATGCTCCATAAAACTCCAATATTTCCAATAATGCTCCAAATGTGCTAAAACCTGTAAAAGACTTTATAATAGAATAAAGACTCAACAAAATGGACTTATATGATGGCTTAAACTGGGTAAAAACCATGATATATCAACTATATATCAGAAAACTATCTAAATCTAAATCCTAGGAATTCCAAATCTCTTTGCGAATCCTAAAGTCTAAATCAGCTTTTTAAATCAAGTTTGATATGTTCACAAAACAACTAAACCAAATCTCTTTGCGAATATTTATTTTGCTCACCTTAGGTTCAATCAGGTAATTAATCGCACTCTCGCGCCTAATCAACTATCCTAAGATCTAAGTTCTAAGTGATCAATCCAGAATTAGCTTTGTAATCAACCTATGGTGAATAACTAATTCAGATAATGAATTCTAATAACTAATCAACCTAACATTCAGAGAAAACCCTATTGAGAACCCTAAACCTAACAAGGTATTTACTCAGACATGGAGAATGAAACAACCAACATAACTGAATAAATCATCAATAACATAAAAAAGAGTAGAATGAAACAGGGGTTCGAAATCTTCTCTCAGACGAACAGAGTTCTGACTTGTCTCCCCTCTCTCAGAAATCCTCAAGAATAACGTAAATAAAAGTACACAGCCAAAAGTGGCTGTAAAACATAGTTTAATAGTCTAAACACGAATTGGGGTCTTCTTGTAAATATTAAAGTCTTCTGGGCAAGTTCTGCAATTCTTCAAACTTCATTAAAAGTCGTGACTTGTGATCTCCTCGATGGGTGTCGATCAATACCAGGGGTATCGATCGATGCTTGACGCTTCGATCAGGTACTTAGTCACCAGACTTCAGTTTTGCTCCATAATGCTCTATAAAACTCCAATATTTCCAATAATGCTCCATATGTGCTAAAACCTGTAAAAGATTCTAAAAGACTCTATAATGGAATAAAGACTCGATAAACGGACTTATATCATGGCTTAAACAGAGTAAAAACCATGATATATCATTCGGCTACGCCTTTGATACATAGAGAGGGAAGAACCGGAGATTCGGTGGCAACCACCATCAATACTCGCGTTTTAGACCTTAATGTGTATATGCAAATCTAAAAAAAAAAAGAGAAAGAACATGATGAGAAACAAGTCTGGGGGGAGAGAAAACAATACCAAAAAGTGTGTAAATTGGGTGGTTCTTTTGTCATGATATTGTGTGGGAAAGAATCTAGAAGTTTCTTGAACATTGGCTACAGCAATGAAACTGGCGATGAGGGCTTTATTGGACAATGCTATGAGATAATGTGTGGAGTCTGGGAAGCTGCGAATGTCTACGGAGAAGTACATGGTGGTTAGATCTGGAGCTGGTTATGTGATATCTTGAAAGCTTAGGAAAAAGGTCATTGCGATGGTTTATGAACAGGTGAGTCTCTATGTTTTCAAACCTCTTTCTCTGATTTAGTTTTCTCTTTTGCTTGATGAGGGTAAGCAAAGGCTAAGTCTGGGAGAGTTGATATATCATGGTTTTTACCATTTTTAGCCATGATATAAGTCCTTTTATAGAATCTTTCTAGTGTTTTCGTAGTCTTTTAGAGTCTTTTCAGGTTTTAGGTGACTTTGGGAGAAAATGAGCAATTTTGGGTGAAAATGAGCATATGGAGATGCATAGTCAGGAGTTTGGCATTCGTTAAAAAACTTCCCACCGAAGGATTGAGCTCAAATTTGGATACAAGATAGATCACTGGATTAGCTTTCATTTGGAAGTAGTTTGAGGCCATTCCAACGGTGCGATCGAAAGTTATGCCAGTTTTCGTGAAGATAGTCCAGTCTGGCGAGCAGAAGAGTCGACACGCAAGCTTGGTATCGATCGATACCACTAATGGTGTCGACCGATACCGACTTCAGGAAGAAGGAAACGTGATTTTTTAACAAGTTTGAAGTTTGCACTTTGGTCTAGAAGACTTTAATAATTACTAGAAGCCCCAAAACGTGTTTTAGGTTATATATTTGGTTTTTCAGCTACTTTGGTGGCTACGCTTTCTTTTACTTTGGTTTTTGAGAGAGAGCTTTTGTGAGGGAGACAAGTCAGAACTATGTTCGTCCGAGAGAAGATTTCGAACCCTCTTGTTACTCTTTCTTATTGTTTAATTTAATGATCTATTCAGTTATGTTGATTGTTTCATTCTCCTTGTCTAAGTAGATCCATCTTAGGTTTAGGGTTTTTTCATAGGGATTTCTCTGATTGCTGGTAATTGATTAGTTAGGATTCACCATCTGAATTAGTTCTTCAGCATAGGTTGTTCTCAAAGCTAATTCTAGGTTGACGAATCTGGAACTTTGATCTTAGGTTAATCGATTAGGCACGACAGTGCAATTGAATAATCTGATAGAACCTAGGGTGAGCAAATTAATTATTCGCAAAGAGATTTGGTTTAGTTGATTTGTGAACATATCAAGCTCAATATTAAGGCTGATTTATTCTTAGGAATTTGCAAAGAGATTTGGGATTCTGAAGTTTAGATTCAGATAATTCTCGCAACGACATTTGGTTAATTATAACTTTGTGATTTGAGTTCAAGAACCGCTCTAAATATTAATCCTGACTGATTGGTTATCTGCATTCATAGATTTCCTGAGAAATACCCTGAGCCTATATTCTCCCCATCGAATTTACAACACTCTTTTATTTCTGTTATTGCTTTCTGATTTAACTGAATTGCTTAGCTTGATTCGACACTAAATAGTTTATTGAATGATTTTCTTGAGTCCTTGTGTTCGACCCCTAGTTTACTTCAACTACTGCTTTAGTACTTTTAGGGTATTAATTTGAGCATATCAGTAGACGAAAAAAAAAAAATTGTGCACTGACCACAAATCCCAGAGTCATTAAGCAGTGCATATTAGAGTTGGTGTTTCAAGATTTTAGTTTTTTTTGCGGGTTATCCCGAATAATATTTTAGTACACCGCAATATATGTAAGCGGGTTAGCTCGCCATGGAACGTGTTATGATTCTAATTTTCAAAAGTCCACAAAAACGGGTCTCGCAAGTCAAAATATTAGTTTTTAGTTTTAAAGATAGATGGTATACTCAATTTATTAAATAATATAATTTTTTCTTTGACATTTAACTATAGTTTGTTATATTTTTATTTGAGTATGAGTAAGTTTAAGTTTATATTTAGTCCACTACAAAACAGGTTAAGTGAACAGGTTAGTCTAGTTTGACAGCTCTATCTATAATCATTAGTTAGACATATTATAAAATTAAAAAATGTCAAAAGACTCAAAATAGTTTTTTTTTTAAATTTCAAAACAATTTTTAAGAAAAAAAATATAAAAAATTACCCCGCGCTATTGCGCATGTTAAATCCTAGTTAGGTATATAGGAATAATATTCATTTATGTTAAATGTGTGATTAATAAAAATTATCAATTCAAATATTTAAATTAAATCTAACCTAATCTTTTCAAGTATTTTGTAAAGATACAATGATAACTGATTTTTTATGATTTTTTTAAGTTACATAATCTATATTTAAGGAAAAACTGAAATTTTCTGATTTTGTTCCATAATTACACCGATTATGTAATTTTTAAACTACAAAACTGTAAACAAATAATTAAATCAATTAAAACTATATTTTTTACCATATATAAAATTTGGTGTTTTCTTTAAACAAAATAAAATATTTAACAATGAAAAAAAAAATAAGATCATGAAATTCTAGAATATCAACGAATGATGAAAAAATTAGTAAGATCCAATATTGATGAAATCCATATATCTTATATGTTTTATTTTATCAATAAAATTTATCTTATATGGTTAATGTATATACAGTAAAACATCTATAAATTAATAATGTTGGAACTTTAAAAATTTATTAATTTATAGAGATATTAATTACTTAATAAATTAATAAGTATAAATTTATAGAGAAATTTTTTTTTCGTCCATAATCTTCTAAAATCTAATTTAAAATGATATTATATATAAGAATCTAAACGAATCTGCTTGTAAAAATGATATGCACAAACTTAAAATTATGATTAATAACCTTAACAATCGCAATATAATAGTTGTTAATAGCATATTGAATTATCCATATAAAAATATACATGTCATAATTTCAAAATTTATAAAAAAATTGTGGCTACTATCATTAATTTTTGTTTATGATGAAATTGAAAACAATATTCCAATACATTTAAAAATAGTTTTGCGTACGAAAATCAGTTATCACGTCTTGAAATCTTCACATATTTTGGATGCATATCGGAAAAATAATACTATGAGCTATTGGTGTAATATGAAAAGAGATGAACTGCAATGAGATTTTAACTTTAAATTAAAAAAACAACACATTAATCATATTTTAGTATGGTATCTTACTTATATATGCATAAATTTATAAAAATTATTAATTTATGTTATTATTGGGACCATATATTTACATAAGGATTTCTAATAAAATATTATCTTATTAACTTATCAAATTTTGTTAATTTTTACATTGATTTAACTCGAAACTAACCAAACGTATTCTTTTATGGTGTTTATTAATATATCGAGATATAACTATTTTAATAATTAATCGTAAATGATATATATATATATAGTAAGTTGTATTAGAAATAATATACTACACATTCCTTTCGTACATGTATATAACTTCAAAAACAAAAGCTTTTATGTTAATTTTAAATTTTGTATCACATTTATAATATATAAGATTTTAATATATAATAAAAAGGAGTATTATCACTATCTATCCTTCATTAATAACAAAATTAGTTTTTAGGAAAAGTTAATTGCAAAATTAGGTAAGTAGAAAGAGATATAAAATTACACCATAAATATCATTCTCTTTCCAAATAATTACAACAATGCCATTGACTGAAAATTGCTGAAAACTGTGTTAGCAACTAATAAAGCCGGCGACACTGTTCATCAACCATCTCGTTGATACTGTTCATCCCGCCGACAATGTTCATTTACTACAATAATATATGATACTTGTTAACGTGCTATCCGACACTTGTTATCATGCTAACAATAATAATACATATCATATATTATTGTTAGCACGTTACAAGTATCATATATTATTATTAATACGTTAACATACTTTGTTAACACATTACAAGTATTTGATATTATTGTTAGCACGCTAACAAGTATCGGATAGCACGTTAACAAGTATCATATATTATTGTTAATACGTTAACATACTATGTTAACACATTACAAGTATTTGATATTATTGTTAGTACGCTAACAAGTATCGGATAACACGTTAACAAGTATCATATATTATTGTTAACACGTTAACAAGTATCAAATACTTTTGTTAGCACGTTAACAAGCATCATATATTATTGTTATCACGCTAACAAATATTGGATATTATGTTTATCAGCAATTTCGGATGAACAGTGTCAATCGGGGGGATGAACAGTACCGCCAGTATATACTCATGTTTTTAGATCAATGGCATTAGTGTAATAAAGAGAAAGAACAAGGATGTTTTGGTCTAAATTTTTTCTCTTTCATCTTCACCTAATTTTTAAATTAACTTTACCTTTCATCTAATTAAATGGTCAATTAGGTATATATACTAAAATCAAATCAGACCTTATTTAAGTAGTGCAAATTAATTTCAAAACATATAAAATAGATAATGCTAATATTGTTTTTTTATAAATTGTAATATTTTTCGAATACAATTTTCCTAAGATATAAAGTGGCATTTTAACCATGAACGTTGATTAAATTTAACAATAATCTATTTTTTGAATTTTATAAACCTCAACCACATTACAAATCCATGTCATCAGCCATCATCCTGGTGAAATTAAAACAAATCAGCGAGTTTCAGTAAAGTGTATTCTCTTTTAATATATAAATTTTTTTTAATATATACGTGGAAGTCTGGAAGAGGTGCTATCCTTTCGCAATTGTTTATTTTGTTTTCTTTGTTAAAATATAGTTGTTGTTATTGAGAAGCAAGTACCCGTGTTTGAGCAGATGGGCGTGAGAGACAGGTTAGAGCTAAAAGCCTCATTTGGTTGTTGAGAATCCATAAGTAAGATTCGACACACGTACGAGTTTGCTTTAAATTTCCACTATTTATTAATTTTAAAACAGGTTTATTCTGCTACAAAAAATAAGGTTATTTTAAGGCATACACTTTGGTTTCGATTTTAATTATTCGCTGACAATATTTTTATTTATCAGATCTCAGATTCCTTTGCCAGACTGTTATTTATGCGAAAATCAATACTAAAGTTGATTCATTGCTTTAAATGCATGAAAACGAACCTTACGCGTTTATGTAGTAAGCAAAATCAGATGTTATTTTTTGTCTTATTGGTAAATACAAGAAAGAGGTGATTGTATTCACCAATATGTAGGGAGCGTTAAGGATGGAAAAGATTTGATAGCATGTCTTGGTGATAAAGCATGATTATTCGTATCTTTTGTCTTAATGGTTATCGTCCTTCTCATATGAGGAATAATACTTAATCTTAATTACATTTTTACTCACGGTTCATCAGAGGTTGCCGACGTACAAATTAGGGTCAAGAAAATGGGATCTTCCGAATATGTAAAACAAATTTTAACACAGGTCACCCGCCATATAAGACAAGGACCGGGATGTTATGTCGCCAAATCCTAACTTTGTCGGTTAGACGGCATGTGGTTCCATTTGGTCCGATCACATGATGTTAAAAAAAAAGCTCAACCAATAAATAATGAACAAACACTTATGTCTTTCCTAACCTGCAAAAATAGGGGAGAGGAAGAGAGTTGAGTAATTGTGATTACTCAATGAAATTGACCCCTAGAGATTCACAAGTTTACCAGAGACGAAACGCAATTCACGACTCTTTTTTTTCGTTTGATAAGTATTTGAATATTCATTAAAATGAAGAGAATGGTAACAAACTTACAAAATAGAGCTTAACCAGCAAAAGAGTTTTCCTTGCCAAAAAAATAAATAAAAAAACAAGAGAAGAACTAATGAAACCAAATCAAATTATAGCTAGTCAAAGAGGCATTAGATCTTTGAATTGTTTCCTTGTCCTGCGAGACAAGATCGAGTCACGAACTAGGCGGTCTATATGCCGGAACGCAGCTTCAGGTGATGAAACACTCTGAGAGTAGAGTCTACTATTCCGCTCAATCCATATCGCGTAAAGAGTCGAATGAGCTGCTAGTAACCGTAGGGTCATAGGAGCTTAGCGAGAGGTTAAAGTGCACCAGCTTTCCATGGTATCCCATGTCATGAAGGTGAGTGTAGTTGGATTGAGTCTCAAGATTACGTTAGCCCAAACCTCTTCACTAAAGGAGCATTTGAGCAGGAGATGATCCCTTGTCACTGCGTATCTATCACACAAACAACAGTTAGGTGACATATTCATCCCCCAATGTGCGAGCCTGGCCCGTAGAGGAAGACGATCAAGCTGCATTGTCCAAACTATAAAAGCTTGCTTAGGGATGAATCCCTTGTACCAGACAAATTTCGCCCAAGACTTGAGGGAATTTGATGCTCTAAGACTGTTCCAAATATGCTTAGAAGAAAACGTACCGGAATTAGAGCCTTCAAGCTGCCACATGTATTGATCATCGACTGCATCAAGTGGAAGATTGATAGTGGTGAGGTGACACTACATAGTCTCTGCTGCCGGAGATCTAGAGGCCCGAAGACTCCAACAATCTCCGCAAATTGCATGAGCTACCTTGTATTGAAGCGCTATGCCAATTTCTCTGGGACCTATAGCCCGAAAATAGTTGATGAGGGGGCCTAAAGGTGTCCATGTGTCAAACCCGAAGCTGGTGGAGAGTCCATTGCCCAGTTTGACTCGAATGAACCTTTGAGCAAGAGTTTTTAGCGTTAGCAATGTCCTCCAAATCTAGGAATCGTCTGCTTTTGCATATGTAGCCCAAAAACTAACATCTCTTAGATAATTTTCTCTGATCCAGGCCACCCAAAGAGAGCTGCTTTGAGAGATTATAAGCCAAAGCAGCTTCAGACACAGTGTTTTATTCCACACTTCAAGATCTCTAAGACCAAGGCCGCCTTCATTTTTAGGTAGACAACAAGAGTTCCAAGAGACTTTGGTACCTGATTTTTTCCTTATGTCTCCAGTCCAGAGAAAGTGTGTGCAGAGACTCTGGATCTGTTTATGACATCCCTTTAGCAGGATAAAAGTCGACATCCAAAAGTTGAGTGTACTGTAGATGACTGCTAAAATCAGCTGCAATCTGCCAGTGTAGAAGAGCATTTTTGTGGACCAGGAAGTGGCCTTGTTGTCAGTTTCTAAATAAGTGGTGCGTAGTCTTACTTCCTTAGCTTTCGCGGCAGGAGCGGCATACCCAAATATTTGACAGGGAGAGAACCACGCCGGAATCTAAACCTATCAAGATTTGAGGATTCCTGCGGGTTCAAACCTGCAACATAAATTTCAGTTTTGTCACAGTTCAAACATAGACCTAACTGCTCAGAAAACTCAGGAAACGTTTCCATGATGTGCAATAGAGAAGCGTTGGACCCGTAAAAAAAGTTCATCAAATCGTCTGCGAAAGCAAGATGAGAGATAGCGGTGTTTGAAGCGTCTGGATGGAACCCAATGGGACCATAACCAAATTTTGCCTAAATCTTCTTTGAGAAAACTTATAATACCAAGATGAACAGGTAGGGGGAGATAGGGTCTCCTTGCCTAATACCTCTTCCACCACCAAAGGATCCACTGGGCTCACCATTAATCGAGATGGAGAACGAAGTGGTGGAAACACACTGCCAAACCCAATTTATGAAAACTTCCGGGAAATCCATGGCTTTAAGGATATGTGTGATAAAACTCCAACGCACAGTATCGAAAGCCTTCCTCAAATCCACCTTGAACATTTCTCTAGGGAAGATATATTTTATGTTGAAGCTCTTGACTAGTTTTGTGGCGAGAAAGACGTTATCAACCAGAAGGCGGCCTGGGATGAAAGCATATTGAGCAAGAGAGATGATCTCTGGAAGACTCTTTTTTATTTTCTTAGCAATCAACTTGGAAACAACTTTGTACAAAGTATTACAGCAAGCAATCAGTATAAAATCAGATATCTTACTAGCATCTGCCATTTTTGGCACCAACGTTAGGATGGTAGTGTTCCATTGCCTTACAATTTGCCCAGACGAGAAGAACTCCAACACGGACTAAGTTACATCATTTCCCACCACATCCCAACATCCAATAAAAAAATCAGCAGGGTACCCATCCGGCCCCGGAGCTTTGTTTCTAGGGAGAGAGAATAACGTACATTTGATTTCTGCAGCAGATGGGATGGACTGAAGACCTCTTTTACTTTCAACAGAACATCTGAATAGTAGAACCTCCCTTAAAGTAGCAACAGTAGTGACGTTGTTTAACCTTTCTGTAAACAGATTCGAGAAGTACTCCACACAGTGGTCATGAAGATCTTTTTTCCTCTCGATTTTTGTACCATTTGAGTCCAAGATAAATAAGATTTGGTTTCAGGATCTTCTCGCAGCTACAATCCGGTGAAAGAAAGGGGAGTTCATATCTCCAGCTCCTAACCAAGTGATCCTTGATTTTTGCATCAGGAAACTCTCTTCAGCAATAGCAATAGTGAGCCAATTTTTGCGAGCCAGTCTCTCTGCTGCTGCCGTGACCACATAAGGAGAAGAGAGCAACAATCTTTGACTCTCGGTGAGCTGCAAATGAGCTTCAGCAACTCTCTTCTCCAAGCCTGAGTAGTTTTGCCTGCTGAAAGACCGGATAATAGTCTTAATTTCCTTAAGATTTCTGGTGATCTTAAACATACAGAAACCCGAGAAATCCAAAGAGCTCCAACATGATCTTAATAGAGGCAAGAATTCTGGGTTTTGAAGCAGCATTGTGTAGAACTTAAAAAGGCCCTTCACACGGATCTTGTTGGGCTCAAAAGTGACCCCACATGAGCTGTTGCATGTCTAGACCTAAAACTAGCAGCAAGAAAAGTTTCTATACACTTCCACAAACATGCAAGACAGTCCTATATATCAGCTCAAGGCCCACGATGTCAAAGAACTCACAACGATCCGAAGATCCACCTCGGGCTCGCCAACCTTAATGGGAACTGAGCAATGTACCAGCCCCAACAAACAAAAGAAGCAAGGGGACTCCATCCCTTAGTGTTGGTTCATAACGGATCCTCAATTACACATCAAACATATGTATATCACGCAATACCAAATTAGACTTTTCCCTTTTAAACATGTATACTAGGTTTCATGTTCTCAAACATCAAACAACGATTTACCAAGACACATTCCACCATACAAATCTGTTTATTAGGTCATTATATACGATTTAGGGTTCATTCGCATAACATGTGTATCAAGCAACAAACAAGTCAGCAATATATTTTTTACCAAAAAAAAAAAAAATCAGCCATATATTGCAAAAAAGTTCTCACTCGTTTTATTTACGAAAGAACCTTATTCTTTGTTCTTACGTTTCCATTGATAACATGGAAACATATAAATATTTGACACTAATTGTGATAACCCAAACCGGACCAACCGGTTCAATCTCTAATTTTTTCTTAAACCGGGCAAGTATATAAATCAAATTACGGGAGAAGAAACCCTAAGTCTCTTTTATTTCCCTTCTCTCCTCTCTCTCTCTCTCTCGCGGCTCCTTGCTCTCTCTCTGTCTCTCGAGTGTCTCTCTCTCTCTCGAGCCCTCCGCCGCGTCTCTCTCTCACCGTCGCACACTAGCCTCGTCGCCGCCGCGCCGTCTCTCCTCTTTCCTGCTCGTGCCGTCGATGCTCCCACCGAGAGAAGCCGCCGCGATCCTCTTCTCACGTCATCAACACCGCCGCTACCTTGCGGGCCACTTTCCTGAAGAACTGCTGGGAACCAGACGACACAATACCTATCAAATTGAAGCCCCGAGTCTCCTCTTTCTGTGGAGATCGAGTTTATCCGAATCAGAGATCCGAGTCAGAAGATATGGCTGTTCCAGTGCACGGCATCGGATCTGTCTCTCCACCTTCATCGCCGAGTTCCTCGGATGAGGTCAGAGGCGAGCTAGTCACGTCACCGCCACCATCTCCGCCTCCTCCTCCACCGCATGCAGTCAGGTGAGGGCATGATGTGTTTCCCTTTTTCTATTATTCGATTTGATGTCGATAGTCCATTCTTAAACCGTTGCTGTCTGTTTAAATGTCTAGTTGGGTAATGGATAATGGGTAGCACTTGGAGTTGATATTCGTTTGATTGTTGGTACCAGATTGTACTGTCTGGCTTGTTTGTTGAGTTGTCCTGTTTGAGTGTCATGAACCTAGATGAATGTTTGCGTGCAGGATTAAACCGGTATTGCATGAGATATACTAGTAAACGTTAGGTCCTCGACACTGTGATGGGATCAGTGGTTCGATTTGTTTGCGCACCCGAGACCAGAGAATGGTAGGCTTGCACGGGGTTAAAAGAAGTTATTTCGATGCTTCAGACAAGAGAGCCAAGTATGAGAAAAAGTTCGGATACCCAGATGGATTCCCATTGTTTGTTAGATTGCGTGTGAGCACTGGTAAAGTGTATTGATTGAGAATCATGAAGAGTAATGAGAAAATAGATTATGTGATGAAATAAGAAAGAGTAACTAAAAAAAATATTGTGTGGAGCCTTGCTTGAGCTCGTTTTAGGTTCAGACTGTGGGTCTTCATTTCGTGTAGTGTTGGAAGGGTTAAGTGAGTCTTTGAAGGTTCATCCTCACTGGGTAATCTCGATTACTCAACCCTCTCCCCTTGTTTATTTTCAGGTTAGATTGGATCGCGTGTGTTGTGTTGTTGTTCTTACCAGGGGTTTTCCTGGCGATCCTGTGCTGCTGGCCATTAGTCGACCTAACATGCCCGATTTTCGGTTATCTCCGGAGACCCGTGATAGGAATTTTACAAAGTTGTATCAGAGCCCAGGATTAGATCACTCTAGCGCTGTCCTAGAGTGGTCGCGCCCAAAGTTTGAAATGTTTTACAAAAAAAAAAAAAAAAATATTTTTTTTGAGTTCTGATTTTATTATGTATGATTTCAAACCGAGAATAACAACAACATGGACATCGATCTAATAGTGTTGCTTTTTTTGTTTGTTCTGTCAGCCGTTTTAGCAACTTTCTCCTTTATGTGCTTTTCCGTTCCACCTTACTTGTCTCTCTGCCCTTGCGTCCTTTTCTTGCCATTCTTTTTCTTACCTACCTGTAACTCTTTCGTTTTATTCCGAAACGTTTATTTTCCGTTTCGTTCCTTCACGGACTTCTTTCCTTGGATTCGAGGACGAATCCTCTTCAAGGGAGGGAGAATGTGATAACCTAAACCGGACCAACCGGTTCAACCTCTAATTTTTCCCTAAACATGGCAAGTATATAAATCAAATTAGGGGAGAAGAAACCTTAAGTCTCTTTTATTTCCCTTCTCTCCTCTCTCTTTCTCGCGGCTCATTGCTCTCTTTCTCTCGAGTGTCTCTCTCTCTCTCGAGCCATCCACCGCGTCTCTCTCTCACCGTCGCACGCCAACCTGGTCGCCGCCGCGCCGCCTCGCCTCTCTCCTGCTCGTGTGATATGCTCAAATTAATACCCTAAAAGTACTACGCAGTAGTTGCAGTATAGTAGGGGTAAAACACAAGGACTCACAGAAACACACAATAGATTATATAGGTGAGAATTAAGCTAAACGATCAATGGTATTGAAAACAGAGCGTAAATTAAAACAGTTGTAAATTCAATTGGAGAAAGATAGGTTCAGGGTATTTCTCAGGAAATCGATGAATGCAGATAAACTAACTAACATGATTCAGATTTAGCACGGTTCTTGAACTCAAATAACTAAGATATAATTAACCAACTTCTGTTGAGAAAACTATCTAAATCTAAATCCTAGGAATTCCAAATTCCTTTGC
This sequence comes from Eutrema japonicum, assembly GCA_030161315.1. Lineage (NCBI taxonomy): Eukaryota > Viridiplantae > Streptophyta > Magnoliopsida > Brassicales > Brassicaceae > Eutrema > Eutrema japonicum. The sequence goes on along the minus strand of BSQW01000005.1, from coordinate 23,201,939 downwards.
GAATCCTAAAGTCTAAATCAGCTTTTAAATCAGGTTTGATTTGTTCACAAAACAACTAAACCAAATTCCTTTGCGAATAGTTATTTTGCTCACCCTAGGTTGTATCAGGTAATTAATTGCACTTTCGCGCCTAATCAATTATCCTAAGATCTAAGTTCTAGGTGATCAATTTAGAATTAGCTTTGCAAACAACCTATGATGAAGAACTAATTCAGATAGTGAATCCTAATAACTAATCAATCTAGCATTCATAGAAAACCCTTATGAGAACCCTGAACCTAACAAGAGATCTACTCAGACATGGAAATTGAAGCAATAAACATGTTTGAATAAATCATCAAATAAATCAGAAAGAGTAACAAGAGGGTTCGAAATCTTCTCTCGGACGAACAGAGTTTCAGACTTGTCTCCCTTCAAAAAGCTCTCTCACAAAACCAAAGTAAAATAAAGCATAGCCATCAAAGTGGCTGTAAAATCCTATGAAATAACATAAATCGCGTTTTGGGGCTTCTTGTAAATAATAAAGTCTTCTGGACCATTTTGTAATTCTTCAACTCTTGGAAAAGTCGCGGGTCGTGTCTGCCTCGGTGAGTATCGACCGATACTAGGCAGTATCGATCGACATTCAGACTTCAAATCGGGTACTCAGCTGCACGAACGTCTGCTTTGCTCCCAAATGCTCCAGAAAGCTCCAATATCTCCAATTATGCTCTAAACGTGCTAAAACCTGTAAAAGACTCTAAAACACTACGAAATAGTAGAAAAACTCTATAAAACGGACTTATATAATGGCTTAAACGGGGTAAAAACCATGATATATCAACTCCCCCAGATTTAGCCTTTGCTTGCCCTCAAGCAAATAGAAGACTAAACCAGAGAAAGAGGTTTGAAAACGTAGAGACTCACCTATTCTTGAAACGTTGCAATGACCCTTTTCCCAAGCGCCCAAATGTTACCTAACCTGCTTTTGATCTAACCACCATGTACTTCTCTGTAGACATTCGCAGCTTCCCAGACTACACACATTATTTCACAGCATTGTTCAATCAAGCCATCATCGCCAGTTTCATCGCTGTGATTAATGCCAAAAACCTTCCAGATTCTTTTCCATACAATATCATGACATGAAACCACCCATTTTTTACACTTTCTGGTATTATTTCTCTCCCCCAGACTTATTTCTTATTATGTTCTTTCTTTTTTTTTAGCTTTGAATATACACATCAAGGTATGAGACGCGAGTATTGATGGTGTTAGCCACCGAATTCCCGGTTCTTCCCTCTCAACGTATCAAAGGCGTAGGCGAATAATGGCATCATAGGAAAATCCTAACCTCGCTTACAATTATTTGTGTGATCATTCCTCACCAAGTAGAATAATGGGATCGTTGGAAATTTTTCTAACCCTCTACTCAGAAGAAAATCATCTCATCTTTTAATGCATCTTATTTATTAACTTGTAATAGGGAGAAAAATACCATTATTTTAAACCACATGGGTTCCTTTGTCAGATACGAATGATGAATCAAACTCTATGGACATCAATCACCTCGATGAAGTACAAAAATTTAGCTCATGCTTTAAAGAACTTTGCTGAAAACATGAGTGTCTTCTAGTCAACTGGTCAGCCTTTGGATTTTTCATTAGTCGATCTAGAACTGATTTTGTAATAATGGTCACTTAGAATCAAGGTCAAATCAATAGATTCAAGAAAAAGATCACAGTCTCCGACAAAGTTTTGACTCAATAAAACAACGAATGACTCAAAAACGACTGACTCTAAGAAAAACAAAAGCAATGTCAGCGACTACCTCCCCCAGACTTAAAATACACTGTCCCCAGTGTTATCTAGCCTAGATTTGGTGAAGTAAAATCAAATGGACCAAGTGGATTGTGAAAAATCAAGAAGTTACAGTGCTGGAACATCGAGTATCGACCGACACACAGCCTGGTATCGATCGATACTAGGCTTAAGTCGATAGGATGAACCGTCTTAATCGCGTAGGGTGTCGACCGATACCAAAATGGGTTTGCTCCTTGTTTATCCTGACACAGACGCAAAAACAAAAAATAAAAAGAAAAAGACTCAAAGACAAACTCACCAGTGGGTTGCCTCCCACCCAGCGCTTTTTTAACGTCACGAGTTTGACTGTACGGACGATCAGTCCGGATAAGAATGAGAGCTTGCAGCAAAGCAGGCTCCACAACTTGACATCTCCAGGTTCAGAGTTCTGCGCAACATGTTCTCCACAACCGCTTGTCCTTTCTCCTTTAGCTCAGGAGTAAGAAGAATTCTAGCCTTAGAAAATGGTTTTGAGGCCCTTTTGCATTTCACCTTGTATTCAATCGAATCTCCATCGCACTTCTGAGGGATTAAGGTGACATGTGTAGCGCTCTCGACTCTTCTGTTCTTCACCTCCTTCTTTGCCTTAGTCTTTTTGATGGCTTTCTTGGTGACGATAGGAGGACAATCCAGAACTTCTATGACAGTTGGCTTATCATTAGGTTCTTCCAAAAGATCAACCATCAATGTTTCTCATGCACCAATGGGGATGCAAGATATCTGTGTGGCAGGTCTTCTAGAAGGGATGGCTTCGTAGGAGACATGTTCGTCAATGTACGAGAACGAGATGCTCTTACTGGGCGTATCCATAACTGCTCCAGCAGTAGCCATGAACTGTCTTCCGAGAATCAAAGGTGTGCTAGACCTTGCATGTATCTCCACAACCTGAAAATCGGTAGGAATCGGACAGTTTCATACCTTAACCATCAAATCAGGGATTGTATCGTATGGAACTGATGTGGAAGAGTTCGCGAAAGTGAGAGGCATCTGAGTAGGTCTTATGTCATCGATTTGCAGCTTCTCTGCGAGTGCCTTCGACATTACATTAACGCTAGACCCTGAATCAACCATAGATTCTTTGAATTTAACTCCGGAGATAGAGCATGGAACTGAAAATTTCCATGGACCTTCCCTCTTAGTCAGCTTCTTCAGTGGAGCTGGTGTACTTCTGACCTTGATGAAGAGTGCCTTGATCTCGTCCTCAGTTTCTCTGCAATCTCGGAAGTGACTGTAAAGAGAGAGGTACTCAAGAGCTTCTTCAAAAGTCAGTGTGTGTGGAATTCTTCGTACCATCTTCTCAAAGCCACACAGCTGCTTTGGAGAGATGGGATCTCTGAGGTGTCTGGATAATCGAGGGTATGGTACCTTAGGCTTGTAGACACGTTCCTCAACCGTCTCTGGTTTCTTCAGGATCTCTGGTTCAGCCTGCGAGGGGTGTCGATCGATACAAGGTTGGTGTCGATCGACACAAGGTTCATGTGTCGGTTCTTCAGACTGGTATCGATCGATATCAGCATTGGTGTCGATCGATACTGACAAATCAGGTTCAGAATCACCTTCGACAGAGGTTTCGACCTTTTTTGCACTTTGTAAGGTCATTGCATTGACGTACTCCTTCTGTGCCTGAGTCGCCTTTCCCTTGACAGTTGCTGCAGTCTGAGCTACTTGCGTTTCCAACATCATCTGATGAGTATCGAGCGCGTCAATCCTTCCACTCAGATCCTTGTACACAGCATCTATCTTTCCGTTGAGATTCACTTTAAGCTGCTGCTGTCCTTGAATCAGTTGTTCAAACATAGACTCGATCTTGCTATCTTGAAGCTTAGCAAGTAATGGTTGATAAGATGAGTTCCATAGTTCCTCGTATACCCACTGTTCTGAGGTGATCTTGACCAAACTGGTTCGAACTTCCTTGCTGAGAGTTGTTGTTGAAGTTTCGGTGGTTGTTGAATTGATTCCTCTGGCCCTGAAAACCAGAACCACCAATGTAGTTAATATCCTCTACTTCATCCTCGTTAAATACCTCGACATCTTCAGCAAAGTGAACAGCCTTTGGTGTCTTGCTCATCAGAAGACTGTGCATAAAATCCAGCTTAGCTTGAAAATCAGCAATCTGCGAGCCATCCATGTTACCAGCTAGCTTCTTCCGCTCAAAATCAGCATTCTTTGTGCTATTGCTAGACGCCAAGTTCTCAATCAGTACATAGGCTTCATCAGGATACCTGGTGTTGAAGTTTCCATTGCTCGAAGCATCCAAAGTCATCTGATACATCCAATCAAGTCCTCTGAAAAAGAAACCCATCAGCTGAACATTAGAGTATACATGATGTGGACAATCTCTCTGATACGATTTGAATCTCGTCCAAGCAGCCTTCAACGCCTTAGTAGGTCCTTGAGAAAACTGAGAGATTTTGTTCCTAATCCTCGGATCTTGCATCGTCATAAAAGTTGGTCAGGAAAGCAGTCTTAGTCTCCTCCCAGGTAGTCAGCGATCCAGGAGGTAATTGCTTCAGCTAGTAAGTTGCTTCCCCACCAAGAGAGTATGGGAAAAGCTTGCAGAAGAGATAATCGTAGGACACTCCATTGCTCTTGATGCTAGTGATCAAATCCTCGAACCTCTCAATATGATCCATGGGATGTTCGCTGGAAAGACCATGAAAAGGGTGTTGTCCCACAAGAATGTAGTATGCAGGTTTCAGCTCAAAGTCATTCCTCGGAAAAGAAGGAGGACGGATCGCAGATCGGTTTGCGTAAAACTGGTCAGGTCTGTTGCACTCACCAATCGTTCTACCACGATTAACCACAGCATTCCCAGCATTCACTACGTTCGCGTTCCCATCGACATTCCCAGCGACAACAGGAGCAGGTGGAATGATGTTCCCTTCTCCATCCAGATGTTGTCCTCTCTCATTGCACAACAGACCCTCTTGGTCTCTGTAAGCACCAGCTGCATCTTGAACCAACTCCACTTGATTGTTGTTCATCTTTGCTGGCTTCTTTGCTCTTCTGTTTGTGCGTTCCAAAAGTGCTAGTTGCTCGAGTGACATATCAACTAGCTGCGTGCTCTTGCTCTTTCTGGTTTCACGATTAGGCATACACCTGCAAACAAGAGTCAAGAACGTAAGTAACAAAAAATGTGATGAGTATCGACTGATACCGAGTGGTGTCGATCGATATCAACAAAAAGAAAATGGCGAGTATCGACCGATACTAGATAGTATCGATCGATACAGACGAGCTTAGTCAAAATTCTCAGAATAAAATATAATGGCGAATTAAGTCCCCGGCAACGGCGCCAAATTTGATATGCTCAAATTAATACCCTAAAAATATTAAGCAGTAGTTGCAGTATAGTAGGGGTCGAACACAAGGACTCACAGAAATACATAATAGATTATATAGGTGAGAATTAAGCTAAGCGATCAATGGTATTGAAAACATAGCGTAAATTAAAACGGTTGTAAATTCAATTGGAGAAAGATAGGTTCAGGGTATTTCTCAGGAAATAAATGAATGCAGATAAACTAACTAACATGATTCAGATTTAGCACGGTTCTTGAACTCAAATCACTAAGATATAATTAACCAACTTCCGTTGCGAAAACTATCTAAATCTAAATCATAGGATTTCCAAATTCTTTTGCGAATCCTAAACTCTAAATCAGCTTTTAAATCATGTTTGATTTGTTCACAAAAAAACTAAACCAAATTTTTTTGCGAATAGTTATTTTGCTCAGCCTAGGTTCTATCAGGTAATTAATTGCACTTCCGCTCCTAATCAATTATCCTAAAATCTAAGTTCTAGGTTATCAATATAGAATTAGCTTTGCAAACAACCTATGGTGAAGAACTAATTCGGATAGTGAATCCTAATAACTAATCAATTTAGCATTCAGAGAAAACCCTTATGAGAAACCTGAACCTAACAAGAGATCTACTCAGACATGGAAATTGAAGCAATAAACATGTTTGAAAAAATCATCAAATAAATCAGAAGAGTAACAAGAGGGTTCGAAATATTCTCTCGGACGAACAGAGTTTCAAACTTGTCTCCCTTCAAAAAGCTCTCTCACAAAACCAAAGTAAAATAAAGCATAGCCATCAAAGTGGCTGTAAAATCCTATTAAATAAAATAAATCACGTTTTGGAGCTTCTTGTAAATAATAAAGTCTTCTGGGCCATTTTGCAATTCTTCAACTCTTGGAAAAGTCGCGGGTCGTGTCTGCCTCGGTGAGTATCGACCGATACTAGGCAGTATCGATCGACACTCAGACTTCAAATCGGGTACTCAGCTATACGAACGTCTGCTTTGCTCCAAAATACTCCATAAAGCTCTAATATCTCCAATTATTCTCCAAACTTGCTAAAACCTGTAAAAGATTCTAAAACACTACAAAATAGTAGAAAGACTCTATAAAACGGACTTATATCATGGCTTAAACGGGGTAAAAACCATGATATATCATCGTGCCGCCGCTGCTCCCACCGAGAGAAGCCGTCGCGATCCCCTTCTCACATCATCACCACCGCCGCTACTTTGCGGGCCACTTTCCCGACGAACCGCTGGGAACCAGACAACATATTACCTATCAAATTGAAGCCCCGAGTCTCCTCGTTCCGTAAAGCTCTAGTTCATCCGAATCAGATATCCGAGTCAGAAGATATGGTTGTTCCAGTGCACGGCGTCAGATCTGCCTCTCCACCTTCATCGTCGAATTCCTCTGATGAGGTCAGAGGCGAGCTAGTCACGTCACCGCCACCGTCTCCGCTTCTTCCTCCACCGCATGCAGTCAGGTGAGGGCATGATGCGTTTCCCTTTTTCCATTATTCGATTTGATGTCAATAGTCCATTCTTAAACTGTTGATGTCTGTTTACATGTCTAGTTGGGTAATGGGTAATGGGTAGCACTTGGATTTGATATTCGTTTGATTGTTGGTACCATATTGTACTGTATGGCTTGTTTGTTGAGTTGTCCTGTTTGTGTGTCATGCACCTAGATGAATGTTTGCGTGCAGGATTAAACCGGTATTGCGTGAAATATACTAGTAAACGTTAGGTCCTCGACACTGTGATGGGATCAGTGGTTCGATTTGTTTGCGCACCCGAGACCAGAGAATGGTAGGCTTGCACGGGGTTAAAAGAAGCTATCCCGATGCTTCAGGCCAGAGAGCCAAGTATGAGAAAAAGGCCGGAGAGCCAGATGAATTCCCATTGTTTGTTATATTGCGTGTGAGCACTGGTAGAGTGTATTGATTGAGAATCAGGAAGAGTAATGAGAAAAGAGATTATGTGATGAAATAAGAAAGAGTAAAAAAAATATTGTGTGGAACTTTGATTGAGCTCGTTTTAGGTTTAGACTGTGGGTCTTCATTTCGTGTAGTGTTGGAAGGGTTAAGTAAGTCTTTGAAGGCTCATCCTCACTGGGTTATCTTGATTACTCAACCCTCTCCCCTTGTTTCTTTTCAGGTTAGATTGGATCGCGTGTGTTGTGTTGTTGTTGTTACCGGGCGTTTTCCTGTTGATCTTGTGCTACTGGCCATTAGTCGACCTAACATGACTGATTCTCGGTTATCTTCGGAAACCCGGAATAGAGATGTTACACTAATACAGAAAACTTGAAAGAAACTTTGGGAACATTAGTAATTGTATTAAAGACACATATTTCCTAAGTTTGGAAATTTAGTAATCGTTGTAGTCTTGAATAACGAAGTTGAATTGTTGAGTAAATGTTATTATGGTTCAAGTGTTAATTAATGGATTAAGTTTCATGATCGGATTGAGTAGCCAAGTATTTTGTGCATATTGGTTTCATCTTAGAATCAATAATACAGTCTCCAAAACGAAGTTCTAAAGTTATGCGAGATGGACTCTAATATTGTTCTAAGTTTTTGATTTATTTTTTTGTATAAAACACAAAATTCAGTCTTTTAACTATGTGATTAAACAGTTGTGTTCTGTTTTCTGTTCACGATTCAATATTGCGAGTTTCTGGATTTTATTGCCAGCATAAGAATAGATTGGATTTTAATTAATTTATTAATTTCACGTTAAAATGTTTTAATAACTTTTGCTACAAATCTATATAACTGTAAAAAATAAAATAATTTTTTTTGGTAGTATTTCTTATTTGGTATTGTTATTGTCTGTTGTTCTTCTTAGTGCGCGATTAGATAATATGTATTATGTGTGTTTGAGCTTGGTTGTGATGCAGTGACATTGCTAACATAAATGATTAAACTATATGTTTTGGTCAAAATATATATTTTTTTTGTCAAAATATATATTTTTTTTGTCAAAATATATTATATACTGTCTATTTTAAGAAATTATAAAAATGTTGATGGAATTTTGGAAGGCATTAAACTTTTATTGAAAATAGTCAACGTAAAGAAGATAAGACAACAGTCTGTATGATGCATATATATTGGCTATTAAAGTAAGTGGACACGTATGATGCTTGTTAGATTTTTCTTATTACGTAGGTACTTAGTCGTTTTAACTCTCTGCTGTAGCCTGTCCAGGCTAGTCTGAACGTGGCGATGTCTTCTACTTTCATAAAACTAATGATTCGTTAAATAGCACATTGTTGGTAAATGAATTCACCGAATATATTCTACGTTGACTATTTACGTAAATGACAAACAGTGGTGGACTTAAATAATATTTACCGAGGTCAAAATATATTTTCAATATTAAAATTAATTTAGTTAGTTAAAAAATATTTTTCTGTTATTTAATTAATAAATATTTATTACATAGTTAATAGAATTTAAAATAATGAATGGAAAATTGAAAACGTATACTACTGACACAATAGGTTTATTTTCACAAAATAAGAAAGAAAGAAAATATTTATGAAACAAAACTAGTATAAAGGCAATAGAATTTTGAAAAATTAGTGAAACCTCCTTAGTTCAGTAATTTGATCAAGAGTTCATTATTGCTTTATATTCTGGGGTATGAAGTTTGATTTTCAAATAATGCAATTAGTGGAGGTGATAACGCCGGTTTTTGACTATTTTTATGAATCACTTTAATATCTTTTACATGTGTTTTAACTTCGTTTTTAATGGTTTTCAAGTTATTTTCATGTTATAGAGTTTTAAAAGATATTTCAGATAATTCGAGATAAAATAGTGCATTTAGGAGCAAAAGTACGTTTTTGGATAAACTTCGACCGTCAGAAGTATTGCAATCAAAGAAGACCTTCTCACCGTTTGATCATCCCCAAATTTGGACACGACAAAGAATACACAACCAGCTTTCAAATGCAATTTATTTGGAGACATTCCAATGGTTAGATCTTCAAATATTCCCAGAGAACTGAAGGAAGACGAAGCTACCTTGAAGCAGAGCCACCACGGCCAAAGAAGCTGCACCAGCGGCTAAGAGGAGGTTCGCCACGATCAGAGGAGACGGCCAACATGCATTTTGCCGTGGTCAGAGACCACGTATCTGCGGCCAGCCCCCGTGCGATCAATTCGACTCCGTTTCAATCCCGATGCCAATTCTGTCATTTCAACTCTAAACCCTAAACGCCCCCAAAGAAGCGAAGACTATAAATTCATGATTTTAGGTCTCTTAGACATATATTTTTCACGCTTTAGAAAGAGAAAAAATTTCAGGCAATTTTTATTTTCTTGTTCGTCGATTTGGAGTCAGGATTCTCGACTTGTGTCCTTCAATAGAGAAGCCGTTCTTCATCTCTTTATTTTACTGTTTTTTTTAATTATTATGATGTTTAGCTCAGTTATGACTGAGTAGTTCTCTTGTTGGGTACATGGTTCTCAAGGGGCTCTCACAGTTCGAATTATCGTTAGGTTTGTAGGTTAGGATATCAATTAGGGTTCTTCATTCTATCATTTTTATTAATACATGTTTGCTTGATTGATCACCTATACAACTGAGCCTAGGTATTTTTAGAACCACGAAAGTGATGGATCTATATGCTTAAACTAGGGTAGACGAGCAAAACCGCTACAAGATACGAAAGTATACTTGTATAGGGATTGTGAGCGTTAACGAACTTGTTTGTGTTATCATAAATTATATGTGTGTAGGATGTACGAGAGTAGGCTACACACACTATTGTGTTTCAAGAACCAATAGACGATAAAAAGTCACTTTAAAAATCCTTGCAAATTCCTATTGATAATCGACCGTGATCCCTAGAGAGTTCCTGATTGCCCAACGTTTCATTTAATTGTTTACAACCTCATTTTACTTATTCGCTTTGTTTACTTGCTTTCTTATTTTCTTGATTAGTTTATTTTAAATTCTTAGCTACAAAATCGTGACACACAAAAACCCCATATAAACCGATTAGGTGTAGACACAACTTAGAAATCAATAGAAATCTACGACACTCAAATCTATGTGGATTTGATCCCTTAAATACTATTGCATTCGCTGTGAACTTGCAGCTATGCTTAAAAGTAAAAATTTTCAAGTCAATTCCCGTACACATCAAGTTTTTGGCGCCGATGTGGGGGATTTGATTGTTGCTTGTTTGATTTCTTGTTCTAATTTATGTTCTAGACAACTTTGACTTTCAAGCTTTTTGTGTTGTTCTTCTAACATTCTCCTTTATCTATGTCATTTTCTCTTAGGTGCATGAACACTAAGAGAACTCCTAGAGAAATCGTACTACAACTAGACGATATCGACAGACACGAGAGAGAACTCCGAAGACTCAAAAGAACGCTAAGGATGCCCGAAAATTACCGTCCGGAAAATGACCTAAATCGTGATCAAGTTGATCACGAGAATGATCGTGATGTTTCGGATCACGAATATGACTAAGAGGCTGTCGATGGTGTAAACGACCATCCACTACTCGATCCCGAAGAAAACGAAAACTAAAATGCTGAAATCCGAGATGACATATTCCCGTCGATCGTGATGCACTGAGGAACGATGTTAAAGTCAATCTAGTGATTCCTCCTAATGGCGAGAACGCCAACCGTCATGTCTTACCCGCTAATCCTCCTAGGAGACAAGCGCCATTGCTGATTTTGATGCACCTCATCAACACTTCCAAAACCGAGCCGCGATACAAGTTCTTTTACCTCATAGGAACGACTACAAGATCAAGCATCAAATTATTGCTTTGGTGAAGAAATATCAATTTCATGGAGTTGCTACGGAGCACCTGATGGATCACATCGAGTTGTTCGAATATATATGTGTAACGACGAGAACAAACCAAATTACCGCCGATTACTTAAAGTGTAAGCTTTTTCCTTTTTCTTTAGCCGATAAAGCTCACCGTTGGTTGAAATCGTTGCCCGCATGATCTATCACTAATTGGGAAGAGTGAAAATCCGCCGTCCTAACTCATTTCTACAATAAGTCGAACTTGTTGAGAAACAAAATCCAAAGTTTTCATCAACAATCGGTCGAGTCTTTCCTTGAAGCGTGGAAACCTTTCAAGGAGTATGAGAGAGATTGCGCTCACCACTTTCTCCGGCCCGAATTTGCTTAAAACTTTCTACCGAAAATTATTACCAAAAAATCAACTTTCTCTCGACACGACCAGCAATGCAGATTTTATGTGATCATGGACGACTTAGAACCAACACAAGAAGAGCTTGTAGCTGAGGAACTTGAACCAGTACAAGAAGAGCTTGTAGATGAGGAGCTTATAGCTGAGGAGCGTAAGACTATCCCAACTAGTCCAATGACACGAGCAAGAGCTAAGGAGCTCAAGGAAGCTGTTGCTGACACTCTCAACCATATCCAGAAGCAACCAAGCTACCTAAGTCAAGAACACAACACAACAACTCCAACACTCAACCTGATTCAAGTACAAGATGGCTTGTGAGCTTGTGATCTCTCTTTGCACTCTTTTTCCCTATCTTTGTTTTTATCCCACTTGGGTTTTTCAATGATAGGTTTTTAATGAGGCAAGGATAGATCACCACACCTAGTTCACTAGCCACATCTGAGGCTCAAGATGCACAATCTCGACAAGCATAGCCTCATCTATCTATATCTTTCCTTTTTTATCTTATTTGCACAAAAGACCTTATGTTTTGTGCCTTTCTTTTATTTTCTTTTCTTTTGGCTTATTTTTGCAATTCTTTAAACTTAAGGGCTCGTTTTTCCCTTTATATACTCTTGTAATGTCGCTGAAAACATTTACCCTACCTTTTATTAAAAACTCGGCGCAGCCACCTTCTTTGTTTCTAAGAGACGAGTTCTTCACTATTCTTCATCTCTTTGATTCTGCTTAGTGTGTAATATCTAAGCTTGGTGATCTAGTTAGGTGTGTAATATCCTAAGTAGTCCCACGGTATATCAGAGGCTTCCCATCACCTCTGTGCGACACCAATCATTCCCCACGCCTTGGAGCAGCAGCTTGCAAGGATTATCCTTCGGTTTACCAGCTTTGGAGTTTCGATCTAGGGAGAGCTACGTCATGTGGTATCAGAGCTAAGCTCTAAGTCACTTGGTAATCTCGTTCCAACTCTGTTCTTAATTTGTTTTCTTTCTTTTCCAACTCTGTCGAGTTTGCAGACCTGTTTTCTTTGATTTTCTGTGTCTAAGAGGTCTGGTTTCTTGTAGTTTCCGTGTTAGTTCATCATTAGCAACCTGTTTGATAGTTAGTTTCATTCAGAAATCAAAAAAAAAATTATATCATAGCAGAGAAGAGGCTGTTCGCGGCGCACCTAGGATTCTTAGGGGAAGATCAAACTTTCCATTTTTTTTAGTTCTTAGGTCTGTCGAAATTTTTTGTGTTAAATTTGCTTCTAGTGAGTTGATTAAGCACCTAGACTCAGTCGTTACCTTTGCTAAGACCTGAAAACGTGTTTAGCTTCACCCTAATAGTTTTACCATCTTCGTATAACCTGTTCTCTCATTGCTTCTTGCGTACTTTGCTTGTGTCTTACGGTGTGCATAGCTTCTGTTGGAGTGTTTCTTTTACAAGGAACTATTTACTGGTGTGGTTTCTTGTGTGTTTTGTAGGAAAAGATGTCGCAAGATGGGGAAGAGACTAGTGCTATGCGAAACAACAAGCTGCTGATGGATGCAATACTAGCTCGTATGGACCAGATGATGGATGCCAAGCTCGATGCTCTTCGACAAGAACAACAACAGCCAGTTCAAGGCAATAATCAGCCCAGGGGAGCTCGTAGAGGAGGCCGACACCAACAAGAGCAGCCTGGTGATGATGGCACGGCCAGCTACTACAGCGAAGAGAGTGATTCAACTCGCGGAAGCCAGAGGAGGAATAGACGTGGTGGAGAAGGTAGAGACAGCTTTGGAGGTCTTAAGCTCATAATCCCACCTTTCAATGGCAAGAGTGATCCAAATGCCTACTTGGAGTGGGAGAAAAAGATAGAGCTGGTCTTTAATTGTCAAAACTATACAGAGATCAACAAGGTGAGAGTAGCTGCAACAGAATTCAGCGATTATGCTCTCAGCTGGTGGGATCAGCTTGTCATTTCTAGAAGACGTAATGACGAAGAACCGGTGAGTACTTGGGCAGAGATGAAGAGAGTCTTGAGAAAGAGATTTGTCCCAAGTCATCATCACCGTGAGCTGCACAGCAAGCTAAGAAAACTCACTCAAGGGAGCAGCGTAGAGGACTATTATCAAGAGATGGAGTCACTCCTGATTCGTGCTGATATATCAGAAGATAGGGAAGCTACCATGTCACGTTTCTTAGGAGGGTTAAGCCGAGACATTCAAGACAGATTGGAGATGCAACACTATGTTGAGATAGAGGAGATGCTGCATAAGGCGATTCTGATAGAACAACAGCTCAAATGCAAAGGCCCTTCACGATTTAACTATGGGAGTGGACATGCTGTTTCTAAACCGAGCTATCAAAGGGAGGACAGAGCAAACACTTCTCAGCGTGATGGCAAGCAAGTAGTGACGCCAAGACCAGAAATGAGGCTTTATATGATCAATCAAGACATCAAGGGCAAGGGCAAAGTTGAAACCCCAACAACCAGAAATCGTGATGTTAAGTGTTTTAAGTGCCAAGGGAGAGGCCACTATGCCAATGAATGCATCAACAAGAGATTCATGGTTCTGTTAGACAATGGAGAAATAGAAATAGAAGATGAAGAAGAAACAGGCCTTGATTACTTATCTGAGTGTGAAGAACAGCCTGCACAAGGACAGTTACTAGTTAAAAGGAGATCCCTAAGTGTGCAAACTGCTACTATTGAACAAGAACAGAGAGAGAACCTGTTCCACACTAGATGCTTGGTCCAAGGAAAGGTTTGCAGCCTCATCATAGATGGAGGAAGCTGTACTAACGTGGCAAGTGAAACAATGGTTAGTAAGCTCGGATTAAGAGTGACGAAGCACCCAAAGCCATACAAGCTGCAATGGCTTAATGAAGATGGTGAGATGAAGGTGAGCAAGCAGGTGCTGGTTCCTATCACCATTGTTGCATACGAAGATGAGATACTGTGTGATGTACTTCCCATGGCTGCTGGACATATTCTACTTGGAAGGCCTTGGCAATCTGATCGCAAAGTGATGCATGATGGCTTCACAAATCGCCATTCATTTGAATACAAGGGTAAGAGGACCGTTCTGGTTCCTTTGACACCAAGTGAAGTTCATCAAGACCAGATGACTCTCAAGCATAAAATGAAGCAGAATGCAAGTTCAAAAGGAATACAACTACGAGAGCTGAGCTTAGAACAGGTGCAACGAACCAATCTCATGGCCAAATCAGGTGATATAAAACACATTGTAGCTTCTAAACAACCCCTACTCATGTTTGTTTTTAGAGAAGCTCTTACGAGTTTAACTAATCTTACACCGGTGCTGCCGAGTGAAATGAAAATTCTTTTGCAGGACTATGAAGATGTATTCCCAGGAGACAGCCCAACTGGACTGCCACCAGTTAGAGGCATCGAGCATCAGATTGATTTTGTACCTGGAGCTTCACTACCAAACCGTCCCGCATACAGAACCAACCCTGTGGAGACTAAGGAGTTACAAAAACAGGTTGATGAGCTCATCGAGAAAGGGCACATCCGAGAGAGCATGAGTCCATGTGTTGTACCCGTTCTGCTCGTGCATAAGAAGGATGGAAGTTGGCGCATGTGCGTTGATTGCAGAGCCATAAACAATATCACGGTGAAGTATCGCCACCCTATTCCTAGGCTAGATGACATGTTAGATGAACTGCATGGCTCTAAGATGTTTTCTAAGATAGATTTGAAAAGTGGATACCACCAGATTAGGATGAAAGAGGGAGATGAATGGAAAACTGCATTTAAAACAAAGCATGGTTTATATGAATGGTTAGTTATGCCCTTTGGACTCACAAATGCACCTAGTACATTCATGAGGTTAATGAACCATGTTCTGAGATCATTCATAGGAGTCTTTTTGTAGTGTATTTTTGATGACATTCTGATATATAGTAAAGACTTAGAAGAGCATATAGGACATGTGCAATCTGTTTTCAATGTACTTCGAGAGGAGAAGCTCTATGCCAACCTTAAGAAGTGCACGTTTTGTACAGATAACGTGGTCTTTTTAGGTTTTTTTGTGAGTGCAGATGGCGTACAGGTTGACGAGGAGAAGGTCAAATCTATAAGAGATTGGCCTGTCCCAAAAACAGTAGGCGACGTGAGAAGCTTCCACTGCCTTGCTGGGTTCTATAGGCGGTTTGTTAAAGACTTCAGCACTCTGGCTGCACCACTTACTGAAGTGATCAAGAAGGAAGTGGGTTTTAGATGGGGAGAAGCGCAAGAAGAAGCATTCCAGACCCTGAAAAACAAGCTCACTCACGCTCCACTTTTATCTTTAACAAATTTCCTTAAGACCTTTGAGATTGAGTGTGATGCTTCTGGTGTAGGTATTGGAGCAGTTCTTATGCAGGATAAGAAGCCCATTGCGTTCTTTAGTGAAAAACTTGGAGGAGCCACTCTCAACTACCCAACCTATGACAAAGAACTCTATGCATTGGTGAGAGCTATTCAAACGTGGCAACACTACTTGTGGCCCAAAGAGTTCGTTATTCACACTGACCACAAGTCCCTTAAGCATCTAAAAGGTCAGCATAAGCTCAACAAGATACACGCCAGATGGGTAGAATTCATTGAGACATTCCCATATGTCATCAAGTATAAGAAAGGTAAGGAAAACATAGTTGTTGATGCACTATCTCGAAGGTACGCACTCCTTTCTACTCTTGATGCGAAACTACTGGGATTTGAACAACTTAAACACCTATACAACTCTGATTCTGACTTTCAAGAAGTGTTTAAGTCATGTGAGAAGTTTGCTGCTGGTCATTATTTTCGAAGTGAAGGGTTTCTTTTCTTTGGCAATAGACTTTGTGTTCCTAACTGCTCTGTCCGAGACTTACTTGTTCGAGAGGCTCATGGAGGAGGTTTGATGGGTCATTTTGGCGTTGCTAAGACGTTAAAAGTGATGCAAGACCACTTTTACTGGCCACGTATGAAAAGAGATGTGGAACGAATCTGCAACAGGTGCAATACGTGTAAGCAAGCTAAGTCTAAGGTCCAACCCAACGGGTTGTATACTCTTCTCCCTATCCCTTCACATCCTTGGACTGATATCTCAATGGATTTTGTTTTAGGACTGCCTAGAACTAAGACAGGGAAGGAGTGGTAGATCGTTTTTCTAAGATGTCACACTTCATAGCTTGCAACAAAACAAATGATGCATCTCATGTAGCTCACTTGTTCTTTAAGGAAGTTGTTAGACTGCATGGCATACCTAGGACTATAATCTCTGATCGTGATGCTAAGTTCCTTAGCTATTTCTGGAAAACGTTATGGACTAAGTTGGGTACTAAGCTACTGTCCCTACTACATGTCATCCACAAACTTATGGGCAAACTGAGGTTGTTAATAGGACTCTAGGAACACTACTGCGTTGTTTAATCAAAAAGAACCTTAGGACATGGGAAGAATGCTTACCACATATAGAATTTGCTTATAATCATGCTGTGCATTCTGCATCTAAGTTCTCACCATTTCAGATTGTCTATGGCTTTAATCCTTTGTCACCTTTAGATCTAACGCCTTTACCTATGACTGAAAGATTAAGCTTAGATGGAGAGCAAAACTCAGAGCTTGTACGACAGATACATGAGAGGGCCAAAGCTAACATAGAGGAGAAGACAAGGCAGTACTCTAAGCACGCCAACAAAGGGAGACGCAAGCTGGTATTTGAAGAAGGAGACTTCGTTTGGGTGCACTTGAGGAAAGAGAGATTTCCAGACCAGAGGAAGTCCAAACTCATGCCTAGAATCGATGGGCCTTTCCAGATCACAAAGAAGATCAACGACAATGCTTATCAGCTGGATCTTCAAGGTAAGTATAATATCAGTCATAGCTTCAACGTTTCTGATTTATCTCCATTTCTTGCAGATGAACCAGATTTGAGGTCAAATCCTTTTCAAGAAAGGGGGGATGATGTGATCATGGACGACTTGGAACCAACACAAGAAGAGCTTGTAGCTGAGGAACTTGAACCAGTACAAGAAGAGCTTGTAGATGAGGAGCTTGTAGCTGAGGAGCGTAAGACTATCCCAACTGGTCCAATGACACGAGCAAGAGCTAAGGAGCTCAAGGAAGCTGTTGCTGACACTCTCAACCATATCCAGAAGAAACAAAGCTACCTAAGTCAAGAACACAACACAACAACTCCAACACTCAACCTGATTCAAGTACAAGATGGCTAGTGAGCTTGTGATCTCTCTTTGCACTCTTTTTCCCTATCTTTGTTTTTATCCCACTTGGGTTTTTCAAAGATAGGTTTTTAATGAGGCAAGGATAGATCACCACACCTAGTTCACTAGCCACATCTGAGGCTCAAGATGCACAATCTCGACAAGCATAGCCTCATCTATCTCTATCTTTCCTTTTTTTTATCTTATTTGCACAAAAGACCTTCTGTTTTGTGCCTTTCTTTTATTTTCTTTTCTTTTGCTTATTTTTGCAATTCTTTAAACTTAAGGGCTCGTTTTTCCCTTTATATACTCTTGTAGTTTCGCTGAAAACATTTACCCTACCTTTTCTTAAAAACTCGGCGCAGCCACCTTCTTTGTTTCTAAGAGACGAGTTCTTCACTGTTCTTCATCTCTTTGATTCTGCTTAGTGTGTAATATCTAAGCTTGGCGATCTTGTTAGGTGTGTAATATCCTAAGTAGTCCCACGGTATATCAGAGGCTTCCCATCACCTCTGTGCGACACCAATCATTCCCCACGCCTTGGAGCAGCAGCTTGCAAGGATTATCCTTCGGTTTACCAGCTTTGGAGTTTCGATCTAGGGAGAGCTACGTCAAGATTTCTACACAAAGACCATCAATCAAAGATGAGTTCTCATCGAAAACTTTGTTATGGCTAATAGCAATAATTGTCCTGACTACGATAGATCGACCAGATCTAACGTATCTGAAGCTAATGAGATAGCCGAGCTAAAGAGTATGATGAATCAACTTCTCAAGAACCAAAATTGCCAAGTGAATGCTTGTGAAGCTACCATGAGAGGTGAGGATGGCATATACTACGAACCCGACAACAACGGTTCGTATTTTCAAGAAGAAGAAGTTAACTATGTCAGAGCACAAGACTCCTACCAAAACCGATTCAACAATAACTTCCGCAATGCCAATTTCAATAATCTCTCGTATCAAAATTCGAACGTAGAAAACTCCCAAGATCAGCTCTACCCTAAACAATCCAAGCCGTTCCAAAACCGATTCCAAAACAGGAACTATGGCGGAAATGAGAACTTCCAACCAAGACCACTTTTCAAAATTCAAGCCGCGCCGTACAACAACACGAATATGCAGCAACAATGTGTTTCTAACACTCAACTTGCTGCCCAAATAGTGAAGCTCGAGCAATCGATTCAACTACTCGCTCAAAGCAACGAGAAAATGATAAAATATTTTAATATCAACGTCGATTGTATTTACAATGACTTGAATAGGAAGTTCGAATCTCTTTTGACCCAAGTCAAGAAGTTGGATAAGCAAGTCTGATAACACCGTATTTTTACCCGTTTTACTATCTATTTAAGAACAGTTTAATAAGTGTTTCACTTGCTTTTCTATGTTTTATTACGATTTTCGCATATTTGTAGTTTCTAGACTCTTTTCAGGTTACCTAGACGAAAACATTGCAAATTGGAGAAAAAAAAGATTTTCGGCTTAGATTCAAGCACTCAGAAGTTCAATTGCCAAAGAGGTTCTTTTCACCATATGATCCATGCCAATTTTGGGGATATTCAAGAAGGAACAGCTACCTTTACATTCCAACAGATTCGAGGATGATCCAACGGTTCAATCAAAAGATACATGAAGATCAAGACGTCCGATCTGGCCACTCCCAGAAGCATTCCAACCCGCGGCCAAGTGAAGATCCGCCGCGGCCAGACTCCGTGGACCCGCGGCCAAGGTGATTTTGCCCCGTAAGCCCAATTTGCAAGGCATGTTCAATTTCCGTCACTTAAAACCCTAAAGACCGACGAAAGCATAAGAGAAGACGTATAAATATGCCTCTTAGAATACCTAATTTCGTGTGCTTGCTTTCACACCATTTTTAGTTTAGTTTTGTTCTTGCTTTTACTATTAAACTCGTGTTCTCTACTTTTCGAGATGGTGAAGAGGTTCTCACTGTACTTAGTTCTTAAAATCGTGAGGCTCCTTCATCAATGATTTTGGTGTTTTACCACATAGTCAATTAATTTACTAAAGTGCACAGTACTGCAAACATAACAGTATGTCAATGTAGTACTTTAGGATCGAATCCACATAGACCAATGTTACACTACGATTCTTACAAGATGAAATTAAGCTAAGACGATAATAAGGGTTGGTTTGCAAAGTAATGAAAATAACTAAAAACGGTGTAAATTCAATAAGAGAAAAACGTTAGGCCGAGGGTTTCTTCGGGGGAATCCAGAGATCATGAATCAAACAACTATTCAGGGAACGATTAAACACAAGTTTCAAACTCAAATATAAATATCTAACCAATCCACTTCCGTGGCATTGATTACTAAATCTAGCAACCTAAAATTCTAACTTCCGTTGAACATAGAGTTCTAGACCAGCATTAACGAATAGGTTCAATATGTTCACGAATCGCCTTAACATCAACTTCCATTGGCTAAGGACAATTCGCTCGCTTACGTTCTTTCTAGCAATCTACGACACTTCCGTGGTATAGATTAAACCCTAGATCAGAGAGTAAGTGATCAATTCAGCCTAAGCAATAAACACAACAATAAGCGAAAACCTCAAAAGAAAATTTATATTTGTGTCTAATTCAATGATACATAAATCCCGTTGAAACCCTAAACCTAGCTATGGAACTACTCCGACATGGAATCAGAGAAAATCACAAAGAGATGAGAAGGAAAACATAATTAAATTGATAAAAGTAATAAGAGGGTTCAGAAATCTTCTCGAAGTTTGTCAGAAGTGGTTCAGAGATCTTCTCCCAAGCATACAATTGAAAGAGATGAAAGATGTCTAAGAAAAATAAAGCTTAGCCTCAAAAGTGGCTTAAAAATAAGTATATATAGGTCTTGGGTCGATTTTGAGGTTTTTGGACATGTGCATCGATCGATTCTAACCTCCCTATTCTGCGCATGCTTATTATGTGAGGCATATTGACCTGTATTCAGTAAATTGGCTTTAACGCTTGATCGCACCGTTGGATTTCCTTCAAACCACTTGAAAATGAAAGCAAATTCACAGATCTATCTGGTGTAAAATTTTCAGCTCGATCCATTGGTGGGAAGATCTTCAAAGGCTGCCAAACTTCCGACGTCTCTGTATGATTCTGCACTTCCATATGCTCATTTTCATCCAAAACGGCTCTTTTTCTCCAAAAGTCTCCTAAAACTCGAAAAGACTCGATAAAAGACTAAAAACTCTAAAAAAACACTTTGACTCGATAAAATACTAAAAAAACACCCAAACATGTGTTAGAAAACCGTAAAAACCAAATATATCAATTCCCCCAGACTTAGCCTTTTGCTTGTCTTCAAGCAAACATAAAACTTAGCAAGAAGAAAAAGCACGGAGACTCACATTCCGTTTAGAATTTTGTAATGACCATTACCTTAGTAATCCAGGTATTGCCAAACTAGCTCCAGATCGAACCACCATGTACTTATTTGCAAGCATTCGCAGCCTCCCAGATTCAACTCATTATTTCACAGAATAATCCAAAGCTATCATTGCTGGATCTTATCAAGGATCATAATGCCAAGAACCTTCTAGACTCTTTCCCTTTCGATATCTTGACGAGACAACAACACAACCTTTGGTACTTTTTCCCTCCACCAGACTTATTTTTTTCTCATTTTCTTTCCGTAGGGTCAATGGCTGATGGAACACGAGTATTGATGGTTTTTGCCACCGAATCCCCTGTTCATTTTAGTGGCACCATTTTATTCGAAAGTGTAGGCGAATAGTGGTATCTCTGGAAATTTTCCTAACCTCGCTTCCAACCTTAGTGTGATCATTTCTTTCGAAATAAAATAATGGGATCGATGGAAATTTTCCTACCCCTTTACTCGAAAAAAGTCATTTCATATTTTCTGCTTTTTATTTTAATTAAGGGAGAGGAGTACCATACTTTCACACAGGTCATCTTGTCAGATACGAATGAGGAGTCAAGCTCTAAGGACACCAATCACGATGATGAGGTAAAAGGAAGAGCTCAGAAATTAGCTCAAGCTTTTTGAAATTTTCTGGAGACATGAATGCCTCTGATTAACTAGTCAGCCTTTAAATTTTTCATTAGTCTGGTCTGAAACTAGCTCTGCAACAATGGTCACTTAGATACAAATCAAATAAAAATTCAAAGGACGTGATCATAATCTCCAACAAGTTTTGACTCAATAAAACAAAATGACTCAAAAAACATCAAAATGACTCAAAAGCAAAAACAAAAAGAAAGAAAATAGTTTTAGTAAACGACAAAGATCCTCCCCCAGACTTACTTCTGATTCAGGGTGTTTTACCACTCAATCAATTAATAACTATAGTGCACACTACTGCAATCATAACAATATGTCAATGTAGTATTTTAGGATCGAATCCACAGAGACCAATGTTACACTACGATTCTCACAAGATGAAATTAAGCTAAGACGAGAATAAGGGTTGATTTGCAAAGTAATGAAAATAACTAAAAGCGGTGTAATTTCAATAAGAGAAAAACGTTAGGTCAAGGGTTTGTTCTCAGGAATCCAGAGATCACGAATCAGACAACTATTTAGGGAATAATGAAACACAAGTTTCAAACTCAAACATAAATATTAACCAATCTACACTCGTGCTCATGGCTACTAAACCTAGCACCTAATCCACTGTCATGCTCATAGGTTTCTAGGTCAACATTAAGGAGCATGTTCAATATGTTCACGAATCGCCTTAGCATCATCTCTCGTAGGCTAAGGATGATTCGCTCGCTTATGTTCTTTCTATGCAACCTAATCCACTCTCGTGCTCATAGGTTAACTATACCCTAATCCACTGTCGTGCTCATATGGCAAGATGCACCCTAGTTCATAGACATAGCTGTTAGCTCAAGCCTAAGGAATAAACACAACAATAAGCGAAAACCACAAAAGATAAATCCCTATTTGTGTCTAATTCAATGATTCATGGATCCCTTCGAAAACCCTAAAACCTAACTATGAAATCTACTCACACATAGTTGCAGAGAATAAGCAAAGAGATATGAGAGAAATCATACAGAAATTCAATAAATAATAAGAGGGTTCAGAAATCTTCTCCAAATTTGTCAGAAGTGGTTCAGAGATTTTCTCCCAAGCGTACAATTGAAAAGAGATGAAAGATCTCTAAGAAAAATAAAGCGTAGCCTCCAAAGTGGCTTAAAAATAAGTATATATAGGCCTTGGGTCGAATTAGGTTAAGTTATGATGATTCTGGGGCAAAATAGGAAGTTTAGTAACTGCAAAAACTGTCTTTTTCGCGTCTGGGAAGTGCGAGGCTCGATGCAACCCCCCACAGAGAGTTCAGAATCGACCGATGCAAGATATGCATCGGTCGATGCAACCCTCCATGTTCTGCGCATGCTTCTTCTGCGAGGCAGATTGACCTGTCTTCAGTAAATCGGGTAAAACTTTTAATCGCACTGTTGGATTGTCTTCAAACCACTTGCAAATAAAATCTCATTCACATCTCTATCTTTTGTTAAAATATAAGCTCAATCCATCATTGGGAAGTCCTCCAAATAATGCCAGACGTCAGACGCTTCTGCGTGACTCTGCATTCCCAGTTTCACCTTTAGCAACCGAAATGCCTTGTTTTCTTCCAAATCAATCTAAAACCTGTAAAAACTCGATAAAAGACTAAAAGACTCTAAAAGCACACTTTGACTCAATAAAACACACTTTGACTCAAAAAAACTCAAAAGAAACACCAAAACATGTGTTAAAAACGGTAAAAATCAAGCATATCAATTCCCCTAGACTTAGCCTTTTTCTTGTCCTCAAGCAAACAGAAAACTAAGTAAAAAGAAAAAGTTTGAAAAACACGGAGACTCACATTTCCTTTAGAATTCTGCAATGACTGTTACCTTAGTAATCTATGTGTTGCTAAACTAGTTCCGGATCGGACCGCCATGTATTTCTCTGCAAGCATCGCAGCCTCCCATATTCAACTCATTGTTCCACAGAATAATTCAAAGCTATCATCGCTGGATCTCATCAAAGATCATAGTGCCAAGAACCTTCTAGACTCTTTCCCTTTCGATATCGTGACGAGACAACAACACAACCATTAGTACTTTTTCCCTCCCCCAAACTTATTCTTTTCTAATTTTCTTTCCGTAGGGTCAATGGCTGATGGAACGCGAGTATTGATGATTTTTGCCACCGAATCCCCTGTTCATTTTAGTGCCATCCTTTTATTCTAAGGTTTAGGTGAATTGTGGTATCTCTGGAAATTTTTGTAACCTCGCTTCCAACCTTAGTGTGATCATATCTTTCGAAGTAAAATAATGGGATCGATGAAAATTTTCCTAGCCATTTACTCGAAAGTAAATCATTTCATATTTTCTTCTTTTTATTTTAAATTAGGGAGAGGAATACCATACTTTCACACAGGTCGTCTTGTCAGATACGAATGAAGAGTCAAGCTCTGAAGACACCAATCACGATGATGAGATAAAAGGAAGAGCTCAGAAACTAGCTAAAGCTTTTTTGAATCTTTCTGAAAACATGGATGCCTCTGATTAACTGGTCAGCCTTTAGATTTTCCATTAGTCTGGTCTGAAACTAGCTCTGCAACAATGGTCACTTAGAAGAAAAATCATTACAAGAAATCAAAGATCATGATCATCATCTCCAACAAATTTTTGACTCAATAAAACGACTCTAGAAAAATATCAAAATGACACAAGAGAGAAAACAAAAGAAAGAAAACAATGTTAGTAACGACAAAGACCCTCCCCCAGACTTACTTCACACCGTCTCTGTGTGAAAATAAACCAAAAAGTAGGTAGAACAGACTCAAAGAAAGAAAATCAAGAAAAAGTCAAAGCTGACTTACCTAGGTCGGTATCGATCGATGCAAAGTGTTGCACATTCTGCATCGATCGATTTTGAATTCTTGGACCCCTTGGCATCGATCGATGCACACCTTGCATCGATCGATTGCCTCTTTTTATTTTTTTTTGAAATGAATAATTAGAGAACTAAGAAAGCAAAAACCAACATTTATTAAGTTAATTCTAAAAACTTAAAACGAATAAATAAATACGTACCGGTGTGTTGCCTCCCACCAAGAGCTTGTTTTAAGTCGTTAGCTTGACTTTGGTCTCAAATGTTAATCATCAGAATCAAAAGGTTGAGCCAATGCACCTTTGGACCTTCTCCCGTTAGGGCAAGAAACAAAATGTGCAACATGGCACGCAACTATCCATGACGAGGAAACAAAACTCACATCAAGGTAGTTTACTACGAATGTACCATCTATTTTAGAATTTTCCTTGATGGTGAGATGCTTACAAGGATCAAATGCATTTGATGGAAAAATAAAGTCAACTTCAGGTTTAAACGAGTTTATCACAAAATAGTCAACCTCATCTCCATCAATCATGTAAAACACCGTGTCCCCCATCCTAGATTCCATCTCAACCTTAGGGTCATCTATCTCATTCAAGATCTTATCTACATCAAGCACATCCCCTAGGTAAGATTTTTTAAGAAGATATCTAGATTCCTCAGGCATTGAAAGCTTAAACTCGAGATCATGAACATTCGAAGCACATATATAATCAATATCAAAACATACTTCATGGTAATCTCTAGCAAGCTTTTCTACTCTTAAGTAATCTAGTCTTTGAGACTCACATATTAAATAATAGCATTCATCAAGGAGCACATGAGTATGCGAACTAGAAGCTACATCTTCAATGCAATGCAAATGACTATCCTCATAATCATAGATTTCAAAGGTTGAGTCAAAATTACCTTCTAGTTGGCATGGTGGAACCCAATAAATTACCTCTTTAAGCGCATGAGCTACCATTATCTCGAACATTGTGAGCTCCCTTACCTTAAGTGATCCCCGATGTGACATGAGGTTCAAACGGATCATAATTGCGAGATCACCCCTTGTCAATGTCGGGTTTCCTTGTAAAGCTCATCCAACTCCTCCTTCTGTTCAAGTGTGAGTACACTTTCATCAAATGGTGGCTCCACATATGGCTCATCTTGAATGTATTCATCAAATGTGGCACCCTCTTCTTGTGGCCATTGATTGTAATCTATGGCCATTAACTATAAGAAACAAAAGGAAGAAAATAAAAAGTTAGTAAATCTTATACTAAATTTCAAATTCAGACTCGAAGGTAACGCTATTTGTCCCCAGCAACGGCGCCAAAAACTTGATACACAGAGTTTTAATCCCTGAAATATTTCTGCAAGTGCACAATAAACACAGTAGTACTTAGGGGTCGAATCGACTAGAGACCAAAGAATCACATTACGAGTTTATGAGAATCTAGTTAAGCTAAGATGAAAAATATGAGGTTTTGTTTTAGGGCTGTGAATAGTGACGAAAATAACAAATAAATAACTTAAATCAAGTAAATAAAGATGTAAAATCAGTAGGGGAATGTGCTAGGCATCATATAATTCGTAGAGTATCATGGATCGATTTAATCGGATAATTTAGACATGGAATTCATTAAATATGTTCTGAACTCGAATCACGAATGAATAATTAACCTACTTCCGCAGCGCCGATTACTATGTTTAGACAACTTAATCTACTCAACTCCCGCTGGTAATTAAGTAGTTAAACATGGATAAATAGTTCAAGTTCAATATGTTCACAAAGTCTAATAACTCAACTCCTGTCGGTTATCACGCTTTGCTCATCTAAATCAATTCAGATAATTTAACAATACTTTCGGTGAGTAAATATACCTATGAGCAGTAGCTAGATGGTCAATCAAGCAATAAGCATTAAGCATAAATTTAGATGAAGAACTTTAAAGATAATCCCAATTCTAACAACCTAATGATCAATCCATGAACTCATTGAATACCGACAACCTAGCGAGGGAACTACTCACACATGACTAGAGATGAAACACATAGAGATATAAAGCAATTAATAATCATAAACTTCAAATAAAAGCAAGAGCGTTTATAAATCTTCTCTATATCGAGATACTGATATATCATGGTTTTTACCCCGTTTAAGCCATGATATAAGTCCGTTTTATAGAGTCTTTCTAGTATTTTAGAGTGTTTTAGAGTCTTTTACAGGTTTTACCACGTTTGGAGCATAATTGGAGATATTGAAGCTTTCTGGAGCATTTTGGAGCGAAACAGAAGTCGTGTAGCTGAGTACCCGATACCGACTAGTATCGGTCGATACTCACTGCAGCAGACACGATCTGCGACTTTTCCAAGAGCTGAAGAATTGCAAAATTGCCCCAGAAGACTTTATTATTTACAATAAGCCCCAAAACGTGACTTAGGTTATTTATTAGGATTTTACAGCCACTTTGATGGCTACGCTTTCATTACGCTTGATTTTACTTTAGTTTTTTGAGAGACAACTCTGAACTCCTGTTTCTTATTGATTTCTTTGATGATATATTCAATCATGTTGTATTCATTCTACATGTCTGAGTAGATCCACTTTAGGTTTAGGGTTCTCATAAGGGTTTTCTCTGAATGCTACGTTGATTAGTTGATTAGGATTCACCATCTGAATTAGTTATTCACCATAGGTTATTCTCAAAGCTAATTCTAGGTTGACGAATCTAGAACTTAGATGTTATGTTAATCGATTAGGCACGACAGTGCAATTGAGAAATCTGAAAGAACCTAGGGTGAGCAAATTGATTATTCGCAAAGAGATTTGGTTTAATTGATTTGTGAACATATCAAACCTGAATTTTAAAGCTGATTTATTCTTAGGAATTTGCAAAGAGATTTGGGATTCTGAAGTTTAGATTTAGATAATTCTCGCAATGACAGTTGGTTAATTATAGCTTAGTGATTTGAGTTCAAGAACCACGCTAAATCTGAATCCTGTTAGTTAGTTTATCTGCATTCATTGATTTCCTGAGAAATACCCTGAACCTATCTTTCCTCCATTGAACTTACAACTCGTTTAGTTTACGTATTGCTTTCAATTACATCTTTTGGTTTAGCTTAATTTGAATCTATCTGATCTATTGTGTGATTTCTTGAGTTTTTGTGTTCGACCCCTGATATACTGCAGCAACTTTAGTACTTTTAGGGTATTAATTTGATCATATCAAATTTGGCGCCGTTGCCGGGGACTCAATTTCGCCATTAGATTTTAGCTAAGAATTTTGCCTAAATCGTTGAGTATCGATCGACACCCTAGTGGTATCTGTCGATACCCGTCGTGAATTTTGGTTACTTACGTTCTTAACTTTTGTGTTTCAGGTGCATGCCTCTTCGTGAAACCAGAAAGAACAAGAACACTCTGTTAGTTGACTTGTCAAACGAGCATCAAGCACAGTTGGAACGTACAAACAGAAAAGCAAAAACGCAAGCAGAGATGAAAAACAATACAATGATTTTGATTCAGGATGCTGCTGGTGCTTACATGAACTGAGAGGGTCAATTGTGCAATGAGAGAGGGCAGCGACTTGATGAAGCTGGAAACGTCGTTGCCCCTGCAATTGCCCTTGACATGACATTGACGCTAGCCCCCGAGTCAACGAGAGACTCTTTGAATTCAACTCCAGAGATAGAGCATGGAACTGAGAATATTCCTCGGTCTTTCCTCTTAGTCAGCTGCTTCAGTGGAGGTGTTCTTCTGGCCTTGATGAAGAGTGCCTTAATCTCTTCCTCAATTTCTCTGCAATCTCGGAAGTGACTAAGCAAAGGACGGTATTCCAAAGCTTCTTCAGAAGTCAGTGTGTGGGGAATCCTTCGTACCATCTTCTCAAAGCCAAGCAGCTGCTTGGGAGAAATGGGATCTCTGAGATATCTAGGTAGATCAGGAAATGGCACCTTAGGCTTGTAAACCCTTTCTGCAGTCAAATCAGGTGTCTTCTCGACTTCAGGGTGAGTATCGATCGATACTGGAAGGGTATCGATCGATACACGAAGATTTGAGATTTCCCGTGAAAGTATTTGGACCGGTGTCGATCGATACTCGGTGGTGTCGGTCGATACTCTGGGATTTTCCGGATCCTCATCTTCATCTTCTACAGGATCATCTAAAATTCCTGCTTTGAAATCTTTTTCTACCACTACAGTGATCTCTTTAGCACTTCCTAAGGTGATTCATTGACGTGTTCATTATGTGAATGAACCGTCTTTCCCTTGACAGCTGCTGCAGTCTGAGTTACTTGAGTTTCCAGCATCTTCTGATGAATACCAAGAGCATCAATCATTACACTCAGATCTTTGTACAGAGCATCTATCTTACCATTGAAATCCACAGCTATCTGCTGATGTCCTTGAACCAACGTTTCAAACATAGACTCGATCTTGCTCTCTGGGGTTTTAATAGGTAAAGGCTGATAGGATGAATTCCCATAGTTCCTGGTGTAACCACTGTTCTGGGAAGGTTTCTGGTTAAACTGATTCGACCCAAAACCAGCTCCACCAATATAGTTAACATCCTCCACATCATCTTCAGCAGCAAATTGGACCGATTTTTGGGTCTTTCCCATCAACAGATTGTGCATTGAATCCAACTTAGCATTCACCTTTGCGATTAGACTGCTGTCCAAGTTACCAACTTGCTTCTTACGTTCCATGTCTGCATTCTTGGTACTATTGCTAGATGCCAAGTTCTCAATAAGCACATAAGCATCATCAGGATACCTGGTGTTGAAATTTTCATTGCTCGCAGTATCCAAAGCCATCTGGTACCTCCTATCAATCCCTCTAAAGAAAAGACCCAGCAGCTGAACATTAGTGAACCCATGATGTGGGAAATCTTTTTGATATGACCTGAATTTGAGCCAAGCAGCCTTAAATGTCTCAGTCGGTCCCTGAGAAAACAGGGAAATTTTATTCCTGAGCTCCTCGGATCGCGCATCATCATATAAGTTGTTCAGGAAGACATTCTTGAACAACTTCTATGAATTCGAATTTATCTGATCTAATGTGTGATTTTTTTAGTTCTTGTGTTCGACCCCTGATATACTGCAGCAACTGCTTTAGTACTTTTAGGGTATTAATTTGAGCATATCAGATACAAATGCGAGATCTTCTCCTTGAAGCTCTTAGAATTCAAAATCAATGAAGAACTTGTAAGAACTATGAAGAAATCATGGCTGTATTTTTTTTATGGTGGCTCCCTGTTTTGTGAGGCTAAAAACAAGTACAAATAGCCTAAACGTCGATCTAGGGTTTCATTAAACCGAAAAAGGAATTTTTGGGTCGCATGGGTTTTATGGGCCGAGCTAAGGCCCAATTCAGACGCGTCTTCAGTAAAATCGGTATATCTTCCTGACCACTGCTCCAAATGATTTGAAACCAATTGCATATGAAAAATGACTCACAAGGCTATATTTCCACAAAATTACATCTCAATCCATCAAAGGGAAGGCATCCAATGAAGGGGAAACTTCTGATGCATATGTGTTGTCCAATTGGAGAAATCCGTCTTTCTTGAGCTTTAGGTGCTTGGCTGACCTTTTGAACTTGGAAACATGTCTTGGACGTGGTAAACTCCTTTTTGGCTCCATTTTGCATTCTTTTTGATTATTTGACCTATATAGACTTTAAAACTACAAATACGAGAAAACTACCTCAAAAGCACAAAACCGAATAAAAATGCTTAGATAAAATACTCAAATCCTTATTAAAAACAGTAAAATATAGAGTATATCAACTTCAAACCGTCTCGGTGTGAAAATAAACCAAGAAAATGGTAAAACAGACTCAAAGAAAGAAAATCAAGAAAAAGTCAAAGTTGACTTACATGGGTCGGTATCGGTCGATGCAAGATATGCATCGATTGATTTTTGTTTCTCTGGACGCCCTGCATCGATCGATTTCCGATTTTCTGGACCCTTGGCATCGATCGATATTGTTCTGTTCGACCTTTTTTTTTTTTTTTTTTTTTACCTGAGAAACTTAGACTTAAAACTAAAAATTAGAAAATGTTAGTGAAAACAAAAAACAAAGGAAAAGATAAGATATGAACACTTATTAGTGGGTTGCCTCCCATTCACCAAGCGCTTGTTTATAGTCGTTAGTTTGACTTCGGTCTCAGATGTTAATCATGAGAATCAAAAGGTTGAGCCAATGCACATTTGGTCCTTCTCTTGTTAGGGCAAGAAACAAAATGTGCAACATGGCATGCAACTATCCATGGCAAAAAAACAAAACTTACATCAAAGAAGTTTACTACAAATGTAGCATATATCTTGGAATTTTCTTTGATGGTGAGATTCTCATCAGGATCAAATGCACTTGACGGAAAAATAAAGTCAACTTCAGGTTTAAACGAGTTTATCATAAAATAGTCAACTTCATCTCCATCAATCATGTAAAACACAGTATCCTCCTTCCTAGATTCCATCTCAACCTTAGGGTTATCTATCTCATTCAAGATCTTATCTTCATCAAGCACATCCCCTAGGTAAGATTTTTCAAGAACAAATAAAGATTCCTCAGGCATTGAAAACTTTAACTCGAGATTATGAACATTCAAAACACATAGATTATTAATATCAAAACATACTTCATGATAATCTCTAGCAAGCTTTTCTACTCTTAAGGAATCTAGTCTTTGAGACTCACATATTAAATCATAGCATTCATCAATGAGCACATGAGTATGCAAACTAGAAGCTACATCTTCAATGTAAGGCAAACGACTATCCTCATAATCATATATTTCAAAGGTTGAGTCAAAAATACCTTCTAGTTGGCATGGTGGAACCCAATAAATTACCTCTTTAAGCGCATGAGGTACTATTATCTCGGACAATGTGAGCTCTCTTCCCTCAAGTGCTGCCCGATGTGACATGAGGTTCAAATGAATCATAGCGGCTAGGTCACTCCTTTTCATCGTTGGGTTCTCTTCATGATGCTTATCCAACTCCACTTTTTGTTCTGGTGTGAGTACACTTTCATCAAATGGTGGCTCCACGTATGGCATCCTCTTCTTGTGGCCAATCATTGTACTCCATGGCCATCAACTATAAGAAACAAAAAGGAAGAAAATAAAAAGTTAGCAAATCTTAGACTAAATTTCAAATTCAGAATTGAAGGTAACGCTATTAGTCCCCGACAACGGCGCCAAATTGATTTTGGTATTTTACCACGTAGTCAATTAATCAACTAAAGTGCACACTACTGCAATTATAACAGTATGTCAATGTAGTACTTTAGGATCGAATCCACATGGACCAAAGTTACAATACGATTCTCACAAGATGAAATTAAGCTAAGAAGATAATAAGGGTAGATTTGTAAAGTAATGAAAAGAACTAAAAACGGTGTAACTTCAATAAGAGAAAAATGTTAGGTCAAGGGTTTCTTCGGGGGAATCCAGAGATCATGAATCAAACAACTATTCAGGGAACGATTAAACACAAGTTTCAAACTCAAACATAAATATCTAACCAATCCACTTCCGTTGCATTGATTACTAAATCTAGCAACCTAAAATCCTAACTTATGTTGAACATAGAGTTCTAGACCAGCATTAACGAATATGTTCAATATGTTCACAAATCGCCTTAACATCAACTTCCGTTGGCTAAGGACAATTCGTTCGCTTACGTTCTTTCTAGAAACCTACGACACTTCCGTGGATCAATTCAGCCTAGATCAAACCCTAGATCAGCGAGTAAGTGATCAATTCAGCCTAAGCAATAAACACAACAATAAGCAAAAACCTCAAAAGATAAATCCCTATATGTGTCTAATTCAATGATACATGGATCCCGTTGAAACCCTAAACCTAACTATGGAACTACTCCGACATAGAATCAGAGAAATCACAAAGAGATGAGAAGGAAAACATACTTAAATTGATAAAAGTAATAAGAGGCTTCAGAAATTTTCTCCAAGTTTGTCAGAAGTGGTTCAGAGATCTTCTCCCAAGCATACAATTAAAAGAGATGAACGATGTCTAAGAAAAATAAAGCTTAGCCTCAAAAGTGGCTTAAAAATAAGTATATATAGGTCTTGGGTCGAATTAGGTTAAGTTGGGATGATTCTGGGGCAAAATAGGAAGTTTAGAAACTGTAAAAATTGCCTTTTTCGTTTGGGAAGTGCATCGATCGATGCAAGTGTGCATCGGTCGATTTTGAAATTTCTGGACATGCATCGATCGATTCTAACCTCCCTGTTCCTGATATGCTCAAATTAATACCCTATTTAGATACTAGAGCAGTAGATGCAGTAAAGTAGGGGTCGAACACAAGGACTCACATAAAAACACAATAGATTATATAGAAGAGAATTAAGCTAAACCAATAGATGTAATTGAAAGCAAAACGTAAATTAAAAGAGTTGTAATTCAATGGAGGAAAATATAGGCCAGGGTATTTCTCAGGAAATCAATGAATGCAAACAAACTAACTAACAAGATTCTGATTTAACGCGGTTCTTGAACTCAAATCACTAAAGTATAGCTAACCAACTCTAGTTGCGAAAGCTATCTAAATCTAAACTTCAGAATCCCAAATCTCTTTGCAAATTCCTAAGAATAAATCAGCTCTAATATCGAGTTTGATATGTTCACAAATTAATTAAACCAAATCTATTTGTGAATAATCAATTTGCTCACCCTAGGTTCTATCAGGTAATTAATCGCACTGTTGTGCCTAATCAATTATCCTAAGATCTATGTTCCAGATTCGTCAACCTAGAATTAGCTTTGAACAAAACCTAAGGCGAAGAACTAATTCAGATGGTGAATCCTAAACAGATAATCAATCTAGCATTCAGAGAAAACCCTTATGAGAACCCTGAACCTAAAGTGGATCTACTCAGACATGGAGATTGAAAACAACATGATTGAATAGATCATCAAAGAAATCAATAGAAAACAGGAGTTCAGAGTTGTCTCTACAAAAGCCAAAGTAAAATCAAGAGTAGAATAAAGCATAGAATAAATCATAGTCACCAAAGTGGCTGAAAAACCTAATTATATAGTCTAAACACGAATTGGGGCCTTCTTGTAAATATTAAAGTCTTCTGGGGCAATTCTGCAATTCTTCAAGACTTGTGAAAGTCGCGACTCGTATCTGCTTCGATGGGTGTCGATCGATACCAGGGGGTATCGATCGATGCTCTTGACTTCAAATCTGGTACTTAGTCGCTTTAGTTCCATTTCGCTCCAGAATGCTCCTAAAAGCTCCAATATCTCCAATTATGATCCAAACATGTTAAAACCTGTAAAAGAATCTAAAAGACTCTATAATAGAATAAAGACTCGATAAAACGGACTTATATCATGGCTTAAACGAGGTAAAAACTATAATATATCAACTCCCCCAGACTTAGCCTTTGCTTGCCCTCAAGCAAATAGAAGACTAAACCAGAGAAAGAGGTTTTAAAATGTAGAGACTCACCTGTTCTTGAAATGTGGAAATGACCAATTTCCCAAACACCCAAATGTCACCTAACCATCTTTTGATCTAACCACCATGTACTTCTCCGTAGACATTCGCAGTTCCCCAGACTACGCACATTATTTCGCAGCATCGTTCAATCAAGCCATCCTCGCTAGTTTCATCGCTGTGAATTAGTATCAAAAACCTTCTAGATTCTTTCCCATACAATATCATGACAAGGAACCACCCTTTTTCACACTTTTTGGTATCATTTCTCTCCCCAGACTTATTTATTATTATGTTCTCTCTTTTGTTTTTAGCTTTGCATATACAAATCAAGGTATGAGACGCAAGTATTGATGGTGTTTGCCACCAAATCCCCGGTTCTTCCCTCTCAACGTATCAAAAGATGTAGGCGAATAATGGCATCGTAGGAAAATCCTAGCCTCGCTTCCAATCCTCTGTGTGATCATTCCCTCTTGAGTAGAATAATGGGATCGCTGGAAATTTTCTTAACCCTCTACTCAGAAGAAAATCATTTCATCTTTTAATGCAATTATTAATTAACTTGTAACAGGGAGAGAAATAACGTTATTTTAAAACACATGGTTCCTTTGTCAGATACGAATGAGGAATCAAGCTCTATAGATACTAACCACATTGATGAAGTGCAAAAAGTTGGCTCAGACTTTAAGGTGGTTAACTGGTCGGCCTTTGGATTTTTCATTAGTCGATCTAGAACTGATTCTGTAACAATGGTCACTCAGAAGCAAGGTAAGATCAGAAGATTCAAGAAAAAGATCACTATCTCAGACAAAGTTTTGACTCAATAAAACAACGAATGACTCAAAAACGGACTGACTCTAAGAAAAACAAAAACAAAGTCAGCGACTACCTCCCCCAGACTTAAACAACACTGTCCCCAGTGTTATCTAGTCTAGAGTTGGTGAAAGAAAACAAATGAATCAAATGGATTATGAAAACCAGAAACCGTACCATCGCTGGGTATCGATCGACACCAGCCGTATATCAACACACTGATTGAAAATCAGTGGTGTCGAGTTGCTTAACCAGAGAAAGCATTCCACTGTGTTAGATGTTAGCACTGTTAGGAACACTCAAAAACAGGTTAAAAGCAACATGATAGATTAAATATAAATCCAAAGAATTTCAAATGCAAAAACAAATATTGACATAAGTTCAACAGAAAAGAAAGATAAAAGAAAAAGAAAGAAAAAATACAAACGTGAAGACAGAAGACTAATCATGCGTCTCCTCAGAATAGCCATCAGAATCGGAATCATCAGCAGGAGAAGGGTTGACAGGCTGAGTCGAAGGACCAGCGTCCGTGGCAGTCATGCAGCGGCAACGAGAAATCCCAGTCCAGATGCTCCGCATGCTCTCTATCATCACCTTCTTAAAGGCGGCTGGCTCCATCGGAAGTTCCGAATTAGACGGAAATGATGGAGTTGGGATAGAAAAGGTCGCTGCACGCGACTGCCGTGCTCGTCCTTCCTAGTGCGAAGTAGATGGAATGTCAGCAGCAGCAGGTGCAGGCACAGGAGCTCGCCGTCTAGTCGCAGGTGCGCGAATCAACAGGTGTGGTGGGGGCTCGAAACGAAGCTGAGAAGGATCCTCGAGAACGTCTGTCAGCTCATCGTTAAGGAGCGACACCAGAAAATCCCCAACAGATGTAGTAAAGAACCAACGCCTCTCGGGCTTCAACCACTTAAGGTTCTTCAGATGGCTCTCATACATATACCGACGCGCAGTGACTATCGAAAAGCTCGTAGTACTGATCCCGAGGTGCTGGAAGATAGGTGTCAGAAGAGTACCTACTGACTCCTTCTTCGTGCTCGTGCCTGTGAATGGTTTGATCTTCAATGAGACCAAATGATGCGCAAACACAGCGCCAAGGTTAACCTCTGTAAGCTCAGGCCATGCGAAATCCTCCTCAGGAAGAATGTCTCTGATAGCCAGACACAGGAGTAGAAGCTCGGTCACCCTCATCTTGTTCGGTTCCATCTTGCACAAAATAGTGGTGCTTAGGATTCGAACCAAACAGCGCAGGACTGGGTGCCGTATATCCATCTGAGTGGATGTCTTGGAGTCGTAGGCTCCGTTCCCGAAGTGCCCCCAGAATGTTTGCATGTCGGATGCTGCGCGGGAATAGCAACTCTCCTGCAATCCCGCGGAAAACCGTTGATGTCACAGAGATCAGGGAGTGGTAACCTGTACCTCACTCCACAAGTCATGAAAGTCAAAGCGCCCTCCTGTGCATCCCGGAGAACCTCATCCTGGTAGCAGACACGGACTGTCGCCATGAAATGACGAACCAAATCCGGGTAAAGATCGTACTGCTGAGTGGCCATCCGGCCCAAACCAATCTTCCCAAGCAAACGGGCCAGCTCTGGGTCAAGGCCCAAACGACGCATGGAGACTCCGTCAACAAACCGAGTAGGCTCTATAACCACTCTCAACCACGCGTTATAGTGCAGTGTGTCATAATCATCACACTCCTCCAAAATGGGTCTGTAAGTGCAATCGTCACTCAGCGCAACCGCTATCTCCGTCCCGTACCAATCTCGATGACAAGGGATCCTGGCTTTCTCGTTCAGCTTAGGCCAAGGACCTCTGCGTGGGGCCACATGAACATCCATAGCAGATGGTTTAGAGCTCGATGCGTCTGTAGTCCTGGCTCTCTTTGACCTAGATGTCATCTGCAAACAAGACAAAAAGGTACAACATAAATCCAACATCTCTCAACAATCACAGCAAAATCTGATCGACAGACACGAGTGGTGTCGATCGATAACAAAGGGTATCGATCGATACCTTAGCAAAATTCAGTTTCATCGCATCTCCAGAATCCAAATCATCTAAAAGTAGAAATTAAGGGCATTTGAATATAAGGCAAGGTGCGAAACTAGTCTAGAGCATCTCAGCAAATGACATTTGTCAAGAAAAACAGGTGATAAAGAGTGGAATCGCACAAACCTTAAACCCAAAAATCGGACATAAAATGTTCAATTTAGAGATCATACCTTTGCTGGATTGAGAAATAAGAGCTAGAAA
The DNA here is from genome assembly GCA_030161315.1 of Eutrema japonicum. Lineage (NCBI taxonomy): Eukaryota > Viridiplantae > Streptophyta > Magnoliopsida > Brassicales > Brassicaceae > Eutrema > Eutrema japonicum. Next base: position 23,164,994 of record BSQW01000005.1, on the reverse strand, counting down.
CGGATAGAGGATAAAAATCCAATGAATCTAGGCGCTTGAATCACCAAAATCGGGAAGTGCATCGAAAATCTTGCTATGTCTAATAGAAACAATTGTCCCGACTACGATAGATCTACTAGATCGAGTGTATCGGAATATAAGGAGATAGCCGAGCTAAAGAACAAGATGTACCAACTTCTCAAGAACCAAAATCGCCAAGTGCATTCTTGTGAAACTACTAATGGAGGCGAGGATGATGCTTACTACGAACTTGACAACAACGGTTCATATTTTCAAGAAGAAGAAGTTAACTATGTCGGAGTTCAGGGATCTTACTAAGACCGCTTCAACAATGGATTCAACAACAACTTCTGCAACGCCAGCTTCATCAATCTTTCGTATCGTAATGCGAACGTAGAGAACTCTCAAGACCAGCCCTACCGTCAGCAATCCAAGTTGTTCCAAAACGGGAACTATGGCGGAAATGGGAACTTCCAATCGAAACCGCATTTCAATGCTCAAATCGCGCCTTACAACAAATCGAATACGCAGAAACAAGGTATGTCTTACACTCAACTTGCTTCCCAAATAGCGAAGCTCGAGCAATCGATTCAACTACTCGCTCAAGGCAACGAGAAGACGGCAAAATATTTTAACGTCAATGTCGATTGTATGTATAATGACTTGAATGAGAAATTCGAATCTCTTTTGACCAATGTCAAGAAGTTCGATATGCAAGTTCTCAAAATGCGGACTCATCTAAGAGACCGAACGGAGCCTTACCCGGAAGAGTAGAATATAATCCAAAGAGATTTTGCAACGTGATTTCCACCATGCCCGAAAAGGAAGTCAACGATAAGACGAAGCATTGAGAAGCTTCAAAATTTGTCCCACTCTACGGACGAGTCGATACCGAATCCAAGACGATCCGAGAACCACTATTTGAGGAACCAAAACAAGTTCTGTTTCAAAGGCTAAGAAAAGCCGATGATCCATGATGTTTTTTTTCTCTTGCTCTCGATTTTTGGTATAAATTTTGTAGATTGTCTATGTGATTCGGGAGCCAACGTCAACATTTTGCCGGGAAGCTTGGTATTAAAACTCTCACACCATCCACCGTGAGTGTAATCTTGGGGGATTCATCCCAAAAGAAGCCCGAAGATGTGATCCACGATCTTTAACTACTCATTGAGAACAAGATTGTTCCCGCTGATTTTCAAGTACTCGAAATGGATCGAGACGAGAATACATACCATTGATTTTTGGTCGACCGTTCTTAGCTATCGTTGGCGCCATCCTCGATCACACCAACCATCATGTTGTTTTATTGAATGTGGATCGAAGGAAGTTCTATCCAACTGTCCCGGACGGAATTCCAATCCCGAGGGACAAACACAAGAAGAAAAAATCGATTCTCCCTAAAAGAAAAGATGAGTCGGCTAAGACATGACCCCCAAACGTAAGTCAACCTTTTGTTTCTAAACCGTTTGCAAAAATCAGGATTACCATTCTACCCGACTTAAGAGACCACAAGGAAGAGCGAGTGGAAGGGATGATCGAAAAAAGGAAACAAGCTCTCTAAAACGCGAAGGTTCCGAGAAAACACAGAAAGAAGAAGGTGATACAAAAAATAGGCGAACCACATTTCAAATTCGATGAAACCCAAGGAACTTTTGTTCCCGAGATATCTTCTGGTCATGCCTAATCCCACCAAAAAGTCGAGCTAACCACTTTAACCAAAATCGCTTGATGGGAGGCAACCCATTTGGTACGTTTTTCTTTCTTTTATTTTATCGTTCTTTTCTATTAATGTCTTTCATTTTAGTATTTCAGACTTTATGTAAAACCCAAAAAAACAAAAAACATTCAAAAAACAAGAAAACAACAAAAAATGAAGAAGCCACTCGAAACGGATCGCGAAACGCCCAATGAACAAAGGAGAAAATGACCCGAGGAAAACGCCATTTGGCCGCGGTCGGAGGAGCTTGACCTGCGGCGAATGAGGGATCGACCCAGCCCGCATTGTTCAGTCCGGCGGCGAAGAGATGATCGGCCTCGGACGGAAGAAGCCGACTCGCGGTAAAGAAGGGTTTGGCAGCGGTCGCGTGTGCTCGACCCGCGGCTAGGCCATTACGAACCAAAACACATCCCGACGATTCCTAAACCATTTCCAATCCTTAACCGTGCAATCCCGAAAGTATTCCCGGCCTGAAAATAAACCAAAACCGGTTTAACTTTCGTGTCCCGCTATGGTAAGTTCTAAAAAGTTTTTGAAAAACAGAAAACTTCTTTTTGAATAAAAACAACTTCTTAAAGACCAAAAAGAGTACTTCTAGATTAAGCTCTCTTTCTTCTTATCTTCAAAGAGACTTGGAGATTTTGAGCAAGAACAACTTTTTCAATTCTTAAGCTTCTGCAAAAATTCCTTGGTCCTATCTCAGTCTTTTTCAAAGGAGATTTCAATTCCACACTTATCTCATATTCTCCAACAAGGTATCAACCTAATCCTCTACTTTTTCATATGAGCTAAACCCTAAGGTTTTTCTTAATTTAAATAGATATATGTCTATGTAGCTAGAAATTGTTAGAGAACATGAGATTGAACTTCTAGAATGTCTAGATTTCAATTTTAGCACTCAATTATTATGAAATTAGGATTTTTGGAATTTGAAATTTTCGAACTTAATTAAAACGAAATTGGAGAGTAATTTTGATTAATTTGACCAAGTCTTGTTACATTGGTAATTAATATACGGTAATCTATTAAATTTGAATAAGAATGAGCTTAAAATCTATTTTTAAAACCTTTATGTAAGAACTTTACAAACCCGAAATTAGTCATCAACATCTCGATTTGCTAGATTTACGTTTGATATTACTCGTTAGTAGATTGAATATGTCTCTAGATATTCGATTTAATATCCTCGCGCATTGAAACTTTTCAATCACAACCATATTCATATTTTTGCCGAGAATTGTTTTCTATTTTGTAGGAACAATGTATCATGTGAGATCTCTCATAACACGCTCTAAGAAGAGCGGATACATAGGAGAATCATCCCGGAGATCAATCTCTAAGTGTCCTGAGGATAGCCAAGGCGGATCGGATACAACAAGTGTGGATGATGGCACTAATCTCTCTGAGTTTGTGATGAGTCAAAGGCGACCGCGAACTCGAACTCGCGCTATACTCCCTCAACGTGATCTGACACCTTCTCCTCCGCGTGAACCAACGCCACGTCCGAAACCGAGACCAAGAGTACGATATGTCAGGCAGCCTATGGACCCTCATATCAATTATCTTGGGAAGTTCAGAAGAATGGAGATCAAATCCACACCTCGTATAGATTACTCGACTCTCAAAGCGCTTGGGATTAGATAAGACATGAATTGGTATCTCGATATGCTTAATCTACGACCTTTTATGGACCTCAATCTCCCAACCTACGATGATCTCACCAAGGAATTTCTAGCAACCGTCACCATGTGCTACAAGAGATGCTCTAATCCAAGAGCGAATGATGGTACACTTACTTTTACCGTACGTGGATACTCTTATGCGCTAACGGTTCTGGAACTTTGTGAAGCTTCAATATCTCGATGAGATTTACCACGAGGAAAACCCCGATAGAGATCTATGGCTCATAATGGGACAAGGCGTCTATGACAACGAAAGATCTAAGACTTCCTTACTCACGCATCCCGTTGTCCGCTTCGTACACAAGCGCTTAGCGCACACCATCTTTTCAAGAGCAAATGTGGCTAGCATTTACAAAGGCGAACTCGTTACTCTTCAACTTCCATTCACCGCCGACCCACGCTATGCTTGTTTTGCTTGAATCATTGCCAAGAATTTGGTAAAGGTGAAACACGAAGCGCTCGCCATGAAACCAGAAGACTCTATTACTGTTGTTGGAAGCATCAGCACGACAATTCTACGAGCCGTTCACTTTGATTACTTGACTGAGACTCCATTTCAAGGGACTTGGTTCGATCTCCTGCAGTTTTCCTTAGAGCGCAATATTTCATGCGCATCACTTGACCAGGAGAGATTTGGCTACAAATTCTGACCAAACGTCGGTGAGTCATACATTGTTTTTTTAATATCTAATTCTGTCCCTAGACTCCGAGATGGAGCAGTACCAAGATAGATACCGGAGACAATGGACTATGTACATGTTGTCCCACGTCTTCCGTACACTATCAGAAAATTCTTAGTTTCCAAGGCCAACCGAGACGCAGCTGCATAGCGTTCTTGACTACTACTACTAGCTCAGGCCCGTGCACCATCTGCTCCCGCGAGCTCGTCACACGCACACAGACCAGAATACATAGCCATGGAAGACAGCACGACAAGAAAGGCGATACAAGCGTGTAATACGCTTTCTCGAAGAGTATCACCACTTCGATGGTAACATGCTCGACTCAGAGACAGATGACTCAGGATACGAATAGCCATGCACATCACCACCACGGTTCAATCGATCTTCTTCCCTTTATTTTTTTTATTTTTATTTTCGAACTCTTTTATTTATTTGCTATTTTATTTTTATATCTTCGCCATCCTTTCACTAACTTTTTCACACTGGGGATAGTGAGATTTAAGTCAGGGGGATGATGTTTATCCGTTAATAATTTATTTTTCTTTGTTTTGAAGTTATCTACTTGTTTTTTCGCTTTAATTTTTAAACTATTTGTGTACTCTTTGTCTATTTTTATTAAGTATTTTTCAGGAACATTGAAACAAAATATGTGATGATTTCGACCTGTGTGCTTCTACGCTACTTCCTCGTGCCAGGTCTTTTGTGGTTTGGTACTAGACTATGCGGTAACTATAGGGCTTGCAATGCGATATCACCAGAGGATTTTGACCCATATAGATTATTTCTGACATGATATACTATCTTACTCTCTTTGAACTTAATATAAATTTCATTTTCTCATCAATGTTTTTAGGCGAGACAACGAATCATACATCTAGGACATATTTTCACTTTTTACCATTCTTTGTTGTCCTAGATGGCCAGTTCATCTTTAGATGGTACCCTACCCCGAACCTTAACCATTTCATTTTTGAACCTCATGCATTCTTCTCTTGTTGTCTTATGTGCATATATGTGCAAAAATGCCGGAGAGGGAGGAACTACATAGTTTTCAGTCACTCGAGAAAATGGAAGACTAGATGGATTCAGTTAAGTATCAACAATTCAAGCTTATAAGTTGGCTTGGAAATCTTTTATCACTGGTAATTTTCGTCATTCTTAAGACTCTCGTTAAAGGTGTTTCCTCTTTAAAACAAAAAACAAAAAGCAAAAAAAAATAAACAAAAAAAAATATAAAAAATCGAAAGAAAAAGAAACAAAAGTCTAAAGAGTCTTAGGGTAGTCGATATTTTTATACCAAGGCAACCATGTTTTGTATGTGAGGAGTAAGAAGACATTCGAATAATTTCCTAGAGAAAAATTTAAGTCCGGGGGAGTGGCAGAAAAGTTTTTCAAAAGGCAGAAAAGTCCCGGAGAAGAAAGAATTTGCAACTACACTTATGCGAGTCGGAAGTGACTGGAAACTGTGAATATCAATAGCTCCACCCTCTCTTGCTATTTTGCATACTATCCAGCATCCTCCGGCAGAAATACGGTAACCCGAAACACTTTTAACCTCACCTCTAAAAAGCCCTTAATGCCTAGCCTCGATTGTCTTGGTTAGTATTTTTGATGAGAATCACACAACCTTTATTGAATGTTAAGAGCTAGTTGACTAAAAGTTAAGGTTTATGTGGTTAGATTTTCGAATGACGGATACCGTGGACTAGCGTTGCAGAACTTTAGTGAGATTTTTTTTAGACCAAGTTTGATTGATGCTTTGCGTTGGTTATAGTTTAGAAAGGACTATCACTGAGATTTTTGTTAGTTCCTATCTCTTCAAAACTTATTTCCGAGTTTAGATTTCTGTTTTGTTTGAGAACAAACAAAGATTTACGTCTGGTGGGAGTTGATAACACCGATTTTCGACCATTTTTATGGATCGCTTTAATATCTTTTGATTTTTTTTTTAGAAAACTGAAAACTAAGAAAAGAAAAATTTAGTAGAAAAAGAAAGAAGAACTAGAAAGAAAAACGTACCTAAAATGGGTTGCCTCCCATTAAACGCTTTTGTTTAAAGTCGTTTAGCTCGAAGTTGGTATCGAGGTGAGCTTAGTCGTAGAAAGACAGCGTCTTATGACAAGTATTCTTTGATCTTCTTTTGGTTTCCTCGTCATGTGAATCATTGCTTGTCCGTGGATCGGGATCGAGATCAAACTCGGGATCCATCGTGCTATAACATCTTTCTTCTCTTTTTTTTAAGTGGTATGACAGTGTAGAATACGTCTTTGTCGATGTTAGCGAATGAAACACGTAGATTTGGCCAATCCATGATGGCTCCAACGGTTGATAAGAAAGGCCATTCTTGAATTATCGGTGTTGCATCTTTCTTCGTTGTTTGGACGATGTAAAAATCGACCTGGCTATGCAATCTCCGATTCTTATTGGCATGTCTCGGGCAATCCCTTTTGGTGTGGCACAAGTCTCGTCGGCCATGCTGATTTTTGTCCGGGTACGGTATATGTGCTTAATACCGATGCGCTTTGCGGTCGATTTTGTCATGATGCTCAAGCAAGCTCCGAAATCACAAAGAACATTCTTAAATTCAACTCCATGGATGCTACAAGTGATAAGGAATTGACCTTGTTCTTCGATTTTGTGGAGACTCCTAACGGATTTTCTGTTCATGGCATTGTCGAAAAGATCTTCTATCTCCGTTATGGACTCCTTGCTTTCACAAAAGAAATAACCAATCATATGATCCATGTAAGCTCTAGGTAGATTATGGACCACGTCGCTGAATTCCTCTAAATTCTTTTGGCTTATCTTATTCGGGTAGTCTCGGTACTTCCCAGGACGGTAGATTCAGATAGCATGGGAAGCGGCATAGGGTATTGTTGAACATCTCGCTCTCATGAAATAGGCGTGAATGTCTTCCTTGCTCTTATTGTTGTAGTGGAAGAAAGCGTATATAGGTCATTTTCCCAAACTTCTTCAAAGGAGGTGCGCATCGGGATTGATTTCACAAATCTATCAAACTCGATCAATCTCTCTCGGGTGATGCATTATGTCCTTGGCTCTTCCGCTATTGGACTTGTTGGAGGTGATTGTTCAAAGGATGAGTAAGGCATATAGGGCATGTAGATCCTCCTTGGTGGGCTCTTTTGAAGTGTTGTTGATGAAGAGGACGAGACTTCTTCATGAGCTTGAATCACCTTGCAAGGTGCATATAAATATGGTTCTAGGTTGCTTGAAGGTTCACATGAGGTTTGAGTGTCAATGGAGAATGCTGCTTGCTCAAATGGGAGTGCTCGGGATTCAAACGGTTCAAGGGGAGACGAGCAGGAGCTGGACGAGGGTCCAAGGAGCGGAGGCACGGCGGATTGAAGGCTGCCCGTGGGTCTGGTGGCTGCATGATATATCATGGACTTTACCCCTTTTAGACCATGATATAGGTCCTATTTATGGAGTCTTTATAGTATTTTGGAGTCTTTTACAGGTTTAGATACGTTTGGAGCTTAATTGGAGATATTGAAGCATTTTGGAGCATATGGAGATGCAGAGTCATGCCGAGACGTCAGAAGTTTGTTATTCGTTGAAGAACTTCTCACCGATGGATTGAGATCAAATTTGGACACAAGACAGATCAATGGATTAGCTTTCATTTGAAAGTGGTTTGAGGCCATTCCAACTGTGCGATCGAAGGTTATGCCAGTTTTTGTGAAGACAGTCCAGTCTGGCGAGCACAGTGTACTGGTGTCGACCGACACCAGTCCAGTATCGACCGACACCAACTGCAGAAGGAAAAAACGTGATTTTACAAGTTTAAAGACTCTGCAACTTGGTCCAGAAGACTTTAATAATTACCAGAAGCCCCAAAACGTGTTTTAGCTTTATAATTAGGTTTTTCAGCCACTTTGGTGGCTACGCTTTCTTTACGCTTTCATTACTCTTGATTATACTTTGTTTTTGAGGAGACAACTGTGAACTCCTGTTTTCTATTGTTTTCTTTGATGATCTATTCAATCATGTTGTTTTCATTCTCCATGTCTGAGTAGATCCACTTTAGGTTAAGGGTTCTCATAAGGGTTTTCTCTGGATGCTATATTGATTAGTTGATTAGGATTCACCATCTGAATTAGTTCTTCGCCTTAGGTTGTGTTCAAAGCTAATTCTAGGTTGACGAATCTGGACCTTAGATCTTAGGATAATTGATTAGGCACGAGAGTGCGATTAATTACCTGATAGAACCTTAGGTGAGCAAAATAACTATTCGCAATGGAATTTGGTTTAGTTGTTTTGTGAACAAATCAAACCTGATTTAAAAGGTGATTTAGACTATAGGATTCTCAAAGGAATTTAGAATTCATAGGATTTAGATTTATATAGTTTTGCAACGGAAGTTGGTTAATTATATCTTAGTGATTTGAGTTCAAGAACCGTGATAAATCTGAATCTTGTTAGTTAGTTTATCTGCATTCATTGATTTCCTGAGAAATACCCTGAACCTAGTTTTCTCCCATCGATTTACATCTCTTGATTTATTTATTGTTTTCTGCTTCTATTAAACTTGACTTAGCGTAATTTGAATCTTATAATCTATTGAGTGATTTCTTGAATCTTTGTCGTTCGGCCCTAACTTTACTACAACTACTGTGTTAGTACTTTTACAGTATTAATTTGAGCATATCACTGCACCCACGGCGGAGGGAGAGCTGGCCGCGGCTGTAGAGCTCGCGTCGGTGGTGAGGAGAGTCCTTGGGGACGTGACTGGTTCGTCGTCTTCTTCATCTCCTTTGGTGTTTTATGGTTCTTGGGAGTCATTTGGCTTCTCCTCTAGGTCAGGAACATGTGCATCAAGTGTTGAATCATGCTTATCATGATCTTTAGATAGTTTCTCCAAACATGGCTTGTTTGTCATTTGTGTGTCGATTAAGTTACTAACCGAAGCTTCGGTTTCTCTAGCCTTGTATTCGAGTATGCTGAGACAAGACTCGACTTCTTGAATTTCATCATCTGTCTTCTCTCTGTACCAAGAGGCAAACTCACTAGTCTCTTTAATCTCTTGCTTTGAATCGCGAATCTCCATGGAATTCTGAATAATGTCGTATTTTTGCTGCGTTTGTTCATCCTCCATGGGTTTTGTATTTTCTTGAATAGCAGCAGCGTCTTTTAGAGTTTGTTCCTCAAGGGTGGTGATGTGCGCAGCAAGGTCATCAAACTTCTCGTTGAATTCGGTGTAGATTGTATCTAGCCTTTTGTTCATGGCCGCCTCGGTCACGACTTGGCAATCGAGATATTGGTTAAGCATGACGTTGATTGCGTCCAGACGTACTCTAATCTCTGAGTCGAACACGTGCTGGTCTGAGATTTGATGGTGTTGATGGTATGAACGTTGTCTAGAGCTGACAACGGGAGACGAAAAGGGCTCGTCTCGGTAGTAAGGAGGCTTGGGGCTCCATTGAGAGTAGTTGGTCGGTGCCGGTTTCCGATCCATGTAGAACGAGTCACACACATCATGTGAGTCTTGAAAGTGGTGAGGGCAAGATGAGTCATAGTAGCAATCTCGCTCCAGAGGCGAGTTCATGTTTCAAAGCCTGAAACGAAGAAAAACAAAACCAAAAATCAAATAGCAAAAGTTTTTTCTAGAGTTGTTTTACTAACCTCTAAGGTGTGATAGAAGGTGTAGCGATCTCTCCCCGGCAACGACGCCAAAAACTTGATGCGAATCGGATTCGTCTCCGAAACTTCAGTTTTAAATTTATAAACCTTAAAGCCTGCAAGTGCACAGATGTGCGTTGTAGTACTTGAGGTATCGATCCACAAGGAGAGGGTGCTGTTCTATGAGACCTTAGAAACTGTATAGTAAATAAACCTAGAACGAATATATTTTTATAGGGTTTTTGTAACTAGAATTGTAAAGAACGAAAAATGGAAAACTTCTACTAATCTAATTTAAGAAAATCGAGTACTACCTAAGCTAAGTGGATTTCAACTACTAAACTAATGCTAAGAGAAACTAAACCTATCCCAAGAAATTCTAAGACTAACCTAATACCTAAGAGAATTGACTACTAACCTAGAACTAATGAAATCGATGACTAAACTACTTCTACGGACTCTATTGCTAAACTACACTACTAAAATATGTGATGATTTCGACCTGTGTGCTTCTACGCTACTTCCTCGTGCCAGGTCTTTTGTTGTTTTTTACTAGACTAGGCGGTAACTATAGGGCTCGCAATGCGATATCACCAGAGGATTTCGACCCATATAGATTCTTTCTGACATGATATACTATCTTACTATATTTGACCTTAATCTAAATTTCATTTTCTCATCAATGTTTTTAGGCGAGACAACGAATCATAAATCTATGACATATTTTCACTTTTTACCATTCTTTGTTGTTCTAAATGGCCAGTTCATCTTTAGCTGGTACCCTACCCCGAACCTTAACCATTTCATTTTTGAAACTCATGCATTCTTCTCTTGTTGTCTTATGTGCATATATGTGCAAAAATGCCGGAGAGGGAGGAAGGACATAGTTTTCAGTCACTCGAGAAAATGGAAGACTAGATGGATTCAATTAAGTATCAACAATTCAAGCTTATAAGTTGGCTTGGAAATCTTTTATCACTAGTAATTTTCGTCATTTTTAAGACTCTCCTTAAAGGTGTTTCCCCTTTAAAACAAAAAACAAAAAGCAAAAAAAAAACAAAAAAAAATCGAAACAAAAGGAAACAAAAGTCTAAAGAGTCTTAGGGTAGTCGATATTTTTATACCAAGGCAACCATGTTTTGTATGTGAGGAGTAAGAAGGCATTCGAATAATTTCCTAGAGAAAAATTTAAGTCCAGGGGAGTGGCAGAAAAGTTTTGTTAAAAGGCAGAAAAGTCCCGGAGAAGAAAGAATTTGCAACTACACATATGCGAGTAGGAAGTGACTGGAAACTGTGAATATCAACAGCTCCACCCTCTCTTGCTATTTTGCATACTATCCAGCATCCTCCGGCAGAAATACGGTAACCCGAAAAACTTTTAACCTCACCTCTAAAAAGCCCTTAATGCCTAGCCTCGATTGTCTTGGTTAGTATTTTTGATGAGAATCACACAACCTTTATTCAATGTTAAGAGCTAGTTGACTGAAAGTTAGGGTTTAAGTGGTTAGATTTTCGAATGACGGATACCGTGGACTAGCGTTGCAGAACTTAAGTGAGAGTTTTTCTAGACGAAGTATGATTGATGCATTGCGTTGGTTATAGTTTAGAAAGGATTGTCACTAAGATTTTTGTTAGTTCCTACCTCTTCAAAACTTATTTCCGAGTTTAGATTTCTGTTTTGTTTGAGGACAAACAAAGATTTAAGTCTTGTGGGAGTTGATAACACCAATTTTTGACCATTTTTATGGATCGCTTTAATATCTTTTGGTTTTTTTTTTTAGAAAACTGAAAACTAAGAAAATAAAAAGTTAGTAGAAAAAGAAAGAAAAAGTAGAAAGAAAAATGTACCTAAAATGGTTTGCCTCCCATTAAACGTTTTTGTTTAAAGTCTTTTAGCTCGAAGTTGGTATCGATGTGAGCTTAGTCGTAGAATGACAGCATCTTATGAAAAGTCTTCTTTGATCTTCTTTTGGTTTCTTCGTCATGTGAATCATTACATGTCCGTGGATCGGGATCGGGATCAAGCTCGGGATCCATCGTTCTATAACATCTTTCTTCTCCTTTTTTGAGTGGTATGACAGTGTAGAATACATCTTTGTCGATGTTAGCGAATGAAACACGTAGATTTGGCCAATCCATGATGGCTTCAACGGTTGATAAGAAAGCCCATCCTAGAATTATCAGTGTTGCATCTTTCTTCGTTGTTTGGACGATGTAAAAATCGACGGGGGCTATGCAATCTTCTATTCTTATTGGCATGTCTCGGGCAATCCCTTTTGGTGTGGCACAAGTCTCGTCGGCCATGCTGATTTTGGTCCGGGTACGGTGTATGTGCTTAATACCGATGCGCTTTGCGGTCTATTTTGACATGATGCTCAAGCAAGTTCCGAAATCACAAAGAACATTCTTAAATTCAACTCCATGGATGCTACAAGTGATAAGGAATTGACCTTGTTCTTCGATTTTGTGGAGACTCCTAACGGATTTTCCGTTCATGCCATTGTCAAAAATATCTTCTATCTCCGTTATGGACTCCTTGCTTTCACAAAAGAAATGACCAATCATATGATCCATCTAAGCTCTAGGTAGATTATGAACCACGTCGTTGAATTCCTCTAACTTCTTTTGGCTTATCTTATTCGGGTACTCTCGGTACTTCTCGGGACGGAATATTCAGATAGTATGGGGAGCGGCATAGGGTATTGTTGAACGTCTCGCTCTCATGAAATAGGCGTGAATGTCTTCCTTGCTCCGTTGCTGTAGCGGAAGAAAACGTATATATGTCATTTGCCGAAGCTTCCTCGAAGGAGGTGCGCATCGGTATTGATTTCACAAATCTATCAAACTCGATCAATCTCTTCCGCTATTGGACTTGTTGGAGGTGATGGTTCAAAGGATGACTAAAGCATATAGGGCATGTATATCCTCCTTCGTGGGATCCTTTGAAGTGTTGTTGATGAAGAGGACGAGACTTCTTCATGAGCTTGAATCACCTTGCAAGGTGCATATAAATCTGGTTCCAGGTCGCTCGAAGGCCCACATGAGGTTTGAGTGTCAATGGAGAATGCTGCTTGATATATCATGGTTTTACCCCTTTTAAGCCATGATATAAGTCTGTTTTATAGAATCTTTATTCTATTTTGTAGTAGTTTTGAGTCTTTTACAGGTTTTAGCACATTTGGAGCATAATTGGAGATATTTGAGCTTTCTGAAGCATTTTGGAGCAAAGCTGAAGATCGTGTTGCTGAGTACCCGATTTCACGTCGAGCATCGATAGATACCTCCTTGGTATCGATCGACACCCATCGAGGCAGACACGACCCGCGACTTTAATGAAGAGTTGAAGAATTGCAACTTGGTCCATAAGTCTTTAATATTTACAAGAAGCCCTAATTCGTGATTTAGGTTATTTATAGAGATTTTACAGCCACTTTGTTGGCTATGCTTTATTCTACTTTGATTCTACTTTTGGTTTTTGGAGAGACAACTCTGAACTCTTGTTTTCTATTGATTTCTTTGATGATCTATTCAATCATGTTGTTATCAATCTCCATGTCTGAGTAGATCCACTTTAGGTTCAGGATTCTCATAAGGGTTTTCTCTGAATGCTAGGTTGATTAGTTTATTAGGATTCACCATCTGAATTAGTTCTTCTCTTAGGTTGTGTTCAAAGATAATTCTAGGTTGATGAATCTGGAACTTAGATCTTAGGATAATTGATTAGGCACGACAGTGCGATTAATTACCTGATAGAATCTTAGGTGAGCAAATTGATTATTTGCAAAGAGATTTGGTTTAATTGATTTGAGAACATATCAAACCTGATATTAAAGCTGATTTAGACTTTAGGATTCGCAAAGAGATTTGGAATTCCTAGGATTTAGATTTAGATAGTTTTCGCAACGACAGTTGGTTAATTATACCTTAGTGATTTGAGTTCAAGAACCGCGCTAAATCTAAATCATGTTAGTTAATTTATCTGCATTCATTGATTTCCTGAGAAAAACCATGGGCCTATATTCTCTCTATTGAATTTTCAACTCGTTACTATTTATTGCCTTTATTCCATCGTATTTGCTTAGATTGATTTGACAATATACGATCTATTGTGTGATTTCTGTGAGTCCTTGTGTTCGACCCCTAACTATATTACAACTACTGCTTTAGTACTGTTAGGGTATTAATTTGAGCATATCAAATTTGGCGCCGTTGTCGGGGGCTCAATTTCGCCATTAGATTTTAGCTGTCGAGTTTCGACTAAGTTCGTCGGTATCGATCGATACTACCTAGTATCGGTCGATACTCGTCGTCTTCTTTTGTTGATATCGATTGACACCATACGGTATCGATCGATACTCAACGTATTTTTTTGGTTACTTACGTGCCTTGTCTAGTGTTTTGTTTTCAGGTGTAATCATGTTCGTGAAACCAGAAGCAACAAGAGCACTCAGCTAGTTGAACTGTCACTGGAACAGCTAGCACTTGTGGAACGCAGAAACAGAAAAGCAAAGCAAACATCAGGAATGAAAAACACAGTGGTTTTAAGACCTGATGAGGCTGGAGTTCTGAGAGACCAGGAGGGTCATGTGTGCAATGAGGGAGGGCAACAACTTGATGAAGCTGGAAACGTCGTTGTCCCTGCTGCTGTTATTGAGATTGTCGCGCCAGCTGGGCGCGCCAATGTTGGGAATGCTGCAGGTGATCGAGTTAGAACACTTGGCGAGCACAACAGACCTGATCAGTTCTATGCCAATCGATCTGCGATTCGCATCCCAACTTTTCAGAAGAATGACTTTGAGCTGAAGCCTGCGTACTACGCTCTTGTGAGTCAGAATCCTTTCCATGGCCTATCTCATGAACATCCCATGGATCATATCGAGAGGTTCGAAGATTTGGTCACTGGTATGAAGTACAATGGAGTGCCCAATGAATTCCTCTTATGCAAATTTTTCCCATATTCTCGTAGTGGGGATGCTGCTTATTGGCTGAAGCAGTTGGCTCCTGGTTCGCTAACTACATGGGATGAGACGAAGAATACATTCCTGTGCAATTTCTATGATGATGCGAAATTCGAAGAGCTCAGGAACAAGATCTCTCAATTCTTTCAAGGTCCAACAGAGGCACTCAAAGCAGCTTGGATTCGTTTCAAGTAATATCAGAGGGATTGTCCGCACCATGGGTTCAATCAGGTTCAGCTGCTGGGTACTATGATGCTCAAGCAAGTTCCGAAATCACAAAGAACATTCTTAAATTCAACTCCATGGATGCTACAAGTGATAAGGAATTGACCTTGTTCTTCGATTTTGTGGAGACTCCTAACGGATTTTCCGTTCATGCCATTGTCAAAACGATCTTCTATCTCCGTTATGGACTCCTTGCTTTCACAAAAGAAATGACCAATCATATGATCCATCTAAGTTCTAGGTAGATTATGAACCACGTCGTTGAATTCCTCTAACTTCTTTTGGCTTATCTTATTCGGGTACTCTCGGTACTTCTCGGGACGGAAAATTCAGATAGCATGGGGAGCGGCATAGGGTATTGTTGAAAGTCTCGCTCTCATGAAATAGGTGTGAATGTCTTCCTTGCTCCGTTGCTGTAGCGGAAGAAAGCGTATATATGTCATTTTCCGAAGCTTCTTCGAAGGAGGTGCGCATCGGGATTGATTTCACAAATCTATCAAACTCGATCAATCTCTCTCGCGTGATGCATTATGTCCTTGGCTCTTCCGCTATTGGACTTGTTGGAAGTTATGGTTCAAAGGATGACTAAAGCATATAGGGCATGTATATCCTCCTTGGTGGGCTCCTTTGAAGTGTTGTTGATGAAGAGGACGAGACTTCTTCATGAGCTTGAATCACCTTGCAAGGTGAATATAAATCTGGTTCCAGGTCGCTCGAAGGCCCACATGAGGTTTGAGTGTCAATGGAGAATGCTGCTTGATATATCATGGTTTTTACCACTTTTAAGCCATGATATAAGTCCATTTTATAGAATCTTTATTCCATTTCGTAGTAGTTTAGAGTCTTTTACAGGTTTTAGCACATTTGGAGCATAATTGGAGATATTTGAGCATTCTGAAGCATTTTGGAGCAAAGCTGAAGATCGTGTTGCTGAGTACCCGATTTCACGTCGAGCATCGATAGATACCTCCTTGGTATCGATCGACACCCATCGAGGCAGAAACGACCCGCGACCTTAATGAAGAGTTGAAGAATTGCAACTTGGTCCAGAAGTGTTTAATATTTACAAGAAGCCCTAATTCGTGATTTAGGTTATTTATAGAGATTTTACAGCCACTTTGTTGGCTATGCTTTATTCTACTTTGATTCTACTTTTGGTTTTTGGAGAGACAACTCTGAACTCTTGTTTTCTATTGATTTCTTTGATGATCTATTCAATCATGTTGTTATCAATCTCCATGCCTGAGTAGATCCACTTTAGGTTCAGGGTTCTCATAAGGGTTTTCTCTGAATGCTAGGTTGATTAGTTTATTAGGATTCACCATCTGAATTAGTTCTTCGCTTAGGTTGTGTTCAAAGCTAATTCTATGTTGACGAATCTGGAACTTAGACCTTAGGATAATTGATTAGGCACGACAGTGCGATTAATTATCTGATAGAATCTTAGGTGAGCAAATTGATTATTCGCAAAGAGATTTGGTTTAATTGATTTGAGAACATATCAAACCTGATATTAAAGCTGATTTAGACTTTAGGATTCGCAAAGAGATTTGGAATTCCTAGGATTTAGATTTTGATAGTTTTCGCAACGACAGTTGGTTAATTATACCTTAGTGATTTGAGTTCAAGAACCGCACTAAATCTAAATCATGTTAGTTATTTTATCTGCATTCATTGATTTCCTGAGAAAAACCATGGGCCTATATTCTCTCTATTGAATTTACAACTCGTTACTATTTATTGTCTTTATTCCATCCTATTTGCTTAGCTTGAATTGACACTATACGATCTATTGTGTGATTTCTGTGAGTCCTTGTGTTCGACCCCTAACTATATTACAACTACTGCTTTAGTATTGTTAGGGTATTAATTTGAGCATATCAAATTTGGCGCCGTTGTCTGGGGCTCAATTTTCGCCATTAGATTTTAGCTGTCGAGTTTCGACTAAGTTCGTCGGTATCGATCGATACTACCTAGTATCGGTCGATACTCGTCGTCTTCTTTTGTTGATATCGATCGACACCATACGGTATCGATCGATACTCAACGTATTTTTTTGGTTACTTACGTGCCTTGTCTAGTGTTTTGTTTTCAGGTGTAATCATGTTCGTGAAACCAGAAGCAACAAGAGCACTCAGCTAGTTGAACTGTCACTGGAACAGCTAGCACTTGTGGAACGCAGAAACAGAAAAGCAAAGCAAACATCAGGAATGAAAAACACAGTGGTTTTAAGACCTGATGAGGCTGGAGTTCTGAGAGACCAGGAGGGTCATGTGTGCAATGAGGGAGGGCAACAACTTGATGAAGCTGGAAACGTCGTTGTCCCTGCTGCAGTTATTGAGATTGTCACGCCAGCTGGGCGCGCCAACGTTGGGAATGCTGCAGGTGATCGAGTTAGAACACTTGGCGAGCATAACATACCTGATCAGTTCTATGCCAATCGATCTGCGATTCGCATCCCAACTTTTCAGAAGAATGACTTTGAGCTGAAGCCTGCGTACTACGCTCTTGTGAGTCAGAATCCTTTCCATGGCCTATCTCATGAGCATCCCATGGATCATATCGAGAGGTTCGAAGATTTGGTCACTGGTATGAAGTACAATGGAGTGCCCAATGAATTCCTATTCTGCAAAATTTTACCATATTCTCTTAGTGGGGATGCTGCTTATTGGCTGAAGCAGTTGGCTCATGGTTCGCTAACTACATGGGATGAGACGAAGAATGCATTCCTGTGCAATTTCTATGATGATGCGAGATCCGAAGAGCTCAGGAACAAGATCTCTCAATTTTTTAAAGGTCCAACAGAGGCACTCAAAGCAGCTTGGATTCGTTTCAAGTCATATCAGAGGGATTGTCCGCACCATGGGTTAAATCAGGTTCAACTGCTGGGTACTATCTACATAGGGATCGATTGAAGGTACCAGATGGCTCTGGATACTGCGAGTAATGGGAACTTCAACACCAGGTATCCAGATGATGTGGTTGTGCTAACTGAGAACTTAGCGTCTAGTAATAGCACCAAGAATGCTGATTTCGAGAGGAAGAAGCAGTCTGCAGGAATTGATGGATCTCAGATTGCTGAAGTTCAAGCGAAGCTGGATATTTTGATTTGGAAGTCGAAGAAGGCTGTACACTTTGTTGATGGAGTCAATGATATCGGTGGAGATGAAATGGAGGATTGTAACTACGTTGGTGGTTCTGGATTTCAGGGTCAGCAATTTGGGTACAACAACAACCGGAACTTCAGCAACAACACTCGCAATTATGGGAATTCTTCGTACCAGCCCATCTCTCCAAAGTCTACCGATAATAAGATGGAATCCATGCTTGAGCAGATTCTTCAGGGACAGCAAAAACTGCAAGTGGATTTCAATGGGAAGATTGACCATCTGTACACTGATCTCAATGGGAAGATTGACCACCTGAATGGGAAGATTGAAGTTGTCAACCTTTGTCAGAGGAAGCTGGAAACTCAGGTCGCTCAGACCGCATCAGTTGTGCAGAGGCATGAAGGTTTTCTTCCAGGGAGAACTGAAAATCCAAGAGCACACGTCAATGCGATCTCCTCAAGTGCAGAAAATTTCGGTGAGGATCCTGAAATCGCCAAGGCATCGATCGATACCCCCAAGTGTCGATCGATACCGGTTACAATTCTGAAACGGGATACTTCCAAAACCCGTGTATCGATCGATACCCCATTGGTATCGGTCGATACTAAGGCGATTTTTGAGGAAACACTTGAGATTTCGACTGTGGTGCCTATAGAAGTTCAAGAACGAGTCTATATACCTAGGATACCTTATCCCAGAGCTGCTGGGAAGCTTAAGAAGGAGGTTGAGGACGCTAGATGCCAGGCTACGCTGGATAAGCTGATTGTGGAGAATCCTTCTGATGATGATGTATCTGCCAGGGATGATTCAACTGCAATAATATCGATCGATACCATGCCTGGTGTCGATCGATACCCCTCGCAGATTAAGCCAGAAACTTTGAAAACACCTGAGTTGATCGAAGAAAGAATTCGCAAGCCCAAGAAGCTGAATCCTATTCCTCGACACCTCAGAGATCCCATTTATCCAAAGCATCTCCGTGGCTTTGAGAAGATGGTACGAAGGATATCCAATGAATCGTCTTTTGAAGAAGCTCTAGAGTCCCGTCCTCTGCTAAGTCACTTCAAGGATTGCAGAGAAACTGAAGAAGAGATTAAAGCACTCTTCATTAAGGCCATAGGTACACCACCTCCACTGAGACAGTTGACTAAGAGGGAAGACCCAGGAATATTCTCAGTTCCATGATGTATCTCTGGAGTTGAATTCAAAGAGTCTCTCGTTGACTCAGGGGCCTGCGTCAATGTCATGTCAAGGGCAATCGCAGAGAGATTGGGAGCTAATATTCAACCTCCCAAGACATCTATCACATTCGCGAACTCTTCAACCTCAACTCCATATGGTGCAATCACTGATTTGATGATCACAATAGGAGATTGCCTGGTTCTTACTGATTTCCAGGTTGTAGAGATGAGTGCAATATCTCGTACGCAATTGATTCTTGGAAGACCGTTCATGGCTACGGTTGGTGCCATTATGGACACACCCAGCAGCACATCTCGTTCTCATACATTGACAAGGAGGTGCACTACAAAGCCATCTCTAGAGGAACTCCCACACGTATCTCTTGCATCGATGATGTAATAGGAGCGACGTTGGTACAAGATCTTTTGGAAGAACCTCCTGACGAGCCAACTATCATAGACAATTTGGTTGAACCGCCCATCATCCCCAAGAAAGTTGTGAAGAAGGCTAAGGCAACAAAGAAGAAGGTGAAGAACAAAAGAGCCGAGAGTGCTGCCCATGTGACTTTAACCCCTCAGACGTATGATGGAAACTCGATTGAGTACAGGGTAAAGTGCAAAGGACCCTCGAAACCATTTTCTACGGCTAGAGTCCTTCTTACTTCGGAGCTGAAGGAGAAAGGAAAATAGTTTGTGGAAGGCATGTTGAGCAGAACTCTGAAGCTAGCAATGTCAAGTTGTGGAGCCTGTTTTGGTGCTAGCTCTCATTCTTATCCTGCCTGAAAGGCGTTACAGTCAAGCTAATGACGTTAAACAAGCGCTTGGTGGGAGGCAACCCACTGGTGAGTCTATATATATAAGTATCTTTCTTTTATTTTTCGTTTTGTGTCAGGATAAACAAGGAGCAAACTCGAAATCGCCAGAGTGTCGATCGATACCCTTCAGTATCGGTCGATACCCAACGCGATCGAGAAAGGTTCATGTCGACTTAAGCCTGGTATCGATCGATACCAGGCTGTGTGTCGGTCGATACTCAATGTTCCAGCACGGTAACTTCTTGTTTCTCTTCGTTCTATTCTGTTCTTTTGTCTTCTTTTATCTACTCTAGGCTAGATAACACTGGGGACAGTGTTGTTCAAGTCTGTGGGAGGTGTCTACTGACATTGTGTTTGTTTTTCTTAGAGTCAGTTGTTTTATCGAGTCAAAACGTTATATTGAGTCAAAACTTGTTGGAGATGATGATCATGTGCTTGAATTGTTGTTTTGATTTTGTTTTTTAGTGACCAGTGTTGCAGGATCAGCTCTAGATCGACTAATGAAAAATCCAAGGACTGACCAATTGACTAGAAAACATCCATGTCTCCAGCAGAGTTCTTCTGAAGCCTGAGCCAAATTTTTGCACTTCATCGATGTGGTTAGTGTTTACAAAGCTTGATTCATCATTCATATCTGACAAAGGAACCCATCTGTTTAAAGTAATGGTATCTCTCTCCCCTGTTATAAGTTTATAAATAAGAGCATAAAAGATGAAATGATTTTCTTCTGAGTAGAGGGCTAGGAAAATTTCCAGCGATCCCATTATTCTACTTAAGAGGGAATGATCACACAAAGGATGAAAGCGAGGTTAGGAAAATTTTCCGTGATACCAATATTCGCCTAAACCTTTGATACATAGAGAGGGAAGAACCAGGGATTCGGTGGCAAACACCATCAATACTCGCGTTTCGAACCTTGATGTGTACATGCAGATCTAAAAAAAAGAACATAATAAGAAATAAGTCTGCGGGAGAGAAAGTGATACAAAAAGTGTGAAAAATGGTGGTTCATTGTCATGATATTGTATGGTAAAGAATCTAGAAGGTTCTTGACCATTGGCTGCAGCGATGAAAATGGCGATGAAGGCTTTGTTTGAACAATGCTGCGAAATAATGTGTGGGGTCTGGAAAAGCTGCGAATGTCTATGGAGAAGTACATGGTGGTTAGATCAAAAGCTGGTTAGGTGACATTTGGGTGCTTGGGAAAAGGATCTCTGCGATGGTTCCTAAACAGGTGAGTCTCCGCGTTTTCAAATCTCTTTCTCTGGTTTAGTCTTCTGTTTTGCTTGAGGGCAAGCAAAGGCTAAGTCTGGGGGAGTTGATATATCATGGTTTTTACCCCTTTTAAGCCATGATATAAGTCCGTTTTATAGAGTCTTTATTCTATTTTGTAGTAGTTTAGAGTCTTTTACAGGGTTTAGCACATTTGGAGCATAATTGGAGATATTGGAGCTTTCTGGAGCATTTTGGAGAAAAGCTGAAGATCGTATTGCTGAGTACCCGATTTCACGTCGAGCATCGATCGATACCTCCTTGGTATCGATCGACACCGATCGTGGCAGACACGACCCGCGACTTTAATGAAGAGTTGAAGAATTGCAACTTGGTTCAGAATTCTTTAATATTTACAAGAAGCCCCAATTCGTGATTTAGGTTATTTATAGAGATTTTACTGCCACTTTGTTGGCTATGCTTTATTCTACTTTGATTCTACTTTTGGTTTTTGGAGAGACAACTCTGAACTCCTGTTTTCTATTGATTTCTTTGATGATCTATTCAATCATGTTGTTATCAATCTCCATGTCTGAGTAGATCCACTTTAGGTTCACAGTTCTCATAAGGGTTTTCTCTGAATGCCAGGTTGATTAGTTAATTAGGATTCACCATCTGAATTAGTTCTTCGCTTAGGTTGTGTTCAAAGCTAATTCTAGGTTGACGAATCTGGAACTTAGATCTTAGGATAATTGATTAGGCACGACAGTGCGATTAATTACCTGATAGAACCTTAGGTGAGCAAATTGATTATTCGCAAAGAGATTTGGTTTAATTGATTTGAGAACACATCAAACATGATATTAAAGCTGATTTAGACTTTAGGATTCGCAAAGAGATTTGGAATTCCTAGGATTTAGATTTAGATAGTTTTCGCAACGACAGTTGGTTAATTATACCTTAGTGATTTGAGTTCAAGAACCGCGCTAAATCTAAATCATGTTAGTTAATTTATCTGCATTCATTGATTTCCTGAGAAAAACCATGGGCCTATATTCTCTCTATTGAATTTACAACTCGTTACTATTTATTTCCTTTATTCCATCCTATTTGCTTAGCTTGATTTGACACTATACGATCTATTGTGTGATTTCTGTGAGTCCTTGTGTTCGACCCCTAACTATGTTACAACTACTGCTTTAGTACTGTTAGGGTATTAATTTGAGCATATCACTGCTTGCTCAAATGGGAGTGCTCGGGATTCAAACGGTTCAAGGGGAGACAAGCAGGAGCTGGACGAGGGTCAAAGAAGCGGAGGAATGGCGCATTGAAGGCTGCCCGTGGGTCTGGTGGCTGCACCCACGGCGGAGGGAGAGCTGGCCGCGGCTGTAGAGCTCGCGTCGGTGGTGAGGCGAGTCCTTGGGGACGTGACCGGTTCGTCGTCTTCTTCATCTCCTTTGGTGTTTTCTGGTTCTTGGGAGTCATTTGGCTTCTCCTCTAGGTCAGGAACATGGGGATCAAGTGATGAATCACGTTTCTCATGATCTTTAGATAGTTTTTCCAAACATGGCTTGTTTGTCTTTTGTGTGCCGGTTAAGTGACTAACTGAAGCATCGGTTTCTCTAGCCTTGAGATTTGATGGTGTTGATGGTATGAATGTTGTCTAGAGTTGACAACGGGAGACGAAAAAGGCTCGTCTCGGTAGTAAGGAGGCTTGTGGCTTTATTGAGAGTAGTTGGTCGGTGCCGGTTTTCGATCCATGTAGTTTGAGTCACACACATCTTGTGAGTCTTGAAAGTGGTGAGCGCAAGATGGGTCATAGTAGCAATATCGCTACAGAGAGGAGTTCATGTTTCAAAGCCTGAAACGAAGAAAAACAAAACCAAAGTTTCAAATAGCAAAAGTTTGTTCTAGAGTCGTTTTACTAACCTCTAAGGTGTGATAGAAGGTGTATCGATCTCTCCCCAGCAACGGCGCCAAAAACTTGATGCGAATCGGATTCGTCTCTGAAACTTCAGGTCTTAAATTTATAAACCTTAAAGCCTACAAGTGCACAGATGTGCGTTGTAGTACTTGAGGTATCGATCCACAAGGAGAGGGTGCTGTTCTATGAGACCTTAGGCACTGTACAGTAAATAAACCTAGAACGAATATATTTTATAGGGTTTTTGTAACTAGAATTGTAAAGAACGAAAAATGGAAAACCTCTACTAATCTAATCTAAGAAAATCGACTACTACCTAAGCTAAGGGGATTTCAACTACTAAACTAATGCTAAGAGAAACTAAACCTATCCCAAGAAATTCTAAGACTAACCTAATACCTAAGAAAATTGACTACTAACCTAGACCTAATGAAATTGATGACTAAACTACTTCTACAGACTCTATTGCTAAACTACACTACTAAAGACTATTGTAACTTATTCTAAACGTTGCTGGGTCGAGGGCAATATCTCGGGGTAAGCTCGATTCAATCAAACGGCCCCTAGCTCATTAGTAACGGTGTTTCTAGATTATAACTCCACAAACATGACAGAATAATGACGTAGTTTACTTTCGTATAACCTACACCCTACAATCTATTCACTCGACCAATAGCTTCCGTCTCTAGCCGCGCGTAAGATTGTGATATGCTAGTGGGTCCATAGGTTCACGGCACACCGTAAGTATACTTTCGAAATCTTACGATGCGCACGCCTTGTGGTTGAACTTTGCTGGTGATTAGATGCAACACTTCCGTGGTTCTAAACTCCCCCTATAAGCCTCTAGTTCATGATACTATATTCATGCATTAACAACTTTCCACAAGAAAAGCTCTAGAAATCGGCTAGGGTTTACCGAGTGAAATCCTTATCAAACATAGAATTCCCCTCGAAAATCCTTTAAACCCAACAATCTGAACTAATCGCACATACTGGAAAAAGATATAATTAAATTAAGCATAAGATTGGTGAAGAAGCCTCACGAACAAGAACTAACCTCGGTGAAAAACCTCCTCACCAATCCCGAAAATCTCGATGCAAAAGTACAAGAATGAAAGAAAAATAGTGTGTAGAATGTTTCTAGGGTTGGATGCCAGGAAATTGCTGTCTAAAACAAGTATTTATAGGTCTTCAACAAGCTTAGATCGTTTTAGGGTTTGACAGGAAAAGACAGTTTTGGCCTCGGGTGAAGAAACGAATCGTCTTGGGCGGAAATAGGCTTGGCCGCGGGTGCGTCTCCTCTAGCCACGGCGAACTGGGTCCTGGCCGCGGGTGGAGTGGCTGCAGGGGCGGCAGATCGGTGCTTGGCCGCGGGTCCGGCTCCTTGACCCGCGGTGGACTGCTCCTTCGGGCAATTTCATCAGTCTTCAGTGCTTCGAGTATATGTTAGGATCCAACCATTGGATTGTCTCCAATCCAATTGCATTTGAAAGCTGGTTGTCTCTACTTTGTTGTAACCAAATTTGGTGATGATCAGACGGTGAAAAGGTCTTCTTTGATTGCAAAACTTCTTGACGGTCCAAGTTTATCCAAAAAGCGTACTTTTGCTCCGAAATGCATTCTTTAAGCCCGAGTTACCTGAAAAGAGTCTTAAAACCGCAAATATGTAAAAACCGTAATAAAGGCATAGAAAACCAAGTGGAACACTTATTAAAGTGTTCCAAAATATATAGCAAAACAGGTAAAAATACAGTGTAAACAGCTACGCGCTAGTGTGCTTGGTAAAAAGCCAAATTTACCAACAACCTACCTACTACCTACCTAATCGAAATGATCAACACGAGTAATAAGGAAGGCTTTAGTGGGAGACACGGAAATCTGTGCACGCACTAGCTAGTGGGTCTACGGCTTAGACCACTCACGCATCAGGCCATCATTGTTTTGTACGGTAGCTTGGGCGAGTGGAACTGCAGCAGCTTGGGTCGGAAGTCACGACATGTGTCTGGCCACCCATTGCGTTGCATGCTTCCCGATCGACAAGTGTGAGATTCAAACCGACTTCCGTTGGCTGAAAATAGGGTTTGATTCAAAGGTAAGTCCACACACCAAAAACCACTTAAAAATCTAGAGAGAGATAAGAGTGATAGTTTAGAGAGGCTCGGCTAAAATAACGCGTGATTTTAGCCGAGAGGAGTTCTCCACGAGAATGGTGGTGAGCTTTGAAGTAAAGACTTTCTGGTTCGCCTAGCAACTTGAAGTGCGTTCTGGTAGCATAGGATTTATGCATGTCGCGGCTTACTGGTTTGGTGTGAATAAACAACGTGTGTTTATTCCACCATTTGTGTTAGTGTTTAAATTAATTATCTGGGTGAGGTTAATTTTTTTAGACTTAGATGATTTAAGATGTTAATCTTAAATAATTATAAATTATTTCTCGGGGAGAGGTTAATTTATTTGGGGACTTAGATGTTATTAGGGAATAAAATATCATGCATCGATAAAATATTTGATTTCAAAGAAAGACGCAAAACCTAGGTTAATAAGATGGATATTCCTATTGCAAGAATTCGACATAGAAATTCGACATCGAAAAGGAGAAGACAACGGAGTAGCAGATCACCTTTCGCGAATACAAGTAGAAGACAAAATACCTTTGAATGATGGTTTGTTGGATGACAATGTCTACGCAATAGACAAGGTACCTCTCGCTGCGCATGAAACACCTCCACGACCTCTTGTACGATGTTCAGACACTTTAAATACCCTATGGTTCAAACACATTGCCAACTACCTCGCTGTAGACGTCGAACCACCACAATTCTTTGGCTATAAAAAGAAGAAATTCTTGCGAGAAATAGGATACTACTTTTGGGATGAACCGTACCTTTACAAGAGATGTGCAGATGGTTTTTAATAGCTTATGCAGGTCATTTCGCTACTTTCAAGACTGTATCTAAAGTTCTACAAGCGGGTTTTTGGTGGCCTAATTTGTTTAAAGATACACAAGCTTACATCTCACGCTGTAATTCTTGCCAACGTATGGGAAATATAAGTAAGAGGAACGAGATGCCTCAAAATTTTTATTCTCTAAGTCGAAATTTTTGATGTATGGGGAATCGATTTCATGGGACCTTTCCCAACTTCCTTCGGAAACCAATACATCTTAGTTGTTGTTGACTACGTTTCTAAGTGGGTGGAATCAATTTCGAGCCCTACGAATGACGCAAATGTGGTTATTAAGATGTTCACATCGATCATCTTCCCATGTTTCAGAGTTCCTAGAATCGTAATAAGCGACAGAGGATCTCACTTTATTAACAATGTTTTTGAAAACTTGTTAAAGAAGAATGGAGTTACGCACAAAGTCGCCTCTCCGTATCATCCTCAAACAAGCGACCAAGTAGAAATCTCTAATAGAGAAATCAAGTCGATTTTTCAGAAGACAACCAGAGCTAATTGCGAGATTTGGTCTTCCAAACTCGACGACGCACTTTGGGCCTATCGGACGGCATTGAAGACACCTTTAGGCGCAACACCATTCAACCTTGTCTATGGAAAAGCATGTCACCGTCCTATATAGCTCGAATAAAGTACAATGGGCTATTAAGGAGATGAATTTTAACATGAAGAAAGCTGGAGAAAAGAGACTACTCCGACTACACGAGCTAGACGAAATCCGGCACAACGCCTCTGAAAACTCAAAGATATACAAAGAGAAGACGAAGTCGTTCCATGACAAGAAGATCATGCATCGATCTTTCACCGCGAACGACAAGGTTCTTCTTTTCAATTAATGTCTTAAACTCTTTTCAGGAAAGTTCCGATCAAGATGTTCCGGACCTTTCACAATAAAAGAAGGCAAACCATACAGAGCCATCATTCTTTGGGATAAAAGTGGAAATGCGTTCACAGTTAATGGACAACGTATCAAGCTGTACCTCGCGGAACCAGAAGAAAACGGGAATGAAGTAATGGCCTTGATCGACCCACCGTCAGCTTGATCTGGTGATTAAGTCCAGCTAACGACATAAAACAAGCGCTTAGTGGGAGGAAACCCACTCGGTATTTTAATTATTTCCTTTAAATTTCATTTTAGATTATTGTTACTTGGTTTTTGTTTCTTTTTATTTCAGGTTTTTAAACGGAGAACAAATTATAGACGAGTAAAAATCTAATATGAAAAACGAGCCATGACCGCCGCCACGTCTCATCCAGCCACGGCACATCTATCGACAACCATGCTCGCAAGGCTTCAACCCGCGGGGAAACCACACTCGACTGCGGCTGTGCGAACCCTACCTGCGGCACCACGACCTCTCGACCCGCAACCACTCCTTGCCATTTCGGTTTGCAAATATCCCGGTAAGGTACGTATACTTCATCATATCCGAATTCAAATTCAATTTCTTTCCATCCTCTCAAAGATTTTTCACACTGGGGACAATGTGATATAAGTCCGGGGGAGGATATTCATCCGTTATTAACAAAATTTGGTTTGTTTTGAGTTTTTTTTGGTGGACGAAAACAATTTTTTCTTAAAAAAAAAATCAAAAATAGGGACATATGAGGCAAAACTATGATGAGTTTGATCTGTGTGCTTTTACGCTATCTCCTCGTGTCAGCTTTTTTTTTGTTTGGTACTAGACTATGCGATAGCTAGAGTGTTTGCAATGCAACATCCCAGAGGATTTCGACCCATAGAGATTATTTCGGACATGATATACTAGCTCACTCTATTTGAACTTAACCTGAATTTAATTTCTTATAAAGTGTTATAGGCGAGACAACGAATCAGACATCTAGGACATCTTTTCTTTTTTATTACCACTCTTGGTTGTCCTAGATGGCCAGTTTAGTTTTAGCTGGTACCCTACCTGGAACCTTAACCATTATTTTTGAACCTCATGTTTGGTTCTCTTGTCGTCATATGTGCATATATGTGCAATAACGCTGGAGAGGGAGGATCGACACTGTTTTCAGTCAATCGAGAAGACAGAAGATGAGATGGATTCAGTTCACGAGGTATCAACAATTCAAGCTTCAAAAGTTGCCTTGGAAATCTCTCATCATCAGGAATTTTCGTCTTCCCTAAGACTCCCGTATAAAGGCGTTTTCCCTTTCAAAACAAAAAGAAAATAATAATAATAATCGAAAGAAAAGGAAACAAAAGCCTAAATAGTCTTAGGGTAGTCGATAATTTATACCAAGGCAACCATGTTTCGTATGTGGAGGGTAAGAAGTCGTTCGAATCATTATCGGGAGAAAAATGTAAGTCTGGGGGAACGGAAGAAATGTTCTGAATAAGGAGAAGTTCGCAACAACGCTTATGCGAGTAGAAAGTGACTGGAAATTGTGGACGTCAACAGCTCCATCCTCTCTTGGTGTTTTTGCATAATATCTAGTATCCTCCGGTGGAAATACGGTAACACAAAACACTTTTAACCTCACCTCTAAAAGCCCTTAATGCCTAGATTCAATTATCTTGGTTAGTACTTTTGAGGAGAATCACGCAACCCTTAATGAATGTTAAGAGCTAATTGACTGAAAGTTAGGGTTTAAGTGTTTAGATTTTTGAATGACGGATACCATGGACTAGCGTTACAGTACTTTGGTGAGAATTATCTAGGCTAGGTCCCGATTGATGCATTGCGTTGGTTATGGTTTAGAAGGACGGTCACTGGGAATTTTATTAGTTCATATATTTTTGAAAACCTCATTTCGATGATAGATTTATGTTTTGTTTGATGACAAACAAAGATCTAAGTATGGGGGAGTTGATAACACCGGTTTTTGACCATTTTTATGGATCACTTTAATGTTTTTTTGTAGGAGTTTTAACTCCGTTTTCAATGGGTTTCGAGTGATTTTCATGTTTAGAGTTTTTAAAAGACATTTCAGGTAACTAGGGATAAAATAGTGCATTTTGGAGCAAAAGTACATTTTTGGATAAACTTGGACCGTCAGAAGTCTTACAATCAAAGAAGACCTCCTCACCTCCCAATCATCCCCAAATTGTGACACAACAAAGCAGAGACAACCAGCTTTCAAATGCAATTTATTTGGAAACAATCCAATGGTTGGATCCTTAAAGAATCCTGAAGCACTGAAGGCAGAAGAAGCCGCCCTGAAACAGAGCCACCGTGGGCAGAGACATTGTGCCCGCGGCCAAGAGGAGTGCAGCCACGGTCAGAGGAGACTCGCCCATGGCCAAAGAGTGGTTCGATGGGGTCAGACTCCTTGGACCCATGGCCAGCCCTTGTTTTGATCCCGATGCCCGTTTTCAAGCCCAAGCTAATCCCGTCACTTATTAATTAAAACCCTAAACATTCCCGACAAAGGAGAAGACTATATATGCTCGTTTTTGGTCATTCTAAGAGAGCAGCTCGTTTTAGACCAGAAAGGTGAGGGAGAGAAGAGGCGTCACCGAGGAAGAGGAGGAGGCGTGAGGAAATCACCATCAATCTTCGTCTTCATCAGTGTTCTTCGTTCGTCACTTGTTTATTCCTTTAATTCTGCAATCCTTTTTTACTTTTAAGATGTTTTGTTACGCCATGATTGAGTAGTTCCCTCGTTGGGCATAGGGATCTCGATGGGCTCTTATGGATCGATTTATCGTTGATTTTTTAGGTTAAGAACTTCGATTAGAGTTCTTCATTTTATCCTTACTACTAACGCATGTTTACTTGATTAATTACCTTGCAACTGTACTTAGGTATTTTTAGAACTATGATGCATTCGGATTGTTATCCAAACTGCATGTTTTAAATTTATAAACCTAAAAGTCTGTAAGTGCACAGATGTGCGTTATAGGACTTAAGGTATCGATCCACAGGGAGGGAATGCTTTTCTGTGAGACTTTAGAGAAAGAATTAGCAAGGAAGTCTAAAATGAGAATAAGGTTTTTGTAGGATTTTTTTGGTAACAAAATTGTAATGAATGAAAATCGGAAAATTTCTTGTAAACTTCTTGTAAATTTCTTGTAAATTTCTTGTAATGAATGGTTTAAAAGTAAAAAGGGATAATCGATTTGTAAATTATGATAAAACGATATTGGGTCAACAGGGATATTTTAGGGTATGTTCGATTCAAACACGGTCCCTAAACTCTTAGTAACAACAATTCTAGTAACTCCACGAACTTAACATAATAAATGGTGTAACCTACTTTCGTACATCTTACCCACCAATAACTTATATACTTGACCGGTAGTTTTCGTCTCCATCCGCGCACAAAGTCATGATGTTCGCGCAAGCTCTCTCCATAAGCATACTTTCGTATCTTATGACGCGACACGCTCTTATAGATGGACTTTTCTGGTGGTTAGATTCACCACTTTGGTGGTTCTTATAACACCTAAGTATCAGCCTCTAGTTCATGACGCTAGATTCATGCATTGACAACGATCTATAAGAAAGAGTTCTAGAATTCGGCTAGGGTTTTACCTTGTGAAATCCTTATCGAACATAGAATTCCCCTCGATAATCCCTTTAAACCCAACGACTAAACTACTCGGACATAATTGAAAGTAAAGACATGATTAAATAAATAACAAGAGATTGATGAAGGAGTCTCTCGATTTTAGGAACTAAGTCCGGAGAGGACCTCTTCACCAATCTCGAAAATAAAGAACAAAGCTTAAGAAAAGTGATGTAAAAGCAAGCACAAAATAATACAAAAAGAAGCATGCCCATTTTTGGTCTCTAAAAACACATATTTATAGGTTTTGAGCTATGTTTTCGTAGGTCTTTAGGGTTTATTTTTGACGGGATTCGAACATGCTTGCAAATGGGCTTACGGGACGAAACAGGGGCTGGCCGCGGGTCCACGAGCTGTGATCGCGGCGAAACACACTTTGGCCGCGGGTGGAGAGCTTATGCCCGTGGTGAACTGCCTCTTCGTCGCGGGTGGGAAGCTTCTGACCGTGGTGAAATGGGACGTCTTGATCTTCATGTATATTTTTATTGAACTGTTGGATTGTCCTCAAATCAATTGGAATGGAAAGGTAGTTGGTCCTTATTGAATATCTCCAAAATTGGGCTGAATCACACAAGTGGTGATACAATCTCATGCTCTGGTGATGGCTATGCTATAAAAGTACAGAAAGCTTCGGGTAAGAGAACTTTTACTTCTGAATTTGGTATCGATGGTCTGGTCAATCGGGATGCTGGTCAAGTTAATATTCAGAAGAGAGCTCGAGTTGAATCAGAAGTGATGGATAAGTTTGTACTTGGTGAGGCGGAACAGAAGTATCACTACAAGATAACACAGTTTTTGCAATACTTTTTTGTCAGTAAAATGCGGAACGAAAGTGTGACTAATTTTCGATTACTCACAATGCAGAAGCAAAACAGTCGCAAATTCACGACGAACCGTAATAGTCACAAATTTGTGACTGGTTTGCTTCGGTTTAGCAACTCTACTCCATTTTTTTAAAAGAAATTCATCAATATATAATTTTTAATACGTTAATAAATTATAAGGTTTAACATATATTTGAACTGCTATATACACATAATCATTGTAAAGTCATATTCAAACCTTCTAGGTTCTTAAAGTTTAGGGATTTAGGGTAAAAGTTTTTTTTTTAAGTGTCACAAAATCGTCTTTAAATACCCACTAATTTGCGACCAACACCTGAAAATGTGACTGATTTGATTCGGTTTGCCACTCCAGTCAATTTGTTTTAAGAAATTCATCAATATATCATTGTAATATATTAATTTAGACGTTTTTATATAGATTTGAACTATTATATAGACTGAATCATGATATTAGAGGAAACAATTTGTAATTTCTAATATTATAAACTTACGTTTGGTTCTACTTTTAACATGTATAAATAGTCACAAAAGGGTCCCAAATTTGCAACCTTTTAGCAATTCCACTCGATTTTGTTTAATAGTAGTCACAAAATGGTCTCAAATTTGCGACTGTTTAACAACTTCACTTGATTTTTTAATTGTAGTCACAAAAATGTCCCAAATTTGCCACCGTTTAATAACCCAACTCGATGTTTTTAAAAAAAAATCATCAATATTGAATTGTAATTATGTTAATTTGTACGTTCTTACATTGATTTGAACTACTATATACACTGAATCGTGATAACAAAGATAAAAACTTTTAAATTCCAATATTTTAAACTTATGTTTGTATATTCTCAAAAATGTAGTTAGTGTATATGTGTTTTATATGAACTGGATTTGAAAGATATAAATTTTTTAAAATTTACTTATCATATCTTAGTTTACTGCTTAAATAGAGAGTTGTAGTGTTAGAATTAGAATAATAATGATTGTAAAGTCATATTTAGAATAAGAATGATTGAAAGTTTAGGGTATAAGTTTGTGATTTATTAAGTATCGTCACAAAACAGTCGCACTTTTGCGACCAATTTAAGACTATTTTGTGACGATATCAAATTTCATGAAATTTTTTGATAAAATGTTACGCGGCAACTTATCCCTCTTTTTTACTATTTGCAACTACTTAGGGACTCCTTAGATAATTACTAAGTGAAGTTATTTTCCATCTCTTTCTCTTTTCCCTTCTATTGTCGATGTACTAACTCTCAATCTCTGAAACTCTCTCTCTCCGCTCCTCTCTCAAACTTGCTGACTCTCATCTCTCACTCTCTCCGACTCTCATCTCTAACTCTCTCCGATTCAGCTTCTCTCGCCGACTCTCATCTCTCACTCTCTCCGATTGGCTTCTCACTCCGGCGACTCACTCTCGGCAGGAAAAAAATCTCTCGAATCGTAAGCCTCTCTCTCTCTCGCATACGTTCGTGTTTACTCTTTGGGACTGTTCGTGTTTACTCTACGAGAAATGGGTTTTGTTCCTATGGCTTGTAAATGACGACAAATTTCTGGGATAACCCAAGTCGTCGAAAAAAATGCCCATATAACACTGTTATAACACTGCAATTACAGAGCAGCTTTACAATGTAAGCTTTGTGGTGTTATCGATCTGAGCTCAGATTTGTGATTAGATTTTGTGGGTTCCTATCCGATTTAGTGTATTCGATTGAAGATTCTTAATTATTGATAATGGATTTCGTGTTCAAGAACGAAAAAAAACTACATTTGAATTGTTTTTATACAACTGTTCATTACGTCTATCAACGAAGCTTTTTGCGTCTTGATTAATGATTGGTATCTAATCTATCAGAATTTTAAGCAAATGGAACTCTTAAATAATCCATGGTCAATTCGAATCCAAGCCAAACCAGTAGGACTCATAATCTTGTTTTTCCTTACGGGTTGAGCTTCCCCTCTTGGTCGATGAATCGATGTCTGTGTTGGAATCCAGTTTGGAAATATACTCCAAGGTACAAGACTATCAAAGAAGAGGACATCCGGTACTTCCTTCAAGGTTCCTCAAGCATTTTTATATGGGGCGAAAAATGAACCGTTAGAAACTTGATGGCTTGATGAGAACTATGATGTTTTTGTGACTTTGATGTTTTTGTGGTTTTACCAAATAGTGTTTGATGTATGATGAAAAAGGTTTTTATGTACAACTGGTATTTTTAGGAATAACTAGATTTCGGTACAACTGAATTTATCCTCAAT
The DNA here is from genome assembly GCA_030161315.1 of Eutrema japonicum. Classification (NCBI taxonomy): domain Eukaryota; kingdom Viridiplantae; phylum Streptophyta; class Magnoliopsida; order Brassicales; family Brassicaceae; genus Eutrema; species Eutrema japonicum. The sequence goes on along the minus strand of BSQW01000005.1, from coordinate 23,131,273 downwards.
TGAATTGAAATAAATTGAAAATAAATTTTAAAATGAATTAAAATTAAAATTAAAAAAAAATCTCATTTAACACAAAAACCACATGTGCGCCGCTAAATTGACACGTGCGTCGTTTTTTGCTTTAGTTGACGTCGCCAAAATTACACTTAGTTGTCCACAAGATTGTAGTTATACCGATTTACAAAGAGTTGTACTTTTGGATGTTTTCAATTTTAATTAGTTTTACTTAGCCCTAAAATTTTGTTTTTTAGTTTCACATATGACTTTCAATTAGAATAGGTTTCCGAGGACTTTATGCATTAAAATATCTTAAAACTGATTTTATGTATATTTGACATCATAATGTGGTTAATATTAACAAAGTGATCATAAAAGTATAAGGTGTTTGTTGTGTAAATATTTTAATAACAAACCATTATACTATAAAATTATTTTATGACGCAGTCAGAAAACCCAAGGAATAGCAAGCGCTAAACCTAGAACGAAATCAAGTTCGCATGCGACGAACTAGAAAGATGAAACTCTAGAATCTACCAGAAAAGAGTCTGGAATCAACCGGAAAAGAGAAAATGCTTTGATTAATAATAATAAGATCCTCTATTACAGATCACCTAGGGCCTCTATATATAGCGAAAATCCAAAAAAAAAATAGGAAATACTTAGAAATATGGAAAATAAGAAAAAGTACAACCTATGAAAATAAAAGAAAACAACCAAAATAAACCAAAAAGGAAAATACGAAATAAAACCAAAATATTAAAAAAACGAAACAATTAGTCTCCTACATTAGACTCCTCCAGTTCCGAAGAACTCGTCATCGAGTTCCTTTCTTGATAACGAACCACATCTGCCTTGCATGGCCCATAGTTGTTAGGTTGCTGTTTGATGTACCGCGAGTTCTTTTCTTGATAAAGAATCACATTTTTCTTGAATGGACCATAATTGCTAGGTTGTTGTTTGTTGTACCTTGATTTCTTTTCTAGATAAAGAATCACATCTTGCTTGAATGGACCATAATTGATAGGATGCTGCTTATCATACGTACTAGCTTGGAACGTCTTCTTATGGAAGAACACCATCACAGCTTCACCTTCTGGAATTATTGTCTTCTCCAATTCTGAAGTTCCGTAGAATAATGGAACATTAGTCTTTATGAGAAAATCGTGATTATTCTGTAGATTCTTTTGATCAATTTCTTTCGCTATGGGTTCTTCTTCATCAGATATCGGATGTTCAACAATAACAACAAGATTGTTTCCATCCCTTGGAACCTTAATTGGTTCTTCTCCTCTGTCTCTTTGCTGATTTCTGCTAGCGTTGTTAATTTGATTTATTAACGCCCCCATTTTACTGACAAAATCAATTACAACACCATTGTTTCCAATCCTTGGAAGTTCTCTTCTTCTGCTCTTTTGTTGATCTTTTATATTGTTGGCATTGTTATTCTGAGTGGTCAAAGTCCTTATCTAATTGGTCAAAGCAGTTAGGGCCGTGGTAATAGCCTCGGTAAAACCCTGAAAATCTGCTCTGGTCAATGGTTGATCTCCCATGGTTGATCAAGCTTTGGAAAAGAGACAGGAGAAAGCCTGCTCTGATAACACCTGACGCAGTCGGAAAACCCTAGGAATAGCAAGCGCTTAACCTAGAACGAAATCAAGTTAGCAAGGGACGAACTTGAAAGATAAAACTCTGGAATCTACTAGAAAAGAGTATGGAATCCACCAGAAAAGAGAAAAGCTCTCAACTTTGATTAATAATAATAAGATCCTCTATTACAGATCACCTAGGACCTCTATATATAGCAAAAATCCAAAAAAAAATAAGAAATACTTAGAAATATGGAAAATAAGAAAAAGTAAAACCTATGAAAATAAAAGAAAACAACCAAAATAAACCAAAAATGAAAATACGAAATAAAACCTAAATATTAAAAAACGAAACGATTAGTCTCCTACATCATTTTACCTACTTAATACACGTTTTTAACGTTTAATAGTACTTATCTAACGTAAATTTGTTTGTTTCGTACTAGTTGTTTGTTTTTCTAATAAATTTTTCAAATCAAATTAAAATCTTCAATTACCAACTTCAATCAATAATACTAGTATTACCAGTTATACCTTCTCCCTCAGCAATACCAGTATTACCAGTTATACCTTCTCCCTCAGCAATACCAGTATTACCAATTATATATTCTTCCTCATTAATATCAGTATTACCAGTTGTACCCCAATTCACTACCATCTATGATTCAGATCGATTCAATCTCTACAAATCCATATATTATTAAGGTGAGATACTTTTAGATTACGAAAAAAGTTTACTATGTACAACTTTTGGGTTATTCAAAATTTAATAGAAATCTTGAAAAATCCTCAAATTGAAATCCCCAATCCATTTAAATCCCCAATTTGAATCTTCAAGTTGAATAATAAAGCTTGAGCTGCAGCTATTCTCTCTCTCGAGGACGACACACAAAAGAGAGAAAGAAAAGTAGCAAAAAAACCACATGAAGCTTGACAGCGACGGCGGATCCGACGAACAAACAGGAGCGATGGAGCGGAGATGAAGAACGATGGTTTGAAGAGAGAGAATAAGGGAGATGAGATGTTATTGGTTTATTTTCTTAGTTTTCTTTTATTTTTTTATTTTAGTTATTAAAAATCAAATATTATAATCTGAGGATAAAAAGGGATTAACATATTATCATAAGGTTATAAAGTTATTGGGAATAAAAAAGGTTATAGCAAATTGTTTTAAGACCATTAAGGTCATTCCAGAAATATATCCTGTAAATCATTGCTAATACTACCGATGTCGAATCGTTTCTCAAGGTTTTTTTTCTACGGCTTGTAAATGATTGATGATACTACCTGTAACATCCCTAATTCAATTTTGAGGTTGAAATTGAATAATTAGAAGTTGGGGGTTATTTTCACGTAAATCAATTTTTCCGGGTGGGTTTAATTGATAATTTTGGGAGTTTGGGGTCAATTGAGAATTCAAAAAAATTGGTCCCACACACATATGTTTATATGCGCGTAAGCATCTCCCTCTCCGAGCTTGTGCGATTAACCTAGCCGTCAAGTCGTGCTGCTGCGTGGTGAGGGATCAAGAGAAATCTCGAGTGGGTGGATCGTCGTGAGCCGGGTCGTGACGCGATCTCGTCTTCTCCACGGTAAGAAAACTCCTCTCTCTCTTTAGTTGTTTCGTGCGATGCCGGGTCGCTCAGGGGTCGTACGGCTGAGTCGACGGAGGGTGGAGAAGGAGAGTGGTGTCAAGGAGAAGATCGTCGGGTTGTCGTCAAGTCTTGACGGTGAAGAGGACTCGACGGTGCGTGGGTTGGAGTCGGGATTGTGGATCGGGTTTGGGCCGTGGTGAGCTCCGGTGGTGAGCGACGGTGCGTGGGTTGGAGTCGGGATTGGGGACCGGGGGTTGGGCCGTGGCGAGCTCCGGTGGTGAGCTCCGGCGGTGGCGTCGCTGCTCCGGCGATGGTGAAGTCGATGAAGTCGACTACCGGTTTAGACCGGTTTAATAAACGTATCGAACGTGTTTGATTTCTTTTGATTATTTTATTATTTTGTTATTTTAGGTGGTTTAATAGAAGGTTATTCATCCCGGGGAGTTCTAGAAAATTGCTGAATTTTCTCGTGAAACTTTCTGTGCGGGAATAAGGTGAGTGCAGGACCATATGAGTAATTTAATAATTTTGATAATTGATGTGATTTCGTGATAATAGGCCGTTTACGATCTCGGAGGGTCTAGATCGAGTGTTTCATGAAATGTTTGATTTATTCGATATTTTCGTGATAGTCTATATTAATTATCTTAATTATTTGTTAGCCTGTAGATGGGAGGATTGTCTCACTAAGTATTTATCGAAATACTTATGCATCTCTTATATTTTAATTGATGCAGGAAATGAGAAAGTGTGACCGTGGGATCAGGGCGAGGAAGAGGGGGTATCTAGACTTGTCGTTTACATGGTTATTTTAATTTAATAATTTATGATCTGGATTGTTCGGATTTTTAGTCTTGAACCGGAAATTAATTGGTGAGGTTCAGTTATTATTATGGGATTTTAATGATTATTTGCAAAAAAAAAAAAAAAAAAATGGGTGCGGTTGTTTCAATTTGGTATCAGAGCATTTACGGTTCTAGGACGGTTTAAAAAAAAAAAAAAAAAAATTTCCGCTATTAGAACTGTCTATGTGAGTTAGTCAATTGTTGAGCTTGAAGTTCTAGATCATCCTCTTCGAGCCTTCAATGAGATTCCACGGTAAGACTCGTGTTTGTTTTACTATTGATGTTGTCAATTAGTAACAAGTGGTTATTGCAGATGGCTGATTCTGATAGCGTTGGGCAAGGTCTCAGAGGTCGGGGTGGTCGTGGCGGCCGTGGTCGGGGCGGCAGAACCGGCCGTGGCGGCAGAGGTGGTAGAGGTGGCAGAGCAGCTGCGAATGTGACGCAGAGTGTCACGGTGGAGCAGGGGGCGTATGATCACGCCGAGGGGGAAGGTCAGTCGGAGCCAACGGCCGTGTATGGCGCGATGCCGGCGCCGGGTGGTGCTCAGGCGGGTGCGGGCCCGAACCCGATGGCGGCTGTTTTGGGCATGTTGGCCCAGCTCTTGGAGAGGTTACCTGGTGTGGTACCGGCTCCAGCTCCAGTGGCGCCACAGGGGGTTGCCGCGATGCCGGGTGTTGTTGCTCCGGGAGTTCCGGGAGTGGTTGCTGAGGCCGAGCCAGTGGTTCCGTCGTACCTGAGGGTGATGGAGCATATGCAGAGGTTGGGCACCAAGTTTTTCAGTGGTGGTGCTCGACCGATTGAGTCTGATGAGTGGAGGTCCAGGTTGGAGAGGAACTTCCAGTCGATCAGATGCCCTGAGGAGTATAGGGTTGACTTGGCGGTGCATTATCTGGAGGGAGATGCACATGAGTGGTGGCAGGGTGTTGCTGCGAGGAGGGCGGGAGTAGTGTTGTCTTGGGACGAGTTCCGGAGGGAGTTCGATCTCAAGTATTTTCCGCGGGAGGCTCGCGACAGGTTACAGGCGGAGTTTCTGTACTTGTCACAGGGGATTCGTTCGGTTCGAGAGTACGAGGCCGAGTTTAACCGGCTGAAGCGGTTTGCTGGTCGGGGTGCAGATACCGAGTATGAGTTGATTTGTGCTTTCATGCGAGGTATGCGTATCGATCTCAGGAATCGATGCATAGTCCGCAAGTTCGAGTCGGTATCCGAACTGGTGGAGTGTGCAGCGCAGCTTGAGGAGGGGATGAGGCAGGAGGCTAGTTTAAAGGCTGCAGCACCAGAGGTTCCGCGACGGCCTCAAAGTCAGAGTGTTGCTCCGAGCAAGGGCGGTAAGTCTGGTCAGCAGCAGGGACAGAAGCGGAAGTGGGAGGATACTTCCAGGGAAGCGGGTTCTGGGCCACGTTGTTTCGGGTGCGGAGCCCATAGACATCGCGTGGCGGATTGTTCTCGAGGGGGTCCGGTGTGCTTCCATTGCAAGGAACCCGGTCACGTCAAGAAGGATTGTCCGAAGTTGGCTCAGCCATTTGTGAGGATCGAGGCACCGCCTCCGAAACGGGCCGCAGTGGCACCGAGGGTGTTCACCATAGGCGCGGAGTCAGGCGAGGCGAGCGGCAGCAGACCGATTACTGGTTAGTTACCTTAACTATGTTCTTGTTTGATTGTAATTTCAGTTACTCGCTCTGTAATTGGTGTGTGCTGTCTGCCTTAAATCCTTTTCGTGCTTAGGGACCCTTAATGTGGCTGGGGTAGAGTCACATGTGTTGTTTGACTCCGGAGCGTCCCACAGTTTTGCCACACCGGATTGGGTGTCGGGGAGCGGTATCCAAGAGGTGTTTGGGGACCACTCGGGTGTGGTGAGAGTTGCTGGGGGTCGTTTGTTGAGGACTCAGGGCTGTGTGGAGAATGTTGACATTCTTATCGCCGGAGAGTTGATGCCAGCGGATTTGATAGTGTGCCCAGTGGAACTCTATGACATCATTTTGGGTATGGACTGGCTGGGAAAGTTCAAGGCTCATTTGGATTGTCACCGGGGTCGTGTGGTGTTCGAGCATGCTAACAGAAGACTGGTTTATCAGGGAGTGAGACCGGTGCCGGGAGGCATCGTCGTTTCCGCGGTTCAAGCGGAGCGTTTGATCGAGCAGGGTTGTGAGGCCTATTTGGCTACCATTTCGATACCTGGTGAGGTTGGGGAGTCAGCGGTGCGGGATATTGAGGTGGTCTGGGAGTTCGAGGATGTGTTCCAGCAGTTGAGCGGGTTACCACCATCCAGGTCGGATCCTTTTACCATTGAGTTAGAGCCGGGGACGACGCCGTTGTCTAAGGCTCCTTACAGGATGGCTCCAGCGGAGATGGCTGAGCTTAAGAAGCAGCTTGAGGAGTTGTTGGAAAAGGGTTTCATTAGACCGAGCAGTTCTCCGTGGGGTGCACCGGTACTGTTCGTCAAGAAGAAGGATGGGAGCTTCCGGTTGTGCATTGATTATCGGGGGCTGAACCGGGTTACTGTGAAGAACAAGTACCCATTACCGAGGATCGATGAGTTGTTAGATCAGTTGCAGGGTGCTTCGTGGTTCTCTAAGATTGATTTGGCATCGGGTTATCATCAGATCCCGATAGCGGAGTCGGACATCAGGAAGACGGCTTTCAGGACGAGATACGGGCACTACGAGTTTGTGGTGATGCCGTTTGGGTTGACGAATTCACCGGCTGCGTTTATGAGGTTGATGAACGGCGTGTTCCAGGAGTATCTGGATGAGTTCGTCATCATTTTCATCGACGACATTCTAGTGTATTCGAAGAGTCCTGAGGAGCACATGGTTCACCTGAGGAAAGTTCTGGAGAAGCTACAGGAGCAAAAGTTGTTCGCTAAGCTGAGCAAGTGTAGTTTCTGGCAGCGGGAGATCAGATTTCTGGGGCACGTCGTATCTGATCGTGGTGTTTCAGTGGATCCGGAGAAGATTCGCTCGATTGAGGAGTGGCCGAGACCGAAGAATGCCTCGGAGATTCGCAGTTTTCTGGGTCTGGCGGGTTATTACAGGAGGTTCGTCAAGGGGTTTGCTAGTATGGCGCAGGCCATGACCAAGTTGACCGGGAAGGACGTTCCTTTCGTGTGGTCGGACCAGTGTGAGGAGAGCTTTGTGAAGCTCAAGGAGATGCTGGTGAGTACTCCGGTGTTGGCCTTGCCTAAGCAGGATGAGCCATATGTTGTGTTCACAGACGCGTCCAGGCTGGGGCTCGGTTGTGTATTGATGCAGCTGGGTAAGGTAATCGCATATGCTTCCAGGCAGCTGAGGAAACATGAATGCAATTATCCTACTCACGATCTTGAGATGGCTGCAGTGGTGTTTGCGTTGAAGATCTGGAGGTCTTATCTGTATGGCGGTAAGGTTCAGGTGTTCACAGACCACAAAAGTCTGAAGTACATCTTTACCCAGCCGGAGCTGAATCTGCGACAGAGGCGATGGATGGAGCTTGTTGCGGATTATGACCTGGAGATAGCTTACCATCCCGGTAAAGCGAATCTTGTAGCCGATGCTTTGAGCAGGAAGCGGGTTATTTTAGACACTGAGCGAGATACAGAGGCGTTGGTAGGCATGGTGAGTGCCCTGAGACTGTGTGCTGTGTCTGAGGAACCTGAGCCGTTGGGTTTAGAGGCGGTGGATCAGGCGGACATTCTGACTAGGGTGCGGGTAGCACAGCAGTTGGATGCGGAATTAACGCAGGCTAGCAGGGCAGAGCGGTCTGAGTATGAGTTATCCAGCAATGGAACTATCCTTTTGAGGGGCAGGGTGTGTGTACCGAAGGACGAAGTGCTGAGGCAGGAAATCCTGAGGGAAGCACATCAGAGCCGTTTCTCTATTCATCCAGGAGCTACCAAGATGTACCGTGACCTCAAACGGTATTACCAGTGGGTAGGGATGAAGAAGGATGTTGCCAACTGGGTTGCGGGGTGTGATACCTGTCAGTTGGTGAAGGCTGAGCATCAGGTTCCGAGCGGGTTGTTGAGGAGTTTACCCATTCCGGAGTGGAAGTGGGACATGATCACCATGGATTTCGTGGTGGGTCTGCCGGTTTCGCGAACCTAGGACGCTATTTGGGTCATCGTCGATAGGTTGACCAAGTCTGCGCACTTCTTGGCCATAAAAAAGACCGACGGTGCGGAAGTGTTGGCCAAGAGGTACGTCAGGGAGATTGTGAAGCTGCATGGGGTACCGGTGAGTATAGTGTCAGACTGAGATCCGAAGTTCTCCTCGCTGTTCTGGGGCGCTTTCCAGAAGGAGATGGGCACTAAGGTACACATGAGTACAGCTTATCATCCCCAGACCGATGGGCAGTCGGAGAGGACTATCCAGACGTTGGAGGATCTGTTGAGGATGTGTGTGTTGGATTGGGGTGGACATTGGGCGGATCATCTGAATCTAGTGGAGTTTGCGTACAATAACAGCTACCAGGCTAGTATCGGCATGGCACCATTTGAGGCGTTGTATGGTAGGCCTTGCAGGACCCCGTTATGTTGGACACAAGTGGGGGAGAGGAGCCTGTTGGGGGCTGACTTTGTGCAGGAGACGACTGAGAAGGTCCGGATTGTGAAGATGAACATGAAGGAAGCTCAAGATCGTCAGAAAAGCTACGCAGATCGGCGTAGGAAGGAGCTGGAGTTCGCAGTTGGCGATTTGGTCTACCTGAAAATGGCCATGTTGAGGGGTCCGAACAGGTCCATCTCCGAGACGAAGTTGAGTCCGCGATATATGGGTCCCGTGAGGGTGCTGGAGCGGGTCGGACCGGTGGCTTATCGGTTAGAGTTGCCGGAGTCTATGCAGGCATTTCACAAGGTGTTCCACGTGTCGATGCTAAAGAAATGTTTGCACAAGGATGATCAGGTGGTCACGGGGGTGCCATCAGATTTGACACCGAGCATGGTGGTGGAGGCGAGGCCTCTGAGAGTCCAAGATCGTCGGGTGAGAGTGATCAGGAGGAAGAAGGTTCCTGAGATGCAGGTGCTGTGGGACTGCAATGGAGCCGAGGAGGTGACTTGGGAGCCGGAAGCGAAGTTGAAGCGCAAATTTCCCAAGTGGTTCGGCAAACTAGAGGGTTAGCCGGGTGTTTCCATATCGTTGTAACCATGGTGTTGGGATTTTGGAAGTTATTGCGTTGTTGTACTCGTCTATTTTATGGCGTTATAATTATTCGATGTACTTTGGAGCTTTTGATTATTCAATAAAAAGGTGTTTTCATTGAATATGTTGAGTGGTGGGTTTACTAGAGGATTAGTAGACGGGTTGGCGGGCTACTAGTGGTAGTGGTCCGATAGCGGGGGTGCGGATACTAGGTGTTTAGTAGCTGCATAGGGCTGATAGATCCGGATTGGTTTGGCACAGGGTGGTGACCCATATAGCGGCATCGGAGTGCACTGGTGAGTCACTGCCGAGTGTACCTGGCCGGTTGGGTATCGACGTGATTCCTGATTGGTGAGACAGGTCACTAGAGAGATTGCTGTTGTCTGGCTCTCTATGCGTTAGACGGATCGATCCATGGTGTTGGGTCGTGAAGTCGTTATACTCCCGGGCGTTGGAGTGGTTGGCCAAACCAAGTAGGGAACTATGGCACTATGGTGTTGAGCCGTGATACCGTTGTTGGTAGAGTTGGAAGAGCGGTCGTGCGACGCTGAGTTGGAATAGCGGTTGTGCTATGTTGTGGATGTTAGCTGGATGTTAGATTCGAGGACGAATCTATGTTAGTGGGGGAGAATTGTAACATCCCTAATTCAATTTTGAGGTTGAAATTGAATAATTAGAAGTTGGGGGTTATTTTCGCGTAAATCAATTTTTCCGGGTGGGTTTAATTGATAATTTTGGGAGTTTGGGGTCAATTGAGAATTCAAAAAAATTGGTCCCACACACATATGTTTATATGCGCGTAAGCATCTCCCTCTCCGAGCTTGTGCGATTAACCTAGCCGTCAAGTCGTGCTGCTGCGTGGTGAGGGATCAAGAGAAAGCTCGAGTGGGTGGATCGTCGTGAGCCGGGTCGTGACGCGATCTCGTCTTCTCCACGGTAAGAAAACTCCTCTCTCTCTTTAGTTGTTTCGTGCGATGCCGGGTCGCTCAGGGGTCGTACGGCTGAGTCGACGGAGGGTGGAGAAGGAGAGTGGTGTCAAGGAGAAGATCGTCGGGTTGTCGTCAAGCCTTGACGGTGAAGAGGACTCGACGGTGCGTGGGTTGGAGTCGGGATTGTGGATCGGGTTTGGGCCGTGGTGAGCTCCGGTGGTGAGCGACGGTGCGTGGGTTGGAGTCGGGATTGGGGACCGGGGTTTGGGCCGTGGCGAGCTCCGGTGGTGAGCTCTGGCGGTGGCGTCGCTGCTCCGGCGATGGTGAAGTCGATGAAGTCGACTACCGGTTTAGACCGGTTTAATAAACGTATCGAACGTGTTTGATTTCTTTTGATTATTTTATTATTTTGTTATTTTAGGTGGTTTAATAGAAGGTTATTCATCCCGGGGAGTTCTAGAAAATTGCTGAATTTTCTCGTGAAACTTTCTATGCGGGAATAAGGTGAGTGCAGGACCATAGGAGTAATTTAATAATTTTGATAATTGATGTGATTTCGTGATAATAGGCCGTTTACGATCTCGGAGGGTCTAGATCGAGTGTTTCATGAAATGTTTGATTTATTCGGTATTTTCGTGATAGTCTATATTAATTATCTTAATTATTTGTTAGCCTGTAGATGGGAGGATTGTCTCACTAAGTATTTATCGAAATACTTATGCATCTCTTATATTTTAATTGATGCAGGAAATGAGAAAGTGTGACCGTGGGATCAGGGTGAGGAAGAGGGGGTGATCTAGACTTGTCGTTTACCTGGTTATTTTAATTTAATAATTTATGATCTGGATTGTTCGGATTTTTAGTCTTGAACCGGAAATTAATTGGTGAGGTTCAGTTATTATTATGGGATTTTAATGATTATTTGCAAAAAAAAAAAAAAAAAAATGGGTGCGGTTGTTTCACTACCAGTGTTGATTTTAGATTATGGGTTCTGGGTTTTGTTAATTTTCACTGTTTTGAGAGCTCTTGTGTTTACTGTTTTTGTCATCTTTGAATGCAAAAAGATGTGAGTTGTAAATAGTCTAGTATGAGTTATCTTGTAGTGGGAGTTGGCTAACAATTATGTTCTGCAAAAAAGTTGGGGCTTGAAGATATCTGCATGCTTTATATCTAATAAATTTTTTTTTTTGTGAATTCATATGTTTATTGTTTTAGTAGGCGATAAATTGACAAATGTTGTGGGTATGTAAAAATAGGTGATGTCTTGCGTTTTATATTGTCGTCCTTTTGTCTTTGTTCAAGGCTGATGGAAAATTATGAATTTGTATTTGGGCTTACCTTCAATTTTTCTGGGTTCTGCATTGTGCTTGTGATAGGCTCTAGGATGTGAGATGTTTCACTTTGACCTTAGTTCTTGGTTGTCTTCTTAGTTTGAGATCGATAATTGAGCGAACCTTTGGTGTATGGAAGGCTAAATGGAGGATTCTAGACAGGAAATACCCCAATTATGAGCTTAAGAAATGGTGTGTTTCTAAGAACTGTGTACTCCATTGAAGTTTGCAAGCATAGACTTTAGTTTGCATCTTGGTTTTAATGAGGTCTGGCTCTCTTTTTGTCATTGTCTCTCAGTCTATTTGCTTCCAAATTCACTTGTGTCTCATTGCACATCACATAATATCACGTCATAATAGTTTAGTGTCATTCTCATGGGTATTTGTTGCTTCTAAGATCTTCAATTAGACCCTCAAACATAGTTGGATTGCTCGTAACAACAGCATCCACACTCAATTTTTTGTCACTTGTATGATTGTGAGTTTTCTCTGGATCTTTCTTTCTAACTTACCATGCATCTGCTTGCTTGGGGAATTGAGTGTGGAATGGAGGAGTACAGGCGGACGTTGGAGGAGATGGAGAGGATGGACGCGGCGGAGCTGAGAGAGCTTGAGGAGAAGGCAGAGACTGCTCACGAGGCTGCCTCGATCGGTGATTTGCGTTCCCAGCGGCCAAGAGGCGCGGAGATTGTAATTTCAATTTCTGTTTTAGTTTGTAATTATGGAATTTTTTAATTTTTTTTTTTGACTTTTAGTGGTAGTCACAAATTAGTCTCTAAATTACGACTGATAGTGGGAGTCACATATTAGTCTTAAAATTACGACTGATAGTGGGAGTCACATATTAGTCGTAAAAGAGCGACTGTTTTTGCGACCACTTTATTTAGCGGCCAAATATTTGCGACTACTTTTTCTGGTCCCAAAATGGTGGCAAATGACTCATTTACAACCATTTTAGAACTCTTTTGGAGGTCGCAAAAACTTTGTTTTCTTGTAGTGTATGGAGAGAATGTTTTGGTTAAGTGTCAAGCTGCTTATCAAGACTGTGTGGAAGAGTTGTATGATACAACTCATCAAATCAGAGGCGCGGTGGGCTCGGATCCACCACCAGTTCCATGAGAGTTGAGGTGTGGAACTGTCGGGGCTTGGCACAATGTCTCACAGTTCGACGTCTCTAAGAGATGTAGTGGGTGTATCTCCCAGACTTGTTATTCCTGGTGGAAACTAAGCAAAGTAATGATTATGTTAGGGATGTTGGGTCTTTACTAGGTTATGATCATATGAGGATAGTTTCTCCTCGAGGGTTAAGTGGTGGTTTAACTGTGTTTTGGAAAGATTATGTTTCTGTTGATTGCATTTCCTGTGATGAAAGGCTTGTAAACTTATTTATTAATTTCAAATCTTTTAAGTTCTACTTGTCATGCGTATATAGAAATCAAATACCTAAACTAAGACATCATCTTTGGGAAAAACTGCAGAGATTAGCAACTACAAGAATTGGTTTGTGGATGATGTGTGGAGATTTCAAAGAAATAAGGAATTAATCGGAGAATAAGGGAGGAAGGACTAGGGCTGAGAGTAGTTTTCAGGATTTCAAAACGATGATTCAGGTTTGCGGGATGATGGACCTAAAGTATAAAGGTAATCCTTTTAGTTGGGTTGGGAAGAGAAGAAAGGAGGTTGTCGAATGTTGCTTAGAACGGGTTCTGGTTAATTCATAATGGAGTCACTTATACCTAGCATCAGAAATTGAATTTTTAGATTTGGCTGAGTCTGATCATCGTCCTTTACTGATTATCATTGAACATGAAGAATGAATTAGAAGGGGTCGGTTTAGGTATGATAAAAGACTCTATGATGTGGAAGATTTTGTTGATACTGTTACAAAATCATGGAATTCTCGAAGTGTCTTGCAGGAGAATTTTTCAAGCAAGTTAGTATTCTACATAAGTGAAATGGCAAGATCGAAAAAAGAACTCGAGTTAATGTAGCTGAAAGAATTCAATGTCTAAGATTTCATATTGATAATGCATTACAGGATCCCACTGTCCAACTTTCAGTAATTCATCAGCTCATGAGAAAGTTGAGACAAGCTTATTATGATGGGGAGCAATTTTGGAAATTGCAAAACAAAAATAAATGGTTGCAGGTTGGAGACCGTAATACACGGTTTTATCATGGAGTAACTAAAGCCAGAAGAGCAAATAATTATATTAAGTTGATTATGGATGATCATGTGATTAGCCATAGAAGAGATGAAGCAATGGCAAGAGTAGAAGAAGACTACTTTCAATCAATATTCACGGCATCAGAGACATCAATGTTAGAAGAATTTTTTCTTCATGTACAAAGGAATGTCACTGCTGAGATGAATAGTATGCTAACAAGAGAGGTGACGAATCATACACAGAAATAGAACTAGATGTCTGTTATATGGTCAAGATGTTTTTCGACCAGCTTGAACTTGAGCCAAAGGTGAATCATACACAGATTTGTCTCCTTCCGAAGACAAATGAGGCTAAAGTGATGAGTGACTTTCGGCCAATAAGTCTATGCACTGTAAATTACAATATTATTTCTAAAATCATGGTTATTAGACTTAAGGGATGTTTAGGTTCAATAATATATGAATCGGAAGCAGCTTTTGTCCCTAGTAGGAATATCTAAGATAATATATTAGTGGCACATGAACTCTTTCATTCTTTAAAATCATAAAAATATTGTGGTGAAACATATGTTGCAATCAAAATTGATATTAGCAAAGCTTATGATAGAGTTGAATGGAGGTTTTTGGAAATAGTTATGCAGAAGATGGGTTTCAATGATAAATGGGTTAAGTGGATAATGACTTGTGTCCGTTCTGTGTCTTTTTCAGTTTTGGTCAATGGTACATTGTATGGTGAGATAAAACCAACAAAGGAATTAGGCAAGGTGATCCCTTGTCACCATATTTGTTTCTTCTTTGAGCAGACATTCTGAGTCAAATGCTAAGTGTGGATGAGAGTAAGAAAAACATCCAAGGTATGAAACTAGCCAGACATTGTCCAACAGTATCACACTTACTGTTTGTTGATGATTCTTTATTCTTTTGTCGGGCAACGGAAGCAGATTGTGGAATAATGGTTACAATAATACAAAATTATAAAAGGGTCTAGGGACAAAATGTGAATTATGCTAAATCTTCAATCATTTTTGGTATGAAAATTAGCAATGTAAGACGTGAATCATTCAAGATATTCTGGGAATTGATAAAGTTGGTAGAGGAGGCAAGTACTTAGGATTGCCATAAGAAATGGGTAGAAAAAGACAGAAATCTTTGATTTTGTAGTAAAGAGAATTAAGGAAAAAGTTGGTGGATGGTATAACCAGTTTCTCTCTCCAGCAGGGAAAGAAGTTCTAATTAAATCAGTTGCTTTAGCTAATCCCATATATGCTATGAACTGTTTTTTGATCCCCAAGATAATTTTTGATGAGATTAATGGCATACTTTCGGTATGTTGGTGGGGCAGGGACAATGGTAGAAGGAAAATATATTGGGTTGCATGGAAGAGATTATCACTACCTAAAAAGGAAGGAGTACTCGGATTTAGAGACTTACACAAGTTTAATATTGATTTGTTGGTTAAGTAGGCTTGGAGAGTCTTGATGAACCCATCATCTCTATTAGCCAGAATCTACAAAAGTAGATATCATCACTTGTCGATATATTTAGAATCGATGTGTGGACGACAACCATCTTATGGTTTGCGTTCAATACAAGCAGAAAAAAATCTGCTAAAGAAATGTTTGAGAATTCAAATTGGTAATGGTGAAACAACTGTTGTTGGTTCCGACAACTGGTTACATGTTTTACCTCCAAGGACAGTTTACAATGATGGTATGTTGGACTTAAACTTCAAGATTTGTGAGTTATGGAAGGATGGAGTACGGCAATGGGATGAGCAAAAATTAAATGCGGTTCTAACTAAGGAAGATGCAAAACTAGCTCAACAACTACAATTATCAAGGTATGCTCTCGATGACAAATATATTTGGCCTTACAATACAAAATTCAATATATTCTGTCAAATCAGGGTATTGGTTTGCAATGCACTATATCGATGATGATGAGGACATAATTGAACCATCTAATGATTCGACCAATTTGAAGATGGAAATTTAGAATTTAGATATTCTTCCTAAGATACAACATTTTTTATGGAGAGCAATATATGGAGCGCTTTCAACTGCAGATAGACTTCTGACTAGAGGTATTCAGGTTAATCCAATATTTCAACGTTGTTGCAATGCAGAGGAAAGCATTAACCATGTTCTTTTTTAATGTTTACACACAAGGGTTGTATGGAGATGTGCTAGATTTACCCAATATGTTATTCTTTCACAATCTTTGGAAGAGAATATTCATCGAATGTTGGAAATCAATACGTCTTCTAATATCTCAAAACAAGTAAGATTTCTACCTTTCTTGGTGGTATGGACAATATGGAAGTCAAGAAATGAGTTTTTGTTTAAGAAAAGGAATTTGCATCCAATGGAAGATTCTAAAAGAAGTTTTCAAGCTGTTACTGAGTATCTTGCTGCTCAAAAAGATTAAAGTAGTTCAAGTCGAAATAGTACAGTGCATGCTGGAATTAAGAGTAGCTTATGGGAACATCCTCCTATTGGAGGGCTAAAATGCAATTTTGATAATATTTTCCATAATGGGACTGATTAGGTTGGAGTGGGATGGATTGTTCGTGATTATCAAGGGCGTCATGTTATATATGGATATGCAAAGCTCAAATATGTAAGTTTGATAGTAGGATTTTATCGTGTCTAGAATTAATTACTCCAGATGTTATGTAGCATAATAGGTATCAATCCAAATGGGTTAAGTTCCAAACACGAAGAATACATAAAACTTCTTAATATAAGCTAAGCAAAGTTGTTTTTGAGTTTTGATCTAGGAACCTAATTCAATTTGAAAGCAAACAAGCTAAGAAATTAACTAAACGAGATTAAGATAATAATAAAAAGGGAACCCTTGGGTGAGGTTATTGATTGGGGGATCTAATAGCTAATCTATGATGTCCAAACAATTAAACAAATGATAATCCTTAAGTCTAGATCATTAATTAAGACTAATCCACACTCATGGCACTAATCTCTTTGCTAATCACTTTATCAAGAACAAATTTTTATTTGTGAAAAAGTAATTACCAAACATTAATAACAAGAACAATCAACCAAAATGCTCTTTAAACATATACTCTCATATGTTAAACAAGCAAATCCTCTATTTAGCTCTTTGGGGAATTTTATCAAACACATTGTGGGAGTGAAATTCTCTAAGGTCTAAATCAACTTTCTCAAGCTAATCAAGAATTATGAACACTAAATAGAAAAGGTAAACAAGCATCTATAACCTAAACATCAAAGATCAACCATAAAATTACCCTAATCTACCACACCCATGAGTTCTCAAAAAGACTACTCACTAATCATGAAGAACACACCAAATCTAATGAAAAAGTGTTGTTAATCATGATTAGAGATTAAAAAGAGATAGAATAGAGATATGAAACTTCAAATTGCATTAATATTCAAGATATGTCTTACAAACTTTGTTAAGAACCATCAAAGGAAAGTGTTTTCAAAAGGGAGAAAAGGAGATAATATTCCCCTCCTAAAAATTAGGTCTAAGGCCTTATATAGATGGTTGGGCTGAGTCCCAAAACCTAGCGGAGGTCGGCCGGTGTACTTATCCGGTGTGAGGCTTGGGCTTCCACACCTGGCGGAAGTTGGCCGGTGTGCTTGGCCGGTATTCTCCATGTCCAAGGTTTGGTTAAGCACCGGGTAGAGTTGGGGCGGTGTGAGTGGTCCGGTGTGCAGGTTTGTCTCCAACACTGGATAGACTTCAGCCGGTGTGCTTGGCATGTATTCTCCCTGTCCAAGCTTTGGTTCAACACCGGGTGGAGTTGGGGAGGTGTGAGTGGGCCGGTGTGGAGGTTTCGCACGCCAGACGGACACGTACTTGGTAAATTCGCCATTTCTCTTGAACCACCTATCCAAATGACTTGAAACAATCTCCAGACGACACTTAACTCAATTGTCTACGATTGTCATGCAGACTTTAGAAGCTGAATCCTAATAGAAACCTTTCATCTGGCTCGATCTTTCAATGACTCACTAGGACCTAATGCAAACTAGCTAGACTCTAATTTGTATTAAAACACTAAAGAAAACTATAAAAACACATGCATAAGACCAAAAATGCTAAGTTAAATGCATGCTAAAATGAGTAAAATATGGAAATATCAACTCCCCCAAACTTATTCAATTGCTTGCCCTCAAGCAAACAAACAAGAACAAGAAGAGAGAGAGGTTTGAAGTTGGGAGCTCAAATCCACAAGCATCACAAAAAGAAATCGAATTCAACGTCCAAGTTTGTAATTCTAAAATGCACTAAGCTAGTCTACTCCAAAAGAGTTAGCCATTTCTATATCCACATGCATCAAGCTCAAGTCCCAACCTACACAAGCATTTTTATCCTTCAATCCTTTGACATTCATTAATGGTTTATGTGAATCATGCTTATGAAAAATTAAACGAACTCGTTTGGTTAGGGGATAAGGTGTTAAGATGAAGATGATCTCAATCATATGTGCGGGTATTCCAATGCAAGGATCTCTCTAGGAATGAGCAAACTTTAGCAAAATGCCAAAGGTAAAAGGCAACCTATGCATACAAAGGTGAATTCTCATCTACCCAATGCCTATATGTTTCTAGTTTCTCTAACCAATGAAACCCCAAACCTAAGCTACACTTTTTCACAAGGCATTTTGCATTCATGTCCCACATGCTTTCTTGTTTCTCCACTTCATATTTTTCTCACTTAGGGGGATCATATCTTCTTCTCCATTGAACTTGTGGCTTGGCGCTCTTCTTTTTCGTTGCCTTAGCTCTTCTTTTTCATTCTTTATCTTGCCTCATTTCTCATCATTTGATGCCTTTGCCATTTTTTGGCTTCTTTCCTTTTCACTTTGCATCTTGAGGCTAAGTCTAGCACTAAGAGCTAATCTTATACATTGTCACCAACCACTTCACACTTTGCATCCCCATTTTCCTTCTTCCCATCTTTTCCTTTTCGTTCAACCCTTTATTTTCCACCAAATCCCCTTCGTTTATCATTTCTTACCCGTTCCTAACAAGGACCCCAAGACTTCCCATACTAGCTAACTTATTCCTAGACTAGCCCCTTGATGATGGAGCTAGATCTACATGAGAACCCATCCTTGTCGCCTTAAACCAAACACTTTCTGCCAAGTTTGCTCGAAAAATAGGCCTATCTCACAAAAGTTTTAGGCTAGAGAGGAGGTTTAGTTAAAGGTTTGGGGAACCATTCCAAAAGTGAGATATGGCTACTTGGATCCATAAGGGTGGTAAAAAGAAGAAGATGATCCAAGTATGTATATAGGTATCTACAAGTTCATTCAAAGATGCACAAACATGATAATTGCAAGTCAAGATTAAAGTTCTTATTAATAGGGTTGAATTCAATTCACAATTTGATTCAATCAAGACAAGAACAATGATGCATGTGGTCTAAAGATGGTGCATCCTTACTTTCAAACTCACTTGAATGCATGCGTTGAATCAATTTCTTAAAGTGATACCCTAAAAAGAATGTACATCATTGCTCCCAATGCAATATGCAATGTACCATATATGCAAACTAGACTCAATCCTACACATAAAATGCAAGTAGATGGTTTCTTTTTGTGTTTCAAATTTTTCGAATTTTTTCTGTGTTTTTCTATGCCATAAGTGAATGCATGATATACATGAGACTTAAGAGATGCAAAATCTAAAACAAGAATAAATAACACAATGTTAGATACCGGTCCCTCCCCCAAACTTAAATCACACCATCTCAGTGTGGAAGAAATTCAAGAGAGAGACCAAAAACAAAAGCAAAATGCAAAGACTCAAAAGAAAAGAAAACTATTTACAAGTTTGGAGTGATACCTTAGACATGGAGAGAATGGAGAGCTTTGCAACATCAAACACCGTTGTTGTTTTGCCATGACCTTGCTACCATCAAGAACCTTGCGACCATTTAACAAAGACATTAAAAAGCACTTAAAAAGATAGAAAATATTTATAAAGATAGACATGGAAATGTCTCCTAAGTACACTTTGTTTAACATCACTAAGCTCGACGTTTGTTACCCTTAATAGGCGGGGGTGAGAGGAGGAGTGATGGAACTCCTTGGTGGGTCCTTGTGCTCAAGATTAAGAACCATGCTTATGATCTCTTGAAGACCGGCTTGCCCCTTCTCTTTAAGCTCTGGTGTGAGGATTGGTTTAACCGAGGAAAAAGTCTTGGACCGTCCTTTGCACTTGATCTTCTATTCGATCACCCCATCTTCATACTTCCAAGGAGTGAGTGTCATGGTGGAAGGCTGGTCTAGCATGGTCTCATCCCCATCAAGCTTGTTGGGTCCGTTCTTAACAAAGGAAAAAGGGTGATGCTTGTCTTGTGTCTTCTTTTTGGCTTTATTGCTTTCACCCCTTTATTGCTTCTTGATATTTTCATTCTCTTTCCTCATTATGGTAAAGTGAAGAGATTCCAAGCAAGGTTTATCAATTCCCAAAGCTTCTTTACCATTACCATAACCCAAACCCTTCTTCTCATGAGGCTTTTCTTTCTTTTCATAAGTCTTTGGGGGTGGAGCTTCATCAACCATCTCACAAATACCCACATACTTCACTACCTTTGTTAAGTAACCCTTGAGATGGAGAATTTACCCGGATTTCCAAGCTTTGGAATCGAATTAGGTGCAACCCTTGTCAATCTTTGTGAATCAATGCAAGAAACACTACCCTTGTTAACCTTGAGAGCCTTTTCAACTATGCTTTTACCCTTGTCTTCAACCAAAATCACATCATCATCATTCCCAAAGGTCACCCTGCCCCCACTTTGTTTCTCAATGTCCTCATTGAGCTATGAGGGAACATCTCTAGAGGGAAATTCATTGACTTGTGAACCATAGAGTAGAAGCTCAATTTCTCTAATATCCGCTTCATTCTCATCATTGGGATGTGATTCATTTGAGAATATAGGGTAGCAATACTCCTTTCGGTTCGCATCGACTTTCCCTTTGATCTTCTCCATGGGTTTACTATAGAGTGAGATTCCTTGATGATATGCTCAAATTAATACCCTAAAAGTACTAAGCAGTAATTGCAATATAGTAGGGGTCAAACACAAGAACTCACAGAAACACACAATAGATTATATAGATGAAAATCAAGCTAAACGATCAATGGTATTGAAAACAGAACATAAATTAAAACGGTTGTAAATTCAATTAAGAGAAGGCTAGGTTCAAGGTATTTCTCAGGAAATCAATGAATGCAGATAAGCTAACTAACAGGATTCGGATTTAGCACGGTTTTTGAACTCAAATCACTAAGATATAGTTAACCAACTTCCGCTGCGAAAATTATCTAAATCTAAATCTTAGGAATTCAAAATTCCTTTGCGAATCCTAAAGTCTAAATCAGCTTTTTAAATCAGGTTTGATATGTTCACAGAACAACTAAACCTAATTAAATAGTCTAAACACGAATTGGGGTATTCTTGTAAATATTAAAGTCTTCTGCGCAAGTTCTGCAATTCTTCAAACTTCATTAAAAGTCGCGACTCGTAATCTCCTCGCTGGGTGTCGATCGATACAAAGGAGGTATCGATCGATGCTTGACGCTTCGATCGGGCACTTAGTCACTAGACTTCAGTTTTGCTCCAGAATGCTCCATAAAACTCTAATATCTCCAATAATTCTCCAAATGTGCTAAAACCTGTAAAAGACTCTAAAAGACTCTATAATAGAATAAAGACTCGATAAAACGGATTTATATCATGGCTTAAACGGGGTAAAAACCATGATATATCAACTCCCCCAGACTTAGCCTTTGCTTGCCCTCAAGCAAATAGAAAACTAAACCAGAGAAAGAGGTTTGAAAACGTAGAGACTCACCTGTTCATGAAACGTTGCAATGACCAATTTCCCATGCATCCAAATGTCACCTAACCAGCTTTTGATCTAACCACCATGTACTTCTCCGTAGACATTCGCAGCTCCCCAGACTACACACATTATTTCGCAGCATTGTTCAATCAAGCCATCCTCGCCAGTTTCATCGCTGTGAATTAATATCAAGAACCTTTTAGATTCTTTCCCATACAATATCATGACAAGGAACCACCATTTTTCACATTTTGGTATTATTTCTCTCCCGCAGACTTATTTCTTATTATATTTTTTCTTTTGTTTTTAGCTTTGCATATACAAATCAAGGTATGAGACGCGAGTATTGATGGTGTTTGCCACCTAATCTTTGGTTCTTCTCTCTCAACGTATCAAAGGATGTAGGCGAATAATGGCATCATAGAAAAATTCTAGCCTCGCTTCCAATCCTTTGTGTGATCATTTCCTCTGAAGTATAATAATGGGATCGTTGGAAATTTTCATAACCCTCTACTCAGAAGAAAATCATCTCATCTTTTAATGCATCTTATTAATTAACTTGTAACAGGGAGAGAAATACCATTACTCTAAACACATATAGGTTCCTTTGTCAGATGCGAATGATGAATCAAGTTCTATGAGTACTAACCACATTGATGAAGTGCAAAAATTTGGCGCAGGCTTTAAAGAACTTTGCTGGAAACATGAGCGTCTTCTAGTCAAATGGTCAACCTTTAGATTTTTCATTAGTCGATCTAAAACTGATTCTGTAACAATGGTCACTTAGAAGCAAGATCAAATCAATGGATTCAAGAAAAAGATCACAATCTCAGACAAAGTTTTGACTCAATAAAACAACGAATGACTCAAAAACGACTGACTCTAAGAAAAACAAAAACAAAGTCAGCGACTACCTCCCCCAGACTTAAACAACACTGTCCCCAATGTTATCTAGCGTAGAGTTGGCGAAAGAAAATCAAATGGACCAAGTGGATTGTGAAAAATCAGAAACCGTAACTTTACAAGGTATCGATCGATAATTGCCGGTATCGATCGACACCAACCATATGTCGACACACTTATTGAAAATTAGGGGTGTCGAGTCGCTTAACCAGAGAAAGCATTCTATTGTGTTAGATGTTAGCACTGTTAGGAACACTCAAAAACAGGTTAAAAACAACATGGTAGATCAAACATAAATCCAAAGAAGTTCAAATGCAAAAAAAAAAACTGACATAAGTTCAAAAGAAAAAGAAAGAAAAATACAAACGTGAAGATAGAGAATACTAATCATGCATCTCCTCAGAATCACTCTCATGGTCAGCAGCAGCAGCGGTATGTGAAGGTCCATGCTGGGACGATGGAACAGCATCTGTGTCAGTCCTGCAACTGCAGCGAACAGCATCCCAGATGCTCTTCATGCTCGATATCATCAGTCTCTGGAAAGCAGCTGGCTTCATCGGGACGTCCGTGTCCTCAGGCCACTGTGGCTCAGGAATAGGTGGCATGATGCAGCCTGTGTATGTCCTCCCTAACGTGAAGTAGATGTGATGTCAGCAGCAGGTGGACGAACCTGTCGTCTAGTCGCAGGAATCAGAGTCAACAGCGCTGCAGGAGGCTCAAAACGAAGCTGAGCAGGATCCTCAGATATGTCTGTCAGATCCATGTCAGGTAGCTGCAGTAGAAAGCTCCCATCAGATCTATTAAGAATCCACTTCCTCCCGGTCTTCAACAACCGAAGGTTCCTCAGATGAGCCTCATCCATGAACCGACGCTTAGTCTCGATCCTGCAGCTCGTAGTACTGATCCTGAGGTGCTGGAAGATAGGTGTCAAAAGACTACCAACTGACTCCTTCTTCGAGCTCGTCCCCGTGAATGGTTTGGTCTTCAGAGAGACTAGATGATGCGCAAAAACAGCCCCAAGGTTAACATCCTCAAGCTCAGGCCAATCAAAATTATGGTCAGGGATGATGTTCCTGACAGCCAGAAACAGAAGCAGAAGCTCAGACACTCTCATCTTGTTAGGCTCCATCTTGCACATGAGAGTAGTGCTCAGGATCCTAACAAAAAAACGCAGGACCGGATGTCGTATGTCCATCTGAGTGGACGTCTTAGACTCGTAGACACCGTTCCCAAACCATGCCCAAAATCCACGCATGTTAGGATGGGCAGCTGGAAGAGCAATCCTCCTGCGATCCCTCCGAAACCCATAAAGATCACAGAGATCAGGGAGTGGAATAATGTACCGCACTCCGCGAGCCATGAAGGACAGGCTACCACCCTGTGTGTCTCGCAGAAGCTCATCTGAATAGCTAACGCGAGCTGTCGCCATAAACTGACGAACCAAGTCTGGGTAGAGGTCATGCTGCTGTGTAGCCATGTGAACAAAACCAATCTGCTCAAGCAGACGAGCCAAATCTGTGTCGAGACCCAGCTGATGCAAAGAAAATCCATCCACAAAACTGGTAGGCTCGATGATAACACCCAACCACGCGTTATAGAACAGCGTGTCGAAGTCGTCCCACTCCTCAGAAATGGGTCTAAACGCGGTGTCATCACTCAAGGCATAAGCCTTCTCCTATCCATCCCAATTTCTTTCGCAGACTATCTTGGTACCCACTCGTCTAGGCCAAGGGTTCGGTCGGTGTGCTGGAGGGGCAGAAGGAGAACAAGCGGACCGAGGAGTAGGGTTCATAGGTGGAGGTGGTGGTGCAGACTGTGTGGCTGAAGTTGGAGAAGCTCTGCGTAACGCACTACCCGGAAGCTCATCTTCCTCTGTCTCTCCATCAAATCTAACCCGGTAATTGTCATGCCCCCGGACAGTGCTCACGAAACCTCGACGCCAATATTCACCATCCCAATACTTAACCCTCTCATCCAGCTTGTACGTTATCGATGACTGGCTAGAGCTCGATGTACGGAGAGCGCGGATAGAATGCTCGTTTATTAACAGGCTGGTGGTGTGTTGATTAACCGGCACGACTCTGTAGCGATTGTCGTCAAGACAAGCTTTAACAACTACCTCAACCCATTTTGATGAGATTCGTGCTTCGACTCGCTCATTCACATTAAATGTCCTCGGCTCACCTGAAGTCCTTGCTCTCTTTGATGCATACATCTTAAATCAGAGACAAACAAACAATACCACATAAATCAAACATCTCTCAGATTAACACAAGCAAAATCGCATAATCAGGTATGAGGGTATCGATCGACACCTTAGGGTATCGATCGATACCTTGAAGCTATATCAGTTCATCGACACACAAAATTCCAAATAATCAACAATGAAAATCAAGGCAATTTAAAGGCAAAGATTGGTTCGAAACTATCCTAGGACAACTCAGCAAACGACATGCATCGATAAAAACAAGTTGTAAGGAGTGGAATTTCACAAACCCATAACCTAAAAAATCGGATTGAAAAAATGGAATTTCGAGATCATACCTTTGCTGGATTGAGAAACAAGTGCTAGAAACGGATAGAGGATGAAATTCTAATGAATCCAGACACTCAAATAGCTCAATTCGGTGAAGATTTGAAAAAGTTGATATTTTAGAGAGAGAGATAGGCGGCGGTCTCGAACGATGAGGGGTTGTGAGGAAAAAGACAAAACCGTAGGGTTTTAAGGAAACTTACCTAGCCGTGGAGCATTGATCGATACCCAGAGGTATCGGTCGACACTGGATGGTGTCGATTGACACTTATGAAAAGTTATGCTCCTTTTTTACGACACTTGGTATCGATCGACACTGACTGGTGTTGATTGATACTCCTCGTCAAATCTGCTTCTCGTTTGACACAAGACACAAAACCAAAAATCAAAAACAAAATGAAAATAAAAACGTATGTACAAACTTACCAGTGGGTTGCCTCTCACTCAGCGCTTGTTTAAAGTCAATAGCTTGACTTTGGTAGGGCGATCAATTGGAAGGAAGTAGGGAGCTCACTCCCATGCAAGTCCCACAACTAGACACTTCCAAACTCAGAGTTTTGCGCAGCATACGCTCAATAACCTCTTGTCCTTTCTCTTTCAGCTCTGGAGTTACAATGATTTTTGCCTTAGAGAACAGTTTCGAGCGTCCCTTGCACTTTACCTTGTACTCGATCGAATCTTCATCGCACTTTTGAGGGGTTAAGGTGACATATGTAACACTCTTGATTCTTATGTTCTTCACCTCTTTCTTTGCCATAGTCTGTTTGATTACTTTCTTGGAAATGATAGGAGGATGATCCAGAGCTTCTATGACGGTTGGCACAGAATCAGGCTCGTCCAAAAGATCAACCATCAATGTTTATCCTGCACCAACGGGGATGCAAGATATATGTGTGGGAGTTCTTTTAAAGGGGATGGCTTCATAGGAGATATGTTCGTCAATGTACGAGAATGAAATCTTCTTACTGGGCGTGTCCATAACTGCACCAACAGTAGCCATGAACGGTCTTCCAAGAATCAAAGGCGTGCTACACCTTGCATGTATCTCCACAACCTGAAAGTCAGTAGGAACCAGACAGTCTCCTACCTTAACCATCAAGTCATGGATTGTACCGTACGGAACAGATGTGGAAGATTTCGCGAATGTGAGAGGCATCTGAGTAGATCGTATGTCATCGATATTAAGATTCTCTGCAACTGCCTTTGACATGACATTCACGCTAGACCCTGAATCAACCAGTGATTCCTTGATTTCAACTCCAGAGATGGAGCATGGAATTGAAAATTTCCCTGGGTCTTCCCTCTTAACCATCAAGTCATGGATTGTCCCACAAGAGTGTAGTATGCAGGTTTCAGCTCAAAGTCATTCCTTGGAAAAAGCAGGAGGACGGATCGCAGAGCGATTTGCGTAAAACTGGTCAGGTGTGTTGCACTCACCAATCGTCCTACCACGATTAACCAGAGTGTTCCCAGCATTCACTGCGTTCACGTTCCCAGCGGCATTCCCAGCGACAACAGGAGTAGGTGGAATGATGTTCCCCTCTCCATACAGACGTTGTCCTCTCTCATTGCACAAACGACCCTCTAGGTCCATGTAGGCACCAACCTCATCGCGAACAAACTCTACTTGATTGTTGTTCATCTCTACTGGTTTCTTTGCCTTTCTGTTTGTGTGTTCCACAAGTCCTAGTTGCTCCAATGACAGTTGAACTAGCTGAGTATTCTTGTTCCCTCTGGTTTTATGATTAGGCATACACCTGAAAACAAAAGTCGAGAACGTAAGTTATCGGTAACACGTTGAGTATCGACCGACACTGGATGATGTCGATCGATATCAACAAAAAAGAACGGCGAGTATCGACCGATACAAGAAAGTATCGATCGATACCGACGAGTTTAGTCGAAATTCTCACACTAAAATCTAATGGCGTATTGAGTCCCTGGCAACGGCGCCAAATTTGATATGCTCAAATTAATACCATAAAAGTACTAAGCAGTAATTGCAGTATAGTAGGGGTCGAACACAATGTCTCACAAAAACACACAATAGATTATATATGTGAAAATCAAGCTAAACGATCAATGGTATTGAAAACAGAACGTAAATTAAAACGGTTGTAAATTCAATTAGGAGAAGGCTAGGTTCATGGTATTTCTCAGGAAATCAATGAATGCAGCCAAACTAACTAACAAGATTCGGATTTAGCACAGTTCTTGAACTCAAATCACTAAGATATAGTTAATCAACTTCCGCTGCGAAAACTATCTAAATCTAAATCCTAGGAATTCCAAATTCCTTTGCGAATCCTAAAGTCTAAATCAACTTTTTAAATTAGGTTTGATATGTTCACAAAACAACTAAACCAAATTCCTTTGCGAATAGTTATTTTGCTCACCTTAGGTTCTATCAGGTAATTAATCGCACTTCCGCGCCTAATCAATTATCCTAAGATCTAATTTCTAGGTGATCAATCTAGAATTAGTTTTGCAAACAACCTATGGTGAAGAACTAATTCAGATGGTGAATACTAATAACTAATCAATCTAGCATTCAGAGATAACCCTTATGATAACCCTGAACCTAATAAGAGATCTACTCAGACATGGAAATTGAAGCAATAAACATGTTTGAATAAATCATCAAATAAAACAGAAATAGTAACAAGAGGGTTTGAAATCTTCTCTCCGACGAACAGAGTTTCAGACTTGTCTCCATTCAAAGCTCTCTCACCAAAACCAAAGTAAAACTAAAACGTAATGAAAGCACACAGCCAAAGTGGTTGTAAAACCTAATTAAATAGTCTAAACACGAATTGGGGTCTTCTGTAAATATTAAAGTGGCTGTAAAGCAAGTTCTGCAATTCTTCAAACTTCATTAAAAGTCGCGACTCGTAATATCCTCGCTGGGTGTCGATCGATACCAAGGATGTATGGATCTATGCTAGACGCTTCGATCGGGCACTTCGTCACCAGACTTCAGTTTCGCTCCAGAATGCTCCATAAAACTCCAATATCTCCAATAATGCTCCAAATGTGCTAAAACCTGTAAAAGACTATAAAAGTCTCTATAATAGAATAAAGACTCGATAAAACGGACTTATATCATGGCTTAAACGGGGTAAAAACCATAATATTTCACTTGAGTACATTGATTCTCCAAATGTTTCAGCTTAGAAGCCATAGTTTCAATCCTTGTGTTGAGCTCACTGTGGGAGAAATATATCCTTGTTTTAGTCTTGGCTTAACCCTTGAGGATCTGTTGAAACATCCCATTAAGGTCAAAGTCTTGTGGCTTGGAAGAGGTATGTTGTCCTTGAGGATCAAAAACTTGTGAAAATCTTTGTTGAGGTATAAAAGGAGCCTTGTTTTGATAGCCTCCTTGAAATTGGCTTTGAGGAACAAATCCTTGTTGTTGAAAGTTGGATCCTTGAGCTTGGGGTCCTTGGTTGTAAACTTGGTTTTAAGGGTTTTGGAAGTTTGGGTTGAAGCCTTTATTGTACCCGCCTTGTCCTCCCACAAAGTTAACCTCTTCTTGTGTACCCAAATCCACATTGTCCTCTTGAAACCGTTGGTTTGTATCAAAATCTTTAACAAAGTGAACTGATTGTTGAGAAGCCTTGATGAGATTATCGATCAAGGTTGATTGCTTGTCCATCATGGTGGTTTGCTTGTCCATCATGGCATGGAGAGCTTTTGTTTCCTTGGTTCTCCTTTGTTATTCATAATCACGTGTGGTCCTTGAAGCTCTATCATACTCGTCACCATATGTTTCATCACTTTCTGCGAGATTTTCCACTAGTTCCATCGCTTCATTGATGTATTTGGCTAAGAAATTACCGTTTGAAGCCGTGTCTAGAAGCATTCTAATCTTGGGCAATGTTCCATGGTATAGAGTGCTCAAGAGAGAAGCATCTGAGAACCCATGGCATTGTGTTATGTAGCCTCTAAACCGATCCAATGCTTCATTGAAACTCTCATTTGCTCTTTGGGTGAAGCTTGAGATCTCATTTTTTAGCTTGGCCGTTCTAGAAGGTTAGAAGAACTTGGCAAGGAATGCCGTCTTGCATTGATTCCATGAAGTAATAGACCCTTGAAGAAATTTTTTCTCCCATTGGTGTGCCTTGTCCCCAAGTGAGAATTGAAACAAAACAAATGTAACTTGAAGCCATCATCGGAAACTCCATTCATCTTGGTGAGGCCTCAAATTCTATCAAATTGATCCAAGTGATCAAATGGATCTTCCACCGCCAAGCAATGAAACTTGTTGCCTTGTACCATGTTGATGAATCTAGATTTGACCTCAAATTTGTTGTTCTCAACCGGTGGTGCTTGAATTCCTTGGCGGTTGACATGAGCATTAACCGCATCTCCCGCTCCAAAAATGTTTTGAGCTCGTGGAGGGTGAATTGGTGCACGGTTCATTCTTGGACATTGGATCTTTGCTTGAGCTTGTGGTTTCCATTTCCACCGATTTCTCCGTGGTTTCCATTACCAACGTTCCCTTGTTGTTTCTCATTAGCAACGTTCTCATTGTAGTTACCAACCGGAGGCTCTTCAACGTTCTCCATACCCAACCTCTCAATGTGTTGAGCTCGTTCTCTATCTCTTCATGCTCTACTTCCTCGTTCCAAGAGATGTATGTCATCTATTGGCTCAACAGAGTTGTGTCCACCTCTAATCTTTGTGTTCATACACCTATATGAGAAGAGCAGCAAGTGAAAGATATTAGTAATCAAAAAAAAAATAATGCTTAATCTCAGGAAGATTTAAAATCCAAATGTTGAAAGCTAAACCAATCGGCAACGGCGCCAAATTGATAATACGATTTTATCGTGTCTAGAATCAATTACTCTATATGCTATGTCGCATAAGAGGTATCAATCCAAATGGGTTAAGTTCCAAACACCAAGAATACATAAAACTTCTTCATTTAAGCTAAGCAAAGTTGTTTTTGAGTTATGATCTAGCAACCTAATTCAATTTGAAAGTAAACAAGCTAGGTAATTAACTAAACGAGAATAATAAAAAGGGAACCCTTGGATGAGGTTATTGATTAGGGGATCTAATAGCTATGTCCAAGCAATTAAACAAACGCTAATCATTAAGTCTAGATCATTAATTAAGACTAATAAACTCTCATGATACTAATATATTTGCTAATCACTTAATCAAGAACAAACTCTCATTTGTGAAAAAATAATTACCAATCATTAATAACAAAATCAACCAAAATTCTCTTTAAACATCTACTTTCTCAAGCTAATCAAGCATTATGAACACTAAATAGAGAAGAAAAACAAGCATATATAACCTAAACATCAAAGATCAACCATAAAAATCTCCCTAATCTACCACACCCATGAGTTCTCATGGGGCGGTGTGGAGGTTTGTTGATATGCTCAAATTAATACCATATTTAGATACTAAAGCAGTTGTCGTAGTATAGCTAGGGGTCGAACACAAGGACTCACAAAAACACACAATATATTATATAGGTGAGAATCACGCTAAGCAATTAATGGTATTAAAAGACAGAATGTAAATTAAAATGGTTGTGAATTCAATTGGAAAAAGGCTAGGTTCAGGGTATTTCTCATGGAATCAGTAAATGCAGATAAACTAACAAACATGGTTCAGATTTAACGCGGTTCTTGAACTCAAATCACTAGAGTATAGCTAACCAACTCTCGTTGCGAAAACTATCTAAATCTAAATCCTAGGAATTCCAAATCTCTTTACGAATCCTAAAGTCTAAATCAGCTTTCTAAACAGGTTTGATTTGTTCACAAAACAACTAAACCAAATCTCTTTGCGAATAGTTATTTTGCTCACCTTAGGTTCTATCAGGTAATTAATCGCACTCTCGTGCCTAATCAATTATCATAAGATCTAACTTCTAGGTGATCAATCTAGAATTAGCTTTGCAAACAACCTATGGTGAAGAACTAATTCAGATGTTGAATCCTAATAATAAATCAACCTAGCATTCAGAGAAAACCCTATTGAGAACCCTGAACCTAACAAGGGATCTACTCAGATATGCATAATGAAACAATCAACATAACTGAATAAATCATCAAAAAAATTAGAAAGAGTAACAACAGGGTTCGAAATCTTCTCTCAGCCGAACAGAGTTTCAGACTTGTCTCCCTTCAAAAGCTCTCTCTCAAAACCAGAATAAAATAAACATAGCCATGAAAGTGGCTGTAAAACCTAATTAAATAGTCTAAACACGAATTGGGGTCTTCTTGTAAATATCAGAGTCTTCTGGGGCAGTTCTGTAATTCTTCAAATCTTCATTAAGTCGCGACTTGCAATCTGCTTTGACGGGTGTCGATCGATACCAGGGGTATCGATCGATGTTTGACGCTTTGATCGGGCATTTAGTCACCAGACTTCAGTTTCGCTCCATAATGCTCCATAAAACTCCAATATCTCCAACAATACTCCAAATGTGCTAACACCTGTAAAAGACTCTATAATAGAATAAAGACTCGATAAAACGGACTTATATCATGGCTTAAACGAGGTAAAACCCATGATATATCAACTCCCCCAGACTTAGCATTTGCTTGCCCTCAAGCAAATAGAAGACTAAACCAGAGAAAGAGGTTTGAAAACGTAGAGACTCACCTGTTCTTGAAGCATCAAAATGACCAATTTCCCAATTACTCAAATGTCACCTAAACATCTTTTGATCTAACCACCATGTACTTCTCCTTAGGCATTCTCAGTTCCCCAGACTACACATCATTGTTCAATCAAGCTATCCTCGCTAGTTTCATCGCTGTGAATTAATATCAAGAGCCTTCTAGATTCTTTCCCATACAATATCGAGACAAGAAACCACCCTTTTCATACTTTTCGGTATTATTTCTCTCCCCCAGACTTATTTCTTATTATGTTCTCTTCTCATTTTTTTTGCTCTGCATATACAAATCAAGGTATGAGACGCGAGTATTGATGGTGTTTGCCACCTAATCCCCGGTTCTTCCATCTCAATTGTATCAAAGGATGTAGGCGAATAATGGCATCATAGGAAAATCCTAGCCTCGCTTCCAAACCTTTGTGTGATCATTCCCTCTTGAGTATAATAATGGGATCGTTGGAAATTTTTCTAACCCTCTACTCATAAGAAAATCATTTCATCTTTTAATGCACTTATATATTAATTGACTTGTACTAGGGAGAGAAATAACATTACTTTAAATCACATTGGTTCCTTTGTCAGATACGAATGAGGAATCAAGCTCTAAGAGTACTAACCACATCGATGAAGTGCAAAAATTTGGCTCAGGCTTTAAGGAACTTTGCTGGAAACATGAGTATCTTCTGGTTAACTGGTCAGCCTTTGGATTTTTCATTAGTCGATCTAAAACTGATTCTGTAACAATGGTCACTTAGAAGCAAGGTCAAATCAACAGATTCAAGAAAAAGATCACAGTTTCAGACAAAATTTTGACTCAATAAAACGACTCAATAAAACAACGAATGACTCAAAAGTGGACTCTAAGAAAAACAAAAACAAAGTCAGCGACTACCTCCCCCAGGCTTAAACAACACTGTCCCCAGTGTTATCTAGCCTAGAGTTGGTGAAAGGAAGCAAATGAACCGAATGGATTATGAGAACCAGAAACCGTACCCTTGCAGGGTAGCGATCGATACTGGAAGGTATCGATCGACACCAGCCGTATGTCGACACACGGATTGAAAACCAGTGGTGTCGAGTTGCTTAACCAGAGAAAGCATTCCATTATGTCAGATGTTAGCACTGTTAGGAACACTCAAAAACATGTTAAAAGCAACATGGTACTGACATAAGTTCAACAGAAGATGAATCCAAAGAAGTTCAAATGCAAAAAAAAAGCATCAAAGATGAATCCAAAGAAGTTCAAATGCAAAAAAAAATACTGACATAAGTTCAACAGAAAATAAAAATAAAAGAAAAAGAAAAAGAAAGAAAAATCCAAACGTGAAGATATGAAGACTAATCCTGCGTCTCCTCAGAATCGCTCTCATGGTCAGCAGCAGGTGTATGTGAAGGTCCAGGCCGGGACGATGGATCAGCATCCGTGGTGGTCGTGCATCGGCAGCGAACAACAGCCCAAATGCTCTTCATGCTCGCTATCATCAGTCTCTGGAAAGCAGCTGGCTCTATCGGAACATTCGTGTCATCAGGCCACTGTGGCTCAGGAATAGGTGGGCACGGCGTAGCCTGTGTACGTCCTCTCTGACGTGAAGTAGATGGGGCATCTGCAGCAGGTGGACGAACCTGTCGTATAGTCGCAGCAATCGGAGTCAACAGCTCCGCAGGAGGCTCAAAACGCAATTGAGCAGGATCCTCAGATATGTCCGTCAGATCTCTGCTAGGTAGCTGTACCAGAAAGCTCCCATCAGATCTACTAAGGATCCTATTCCTCTCGGACTTCAACCACCTAAGGTTCCTCAGATGAGCCTCATCCATGTACCAATGCGTAGTCACGATCCTGCCGCTCGTAGTGCTGATGCCGAGGTGCTGAAAGATAGGTGTCAGAAGACTACCAACTGACTCCTTCTTCGTGTTCGTCGCTGTAAATGGTTTGGTCTTCAGAGAGACCAAGTGATGTGCAAAAACAGCCCCAAGGTTAACATCCTCAAGCTCAGGCCAATCAAAATCCTGCTCAGGGATGATTTTTCCTGACAGCCAGAAACAACATCAGAAGCTCAGACACTCTCATTTTGTTAGGCTCCATTTTTCACATCAGAGTAGTGCTCAGGATCCTAACAAAGCAACGCAGGACCGGATGTCGAATGTCCATATGAGTGGACGTCTTAGACTCGTAGACGCTGTTCCCGAACCATGCCCAAAATCTGCGCATGTCAGGATGGGCAGCTGGAAGAGCAATCCTCCTGCGATCTCGTCGAAACCCATAGATATCACAAAGATCAGGGAGTGAAATTCTGTACCTCACTCCGCGAGAAATGAAGGACAGGCTACCTCCATGTGCGTCTCGCAGAAGCTCATCGGAATAGCTAACGCGAGATGTCCCCATGAACAGACGAACCAAGTCTGGGTAGAGATCATATTGTCGTGTAGCCATGTGACCAAAACCAATCCGCTCAAGCAGACGAGCCAAATCTGATTCAAGACCCAGCTGATGCAGAGAAACTCCATCCACAAACCTGGTAGGCTCGATGGTAACGCCCAACCACGCGTTGTAGAACAGTATGTCGAAATCGTCCCACTCCTCAGAAATGGGCCTAAAAGCGGTGTCATCACTTAAGGCGTGCGCCTTCTCATGTCCATCCCAAAACCTTTCGGAGACGATCTTGGTACCTTCTCGTCTAGGCCAAGGGCGGGTGCTTGAGGCTGAAGTGGTACGAGTAAAACCAGCAGCCCGAAGAGTAGGGTTCATAGGTGGAGGTGGTGGTCTAGATGGTGTGGGTGAAGTAGGACAGGCTCTGCGTAACGCAGCACCTGTAAGAGCATCTTCCTCTGTCTCTCCGTCAAATATAACCCCATAACTGTCACCACCCTGGACAGTGCTCACGAAACCTCGACGCCAATACGCACCGTCCCAGTACTTAACTCTACCATTCAGCTTGTACGTTGCTGGCGCTCATCGAGAGGTCGACGTACGGAGAGCACGAAGAGAATGCTCGTTCACTATCAGACTGGTAGTGGGTTGATTAATTGGCACGACTCTGTAGCAGCCGTCTCCAAGACAAGCTTTAACCACGGCCTCAACCCACTGCGAGGAGATTCGTGCTTCAACTCGATCATTCACATGAAATCGTCCTGTGTCACCTGAAGTTCGTGCTCTCTTTGGTGCAGACATCTGAAATCATCAACAAACACAAGACACAACATAAATCACACATCTCCGTCATTAACCACAGACAAAATCGCATAAGAAGTATGATGGTATCGATCGATACCCTGAAACAGCTCCAGGTTCATCGATCACTCAAAATCCCAAATCATCAACAATAAAAATCAAGGCAATGCAAAGGTATAGGTTGGTTCGAAACTTCTCTAGAACAACTCAGCAAACGAAATGCATCGATAAAAATAAGTTGTAAAGAGTGGAATTCCACAAACCCATAACCTTAAAAATCGGAATGAAAAATTGGAATTTCAAGATCATACCTTTGTTGGATTGAGAAACAAGTGCTAGATATGGGTAGAGAATGGAATTCTAATGAATCTAGACACTTAAATCGCTCAATTCGGTGAAGATTGGAAAAAGTTGGGATTTGAGAGAGGGAGAGAGGCGGCGGTATCGAACGATGATGGATTGTGAGGAAGAAGACAAAACCGTAGGGTTTTAAGGAAACTTTCCTGGCCGTGGAGTATCGATCGATACCCTGAAGCATCGATCGACACTTGTAGATTTTAGTCGACACTGGATGGTGTCGATCGACACGTATGAAAATTATGCTCCATTTTCACGACACTTGGTATCAATCGACACTTCCAGGCATCGATCGATACTCCTTGTCAAATCTGCTTCACGTTCGAAACAAAACACAAAACCAAAAATCAAAAACAAAAATAAAATAAAAACGTATGTACAGATTTACCAGTGGGTTGCCTCCCACTCAGCGCTTGTTTAACTTCACGAGCTTTACTTTACTGACGATCAGTCGGAAAGAATTAATGAACTCACTCCCATGCAAGTCCCACAACTAGACACTTCCAAACTCATAGTTTTGCGCAGCATACGCTCAATAACTTCCTGCCCTTTCTCTTAAAGCTCTGGGGTTATGATGATTATGGCCTTAGAGAACGATTTCGAGCGTCCCTTGCACTTCACCTTGTACTCGATCGAATTTCCATCACTCTTCTAAGGGGTTAAGGTGACATATGTAGCGTTCTCGACGCTTTTGTCTTTCACCTTCTTCTTCACCTTAGTCTTTTTGATGACTTTCTTGGCGATGGTAGGAGGATGATCTAAAGCTTCTGTGACAGTCGACACAGCATCAGGCTCGTCCAAAATATCAACCATCAATGTTTCTCCTGCACCAACGGGGATACAAGATATCAGTGTGGGAGTTCTTTTAGAGGGGATGGCTTCGTAGGAGACCTGTTCGTCAATGTACGAGAATGAAATCTTCCTACTAGGTGTGTCCATAACTGCACCAGCAGTAGCCATGAACGTCCTTCCAAGAATCAAAGGCGTGGTAGACCTTGCGTGCATCTCCACAACCTGAAAATCAGTACGAACCAAACAGTCTCCTACCGTGACCATCAAGTCAGCTATTGTACCTAACGGAAATGATGTGGAAGAGTTCGCGAATGTGAGGGGCATCTGAGTAGACCGTATGTCTTCGATCTTTAGCTTCTCTGCGAGTGCCTTTCAATTGATATTCACGCTGGAGCCTAAATCAACCAGTGATTCCTTGATTTCAACTACATAGATGGAGCACGGAACCGAAAATTTCCTTGGGTCTTCCCTCTTAGTCAACTGCCTCAGTGGGGGCGGTCGACTTCTGACCTTGGCGAAAACTGCCTTGATCTCGTCCTCAGTTTCTCTGCAATCCCGAAAGTGACTCAGTAGAGGCATGTACTCTAGAGCTTCTTCGAAAGTTTGAGTGTGTGGGATTCTTCGCACCATTTTCTCAAAACCACGCAGCTGCTTTGGGGAAATGGGATCTCTTAGGTGTTTGGGTGGTCGAGGATCTGGTTTCTTAGGCTTGTAGGCACGTTCTCTGGTTTCTTCACGATCTCTGGTTTCTTCACGATCTCTGGTTCAGTACCCGAGGGGTGTCGATCGATACCAGGTTGGTGTCGATCGACACAAGGTTCTTGTTTCGATTCCTTAGATTGGTATCGATCGATATCAGAGACGGTATCGATCGATACTGACGGATCAGGTTCGGAATCACCTTCTCCAAGGTTTTCAAGATCTCCTGCACCTTTCAAGGTGATGGCATTAACGTACTCTTTCTGTGCCTGAGTCACCTTTCCTTTGACAGCTGCTGCAGTCTGAGCTAGTTGTGTTTCCAATATCTTCTTATGAGTATCGAGCGCGTCGATCCTTCCACTCAGATCCTTGTACACGTCATCTATCTTTCCGTTGAGATTCACAGTAAGCTGTTGCTGTCCTTGAACCAGTTGTTCAAACAAAGCCTCGATTTTGCTATCTGGAAGCTTAGCAGGTACATGCTGATAATATGAGTTCCCATAGTTCCTGACATACCCACTGTTCTGAGAAGGTTTCTGGCCAAACTGAGTTGACCCTCCTTGCTGCGAGTTGTTGTTGAAGTTTCGGTTGTTGTTGAACTGATTTCTCTGACCCTGAAAGCCAGAACCACCAATGTAGTTAACATCCTCTACTTCATCTTCATTGAAAACCTCGACATCGTCAGCAAAATGAACCGCTTTCTGTGTCTTGCCCATTAGAAGACTGTGCATAGAGTCCAACTTAGCTTGGAAGTCAACGATCTGCGAACCATCCACGTTACCAGCTAGCTTCCTCCGCTCAAAATCAGCATTCTTGGTGCTATTACTAGACGCCAAGTTCTCAATCAACACGTAGGCTCCATCAGGATACTTAGTTTTGAAGTTTCTATTGCTCGCGGCATCCAGAGTCATCTGGTACCTCCAATCGAGCCCTCTGAAAAAGAATCCCATCAACTGAACATCAGAGTATCCGTGATGTGGGAAATCCCTCTGATACGATCTAAATCTTGTCCAAGCAGCCCTGAACGCTTCGGTAGGTCCTTGAGAAAACTGGGAGATCTTGTTCCTCAGATCCTCAGATCGTGCATCATCATAGAAATTGTTCAGAAAGGCAGTCGTAGTATCTTCCCAGTTAGTCAGCGATGCAGGAGATAGCTGCTTCAGCCAGTAGGTCGCATCTCCACTAAGAGAGTACGGGAAAAGCTTGCAAAAGAGGCAGTCGTAAGACACTCCATTGCTCTTGATGCTGGTGACCAAGTCCTCGAACTTTTCAATGTGATCCATTGGATGTTCGTTGGAAAGACCATGGAAAAGATGATGTCCCACAAGAGTGTAGTACGCAGGTTTCAGCTCAAAGTCATTCCTCTGGTAAGCAGGTGGACGAATCGCTGACCGATTGGCGTAAAACTGATCTGGCCTGTTGTACTCACCAATCGTTCTACCACGATTAACCACAGCATTCCCAGCATTCGCGTTCACAGCGACATTCCCAGCGACAATCCCTTCGACAACATGAGCATGTAGAATGACATTCCCCTCTCCATCCAGACGTTGTCCTTGCTCATTGCACAAACGACCCTCTCGGTCTCTGTATGCACCAGCTGAATCTTGACCCAACCCGACTTGAT
Organism: Eutrema japonicum; assembly: GCA_030161315.1. Lineage (NCBI taxonomy): Eukaryota > Viridiplantae > Streptophyta > Magnoliopsida > Brassicales > Brassicaceae > Eutrema > Eutrema japonicum. Next base: position 23,093,131 of record BSQW01000005.1, on the reverse strand, counting down.
TGTTGTTCATCCTTGCTGATTTCTTTGTTCTTCTGTTTGCGCGTTCCACAAGTGCTAGTTGCTCGAGTGACAGATCAACTAGCTCAGCGTTCTTGTTCCTTATGGTTTCACGATTAGGCATGCACCTGAAAACAAAGGCAATAACGTTAGTAACTCGGTAACACGATGAGTATCGTTCGATACCAAGTGGTGTCGATCGATATTTATAAAAAGAAAATGGCAAGTATCGACCGATACCGTCGAGTTTAGTCGAATTTCTCAGACTAAAATCTAATGGCGAATTGAGTACCCGGCAACGGCGCTAAATTTGATATGCTCAAATTAATACCCTATTTAGATACTAAAGCAGGTGTCGTAGTATAGCTAGGGGTCGAACACAAAGACTCACAGAAACACACAATAGATTATATAGGTGAGAATCACGCTAAGCAATCAATGGTACTAAAAGACATAATGTAAATTAAAATGGTTGTGAATTCAATTGGAAAAAGGCTAGGTTCAGGGTTTTTCTAATGGAATCACTAAATGCAGATAAACTAACTAACATGATTCAGATTTAACGCGGTTCTTGAACTCAAATCACTAGAGTATAGCTAACCAACTCTCGTTGCGAAAACTATCTAAATCTAAATCCTAGGAATTCCAAAACTCTTTGCGAATCCTAAAGTCTAAATCAGCTTTCTAAACAGGTTTGATTTGTTCACAAAACAACTAAACCAAATCTCTTTGCGAATAGTTATTTTGCTCACCTTAGGTTCTATCAGGTGATTAATCGTACTCTCGTGCCTAATCAATTATCCTAAGATCTAACTTCTAGGATATCAATCTAGAATTATCTTTGCAAACAACCTATGGTGAAGAACTAATTCAGATGGTGAATCCTAATAATAAATCAACCAAGCATTCAGAGAAAACCCTATTGAGAACCCTGACCCTAACAAGGGATCTACTCAGACATGCAGAATGAAACAATCAACATAACTAAATAAATCATCAAATAAATTAGAAAGAGTAACAAGAGGGTTCGAAATCTTCTCTCAGACGAACAGAGTTTCAGACTTGTCTCCCTTCGAAAGCTCTTTCTCAAAACCAGAATAAAATAAGCATAGCCATGAAAGTGGCTGTAAAACCTAATTAAATAGTCTAAACACGAATTGGGGTCTTCTTGTAAATATCAAAGTCTTATGGGGCAATTCTGTAATTCTTCAAATCTTCATTAAGTCGCGACTTGCAATCTGCTTCGACGGGTGTCGATCGATACCAGGGGATATCGATCGATGCTTGACGCTTTGATCGGGTACTTGGTCACCAGACTTCAGTTTCGCTCCAGAATGCTCCATAAAACTCCAATATCTCCAACAATACTCCAAATGTGCTAACACCTGTAAAAGACTCGAAAAGACTCTGTAATATAATAAAGACTCGATAAAACGGACTTAAATCATGGCTTAAACGAGGTAAAAACCATGATATATCATTTGTCTTCAACACCGGACAGTCTTCAGCCAGTGTGCTTGGCCGGTATTCTCCCTTTACAAGCTTTGGTTCAACACCGGGTGGAGTTGGGGCTGTGTGAGTGGACCGGTGTGGACGTTCCGCGCGCCAGACATACACGTACTTGGTAAATTCGCCATATCTCTTGAACCACCTATCCAAATGTCTTGAAAAAACCTACATACGACAGCTAACTCAGTTTTCTACGATTGTCATGAAGATCTTAGAAGCTGAATCCGAACGGAAACCTTTCATCTGGCTCAATCTTTTAATGACTTTCGATGACTTCTGCATTTTATTTTGCTTCATCACTCCAATCATCTCCAAAATGTCTCCAAGTGCATAGAAAACACTCCAAATGATGCAAGACTCACTAGGACCTAATAAAAATTAGCTAGACTCTAATTTGGACCAAAACACTAAAGAAACCTATAAAAACACATGCATAAAACCAAAAATGCTAAGTTAAATGCATGCTAAAATGAGTCAAATATGGGAATATGAAATTTTAACTCTTCAAATAGAGGCATCTGGTTTTCTACATGTGCTTCAGGTTATATGGGCTCAAAGATGGAGACAGGTTTGATTCGAAGGAGATAACGCAGTCTTAACAGAAACTATAAATCAGCGAGAAGACAATTTGGAAAAATGGAACATGCTATATGATATTAGGCATTGGATGTCAAGGTTACCATTGTGTTCTTTGGAAGCAGTGAACATCGAAAGAAATCAGGTTGCGGATATGCTATCCTAAAAAGTTTATGAATCTGATTCTTTGTATTTTACTTTTAATGTACCACATTTGTGGATGATAAATCTCTTGTATTATCCGTTTACAGTTTAAATTAATAAAATTAGTTGACAAAAAAACTAATTTAAGTATTATTGATTCAAATATGTTTAATTTATAATTTTTAAATTTATAATAAAATTAATAAATGCTTGGCAACTTATTTAATATACTCCCTATGTTCTTATATATGTGATGTTTAAGGATTTTGCATACAGATTAAGTATTAATTTAATTTTTATTTTTTCTATACTAAAACATCATTTATTGTACATTTAAACACAATTCAACCAATAAGAAAATAATCTGCAAAATACAAAGGGTGAAAAACAATAATAAAAAATAAACTATTTACTTTTGCATTGATTTGTGTGATCATCACTTATTTGAGAACAAAAAAAAAACTTCTAAAACATCACTTATTACAAAACGGAGGGAGTATGTTTTACAACATGTTTAATTTAGAAACAATTACACTAAAAGCCACTTTTGCACTTTCTAATTACACTAAAAGCCACTTCTAACTCTTGGTGTACTTTTCCCACTTGAAAAGACAATAATACCCTTCCAATAACTTACCTCTTTCAATACTTACCGACGAGTCACACTTTTACAAGAACTGTAAAAAACCTAGATTATTACCGGCGATAAAACCCGATAGAAGAAAAAGCGGTGACCGGCGTTAACATCCGGTCGTATCCAGCTTCTCAGTTTGCTCATCCGTAAACCGTTCTTCCTTTATTACTCTCACCGGCAATTAATTTGACAAGTCTTCTGCTTCGAATCTCATAGGTTTACTGCTTCGAATCTCGTCGGAATACTGCTTCTAATCTCGTCGGAATACTGCACAATACGACAACGCCCTAATGGATGGTAAACCCCTATCGCTATAACTTAAGTCTTTTAAATATTGTATAATAGACTTTGGATAATTTGTGTGACAACCCAAAAGTCTGTAAGATTGTGAACCCAGTTTTTAGATCTCTAAACAAGTAGACGGATACATTCAATTGTGAACCCAGTTTTTAGGTTTTTCTGTATTTGAAACCCCTTCATTTGTTACCAACTTTTAAGTTATACTCGAAGTTCACTGACTTATTTCGATGTTCCATCAGCCTCCGAACCTTCAACGGAATGTGATACAAGACTTCCGCCACGTTTGTTTGCAACGGATAGATATCCAATCAACCGTATTAATGTCTATTCCAAACCATACACACTTTTCTTCATACACGATGTCTTAAGGGCCGAGTTTGAGGTTATTAGGGAATCTTGTTTTGGCAAGTTATTCGACCTTCCCGCCCTCAGATGTCCTATATCATGCAGGTTCATCCACGTCCTCCTCACCAGACAGCTTGTCAGCAAAAAAAATACGATATGTGGTTAGTATTTGGTGGACATCCTTTCCACTTTGGCCTTAAGGAGTTTGGAACAGTTACAGGATTACCATGTGGTGAGTTCCCATAAGATTACAACCCAGATTTCCAGGCACCCAACGAGGTAGTGCCTGATGCGTACTGGAGAGAACTCATAGGAAGCGATGCTAAAACAACCCTAGATGACATTGCCTATATGCTCAAAAATGAGCCACACATGCCAAGGGAAAGAAGACTCCGTCTAGCACTTCTTCTAATAGTCGACGGCGTACTTGTTGCAAACACACAAGTACACAAATCCACTCCCAAATATGTCTGGATGTTGGAGGATCTTTATGAATTCCTAAATTTTCCGTGGGGTATAGAATCATTTCTCAAAACCATATCGTGGGAGCAAAGTTTCTGGCAAAATGGAAGACCATGTAGGAGCTTACAGGCAGCAAATGCATCAATCCACCTTTTGCTTGCTAGTTTTCCCCCTCTTCTTACAGCTTGTACCATTCCGTGCAATTCCAATCCTGCCCTCTAAGTTACCCAATGATGCTGAACATCCCACGCTACTACAGTGTATCAAATTCGTTGCGGTCAATTGACGGCAGCAGGTTATTCGCAGCAGGATGGGGTTTTGTACTGGAAAAAATTAGCGCGTTATTGCTCCTTAATTGAGGGGCAGTGCTTGTGCCTTTTGGGTGGAGGGGATGAATCGTTGACGTCCGAAAGTAATTTTTCAGAGGACTGTGTTGGATGCATGTTTTGACATAAAAAATGTTGCCTTTTTGTGAAAGATATCCAACCAAAAATATGTGCCTTGGTACAATGCTAGAATTATAATTTCATTGGAGAATACCAACCTCGTCTTATGGTTGTTCTTCGTCAATAGCTATAGATGTTTCCCCACAATGGGTTTGTTCCTAAATTTATGTGCTGACCACCGGTGCCTGTCCACTTGGGACTTGTTTTGAGTGCGTCGGGTTTGCAGCAGGTTGGGAATCCACCAGTACATGTACATCTGTTGAAGCATTTGCAAGGGGATGGTTGTCCATCGGCAATACAGGTTCGGCATCCACCGGTTCGATATCCACCGGTTCGATATCCCCCAGTTCGGTATCCATCGGTTCGGTATCCACCGGTTTGATATCCACCGGTTCGGTATCCACCAGTAGCTACAATTCAACTTCTGTGGGGATGCTAAGCAATTGAACCTATCCACTTGGGGCTTGTACAAGTGTCTCCTCGTCTAGCTCCTGTATAACCAGAATGACACAATTCTTAGACTTGAATTCCACAACTGTGTGGTTTACACACATATTTCACTTTCTTTTGTTCTTTTGGCGAATCTTGAACACCCTTATCAATAACTTGGGAATTGACCTGTATGATAAGAGGGTTAGGGGTTTGATAAAGGTATTCGTAGAGTCAGAGTTTTACTCTTGGGATATTACCTCCTCGCTTGCAAGTTTAACCTGGTTTTGGTTAGCTACATTACTTATGTCCATGATAGTGTATTCTTCCTCTAAGCGGCATCCATCTCTCGTTTCCCTGGCATGGGGTTGCTCCTGAACAAACATACGGTGAAAATTAATGTTTTAGAAGCTATTTTAAGATAATTTAATGTGATGGGAATATTAAATAAGGTTTTACATGTTCTTGATCAGCATTCAGCTTGCTGAGGGTGTTGATGATAATTTCGTCGGCCATGTCCATATGTCATGGCTGCTAACTGCCAGCAGCTTTGCCAATCTGTAACACTTTCTGATACAGTTTGGATTCATTTTGTTTACCCATATGAATGAAAGTGAGATAGATAACATAACGAAGAAGAGTTACCTCAGTGGATACAACTCCTGGGGCAGTGTGAGTTGGGTCTGGCAGGACCGTGGATACAAGTCTTTCTGCTAATGCAAAAAAATAACTTTCGTGTAGGAGATTGGAAATAAAAGTACCGGTCCATGACTATCGGAGGCCCTACTTAAAAAAAAATGTGCTTGTTTAGTAAAGAAAAAAAATTGAATTTTCAAAAAAAAAAAATGTTAGTAAAGACACTTGACGGCCCATGGCTACGAATTCGACAACGAGTTCCTCTTACTTCTTGCACACCCACAAGAATGGATCACAACTCTGGTATATCATCCTTTAATCAATTTATTCCCTTGCAAAAAAAATCCCTCATTCCTCTTTCATGTGTTTATCTAAAAAATACAACACATGGAGGTTCTTATTTCATTCCTTGGAGACTGGCACAACAATGTTCTCAGCATCGAACGATCTTGCTTTGATTGCCCTTGGCTAATCAATCACCTTCAAGGAAAATACCGCTCCTTCTGAGCTGCTAAATACAAAAAAATGGCATCGATGGGATGACCAACTTACAAAGTTTGTACAGGAGCCGGGCAAGAAGTGGCTGGTGGATGTCGACACTGTTTATGCACCCATTGTGTTGGTCTGGAAATCAATCAATAAGGTTGGTTTGTAGAGGTACTTGATCCCTTTCCTTCCCTATACTGTGAAAGGAAAGTTGCAAGATTCATGGAACTCGTTATTGGGTTCCTCCCATACATCGTTCAGAAACTGTATCCAAACAAAGTCACAAAGGAATACGGTTTAAAATCGTTCACTTGTCAACGCGTTATGGGGCTCTACGAAAATATTAGAGGTGGTGATTGCGTCCTAGTCACACTGAAGTTCCTAGAGATGCATGCCAATGGGGACCCTGATTCAGGTATGTCTGCAATCATAGACGACATAGTTGATGCATTCAGAAAGTAGTATGCCTTGGATCTTTACCAGGAATTAGTTGTTCCAATTTATTATCCTATACCCTCTCATTAGGACCCATCAATCAATTGTGTCTTTTATCTATGTTTTTGTATTTTCTTTGCTGTGTTATTGTACTTTCGACGCTCATGTATCTCTTTTTCGTATTTTTGGTATACCATAGACCTTTACCAGGAATTAGTTGTTCCAATCTACTGGTTTGTGGGGACATGAAAATCAGTAATTTGGGATGTAGTTTACATATGCTAAAAAAATGTTGTGTATTGGCTACTCACATTTTTTATGTGTTATGAAATTCAGCATGATGATGTTCATGAAGATAGTGTCCACCAATTCAAAAGCCACAAATTTCATGTCCACTGTTAAATGAGAATTTTTGACCTTGTAAAAAATGTGGCCTTTGCAGGATGAGTGTATAAAATAGCTATCCACGGAAATGAATCCATATGTATCCACTACCCGTTTCCACAAATAGTGTCCTCTAACCCATGTTCACAAATAGTGTCCACTAACCCGTGTTCACAAATAGTTTTCACTAACACGTGTCCATTAGCCCGTGTCCACTAGCATATTTGTGCTTGTTTCTTCCAAAAAGATACTCCATTCGTCTAGATACATTCACTCATCATAACTCAGCTCATAAATGGATGTATTTTTTGTTGAATAAGTTATAAAGTAGAGTTAGATAACATTATACAAAGAGTTAGATACAAATATAACAACACATGGGGTTACATCTGGCCTTACAAAACATTGTTTACTTCCCCTAGCTAACAACCCAAAAGATTGGATAGAAACACATTGTTCATACATACATGTGTTTAGGGACAAGAGACTACTTAGCAAGGATAATAAGGGAAATTATCATCAAAAAAGCGAGGGTAGCACTGGCGATAAACACCACCATCATCTCCTTCTCATATCGAGCCCTGCTGAAAAGATCAGCATGCGTGCCCTGCAGCTTCAGAACCATAGTCTTTAGTTCATTGTAATCTTGACCACCTACCCCGGCCAACTCTTGCAGCTCCAGAACCTTAGTCTTTAGTTCATTGTAGGCTTAACCACCTTCATCTGCTATTCCCAGCAGCTGGACTATGTCAGCACGAGCATCTTGGAGATTACGCCACAACGTGGGCGGGTTAACTAAACGCCTTTGTCATATGTGGTCAGGTAAGTTATCTCCTCAATAACTGCCTCATCCAACCATTTCTTCATGTCACAGCCTCCGTCCTACGATACATGATCCATGTACACATATTTTAATTATCCATTTGACACATATTTACACATAGAATAGCTGAATTGTTTAGGGAAGTTTTATTTACCTCTCTATTGGGGCAGCCAAAGAAATTCCTACACGGGTTACCTACCGGTGGAGAAGTTAATACTGCTCCTTCACCACAATAACACAGAGACGGGATGCCTCGTTCAACGTAAATCTCCATCGAGTTCAGGCTGGCTGATATATCATGGTTTTTACCCCTTTTAGGCCATGATATAAGTCTGTTTTATAGAGTCTTTCTGCTATTTCGTAGTGTTTTAGAGTCCTTTACAGGTCTTAGCACGTTTGGAGCATAATTGGAGATATTGGAGCTTTTTGGAGCATTTTGGAGCAAAAGTGAAGTTCGTGTTGCTGAGTACCCGATTTCACGTCAAGCATCGATCGATACCCCCTGGTATCGATCGACACTCATCGCAGCAGACACGACCCGCGACTTTAATGAAGAGTTGAAGAATTGCAACTTGGTCCAGAAGTCTTTAATATTTACAAGAAGCCCCAAAACGTGATTTAGGTTATTTATAGGATTTTTACAGCCACTTTGTTGGCTACGCTTTATTTTATTATGGATTTGTGAGAGAGCTTTCCAAGGGAGACAAGTCTGATACTTTGTTTGTCGAGAGAAGATTTCGAACCCTTTTGTTACTCTTTCTTATTTTCTATTGAGTATTTATTCAAACATGTTTATTGATTCAATTTTTATGTCTGAGTAGATCTCTTCTAAGGTTTAGGGATTCTCATAAGGGATTTCTTTGAATGCTAGGTTGATTAGTTATTTTGGGTTCATAATCTGAATTAGTTCTTCACCTTAGGTTGTTCTCAAAGCTAATTCTGGATTGATCACCTAGAACTTAGATCTTAGGATAATTGATTAGGCACGACAGTGCGATAAATTACCTGATAGAACTTAGGGTGAGCAAATTGATTATTCGCAAAGAGATTTGGTTTAATTGATTTGTGAACATATCAAACCTGGAATTAAGGCTGATTTATTCTTAGGGATTTGCAAAGAAAATTGGGATTCTGAAGTTTAGATTTATATAGTTTTCGCAACGACAGTTGGTTAATTATACTCTAGTGATTTGAGTTCGAGAACCGTGCATAACCGGAACCCTGATTAGTTAGTTTATTTTTCATTCATTGATTTTCTGAGAAATATCCCCGAACCTATCTTTCTCCCAATTGAATTACAACTCGTTTACTGCTTACTGTTTTGTTTAATCAGAATAGCTTAGCTTGATTTGATAACTAAACAATCTATTATGCGATTTCTCTGAGTTCTTGTGTTCGACCCCTGATATACTGCAGCAACTGCTTTAGTACTGTTTAGGGTATTAATTTGAGCATATCAAATTTGGTGCCGTTGCCGGGGACTCAATTTCGCCATTAGATTTTAGCTGTCGAGTTTCAACTAAGCCCGTCAGTATTGATCGATACTACCTAGTATCTGTCGATACTCGTCGTTACTTTTTGTTGATATCGATTAACACCACTTGGTATCGATCGATACTCATCGCGTTTTTGTTACTAACATTCTTGGTTTTTGTGTTTCAGGTGCATGCCTAATCGTGAAACCAGAAGAAACATAAGCACTCCGCTAGTCAATCTATCGTTAGAGAAGCTAGCACGTTTAGAACGCACAAACAGAAAGACAAAGCAAACATCAGGGATGAACAACCCAGTGGTTTTAAGAGCTGATGAAGCTGGAGTCTTGAGAGACCAAGAGGGTCAAGTGTGCAATGAGAGAGGGCAGCGACTTGATGAGGCTAGAAACATCATTGCCCCTCCTGCTGTTGTTGGTCAGATTGTCGCACCAGCTGCGCAGGCCAACGTTGGGAATGCTGGAGTTGATCGAGGTAGAACACTTGGTGAGCACAACAGACCTGATCAGTTCTTTTCCAATCGAGCTGCGATTCGCATCCCATTTTTTCAGAGGAATGACTTCGAGGTGAAACCTGCGTATTACGCTCTTTTAAGTCAGAACCCTTTCCATGGCCTACCTCATGAGCATCCCATAGATCATATCGAAAGGTTCGAGGATTTGGTCACTGGTATGAAGTACAATGGAGTGCCCAATGAGTTCTTTTTCTGCAAACTTTTCCCGTACTCTCTTGGTGGGGATGCTGCTTATAGGCTGAAGCAGTTAGCTCCTGATTCGTTAACTACATGGGATGAGACGAAGAATGCATTTCTGATCAAATTCTACGATGATGCGAGATCTGAAGAGCTCAGGAACAAGATCTCTCAATTTTCTCAAGGTCCAACAGAGGCACTCAAAGCTGCTTGGATCCGTTTCAAATCATATCAGAGAGATTTCCCTCACCATGGGTTCAATCAGGTTCAGCTGTTGGGTACTTTCTACAGAGGGATTGATTGGAGGTACCAGATGGCTTTGGATACTGCGAGCAATGGGAACTTCAACACCAGATATCCAGATGATGCGGTTGTACTGATTGAGAACTTGGCGTCTGGCAATAGCACCAAGAATGCTGATTTCGAGCGGAAGAAGCAGGCTGCAGGAATTGATGGATCGCAGATTGCTGAAGTTCAAGCGAAGTTGGATATTCTGCTTGGGAAATCGAAGAAGACTGTACATTTTGCTGATGGAGTCGATATCATGGATGAAGAAGAGGTGGAGGATGTTAACTACGTTGGTGGTTCTGGTTTTCCGGGTCAGCGATTTGGATACAACAACAACCGAAACTTCAAAAACAACAATCAGCAAGATGGGTAAAAGTTAGAGGGGAACCAATCTGGTTTCGGAGCTAAGCAATTTACTCAGAAACCACTTCAGAGCAGTGATTTCACTCGCAATTATGGGAACTCTTCGTACCAACCAGTCTCTCCAAAATCCACAGATAATAAGATGGAATCATTTATGGAACAGATTCTTCAGGGACAGCAGAAGTTGCAAGTGGATTTCAATAGAAAGTTTGACTCTCTGTACATCAATCTGAATGGGAAAATCGAAGCCATAAATCTTTCCCAGAGGAAGCTGGAAACTCAGGTTGCTCAGACAGCCGCAGCTGTGAAGCGGCAAGAAGGATTTCTGCCATGGAAAACTGAGAATCCAAGGGCACACATTTTCTTCTGAGTAGAGGGCTAGGAAAATTTCCAGCGATCCCATTATTGTACTTAAGAGGGAATGATCACACAAAGGTTGAAAGCGAGGTTAAGAAAATTTCCTGTGATACCACTATTCACCTAAACCTTTGATACATAGAGAGGAAAGAACCGGGGATTCGGTGGCAAACACCATCAATACTCGTGTTTCGAACCTTAATGTGTATATGCAGATCTAAAAAAAAAAGTGAACATAATAAGAAGTAAGTCTGGGGGAGAGAAAGTGATACAAAAAGTATGAAAAAGGGTGGTTCTTTGTCATGATATTGTATGGTAAAGAGTCTAGAAGGTACTTGAACATTAGCTACAACGATGAAACTGGCGATGAGGGTTTTATTTGAACAATGCTGCGAGATAATGTGTGGAGTCTGGAAAAGCTGTGAATGTCTACGGATAAGTACATGGTGGTTAGATCAAAAGCTGGTAAGGTGACATTTGGGTGCTTGGGAAAAGGATATATGCGATGGTTCCTGAACAGGTGAGTCTCCTCGTTTTCAAACCTCTTTCTCTGGTTTAGTTTTCTGTTTTGCTTGAGGGCAAGCAAATGCTAAGTCTGGGGGAGTTGATATATCATGGTTTTTACCCCTTTTAGACCATGATATAAGTCCATTTTATAGAGTATTTATGCTATTTCGTAGTGTTTTAGAGTCCTTTAAAGGTCTTAGAACGTTTGGAGCATAATTGAAGATATTGTAGCTTTTTGGAGCATTTTGGAGCAAATCTGAAGTTCGTGTTGTTGAGTACCCGATTTCACGTCAAGCATCGATCGATACCCCCTGGTATCGATCGACACTCATCGCAGCAGACACGACCCACGAATTTAATGAAGAGTTGAAGAATTGCAACTTGATCCAGAAGTCTTTAATATTTACAAGAAGCCCCAAAACGTGATTTAGGTTATTTATAGGATTTTTGCAGCCACTTTTTTGGCTACGCTTTATTTTATTCTGGATTTGTGAGAGAGCTTTCCAAGGGAGACAAGTCTGATACTCTGTTCGTCGAGAGAAGATTTTGAACCCTTTTGTTACTCTTTCTTATTTTCTATTGAGTATTTATTCAAACATGTTTATTGATTCAATTTCCATATTTGAGTAGATCTCTTGTTAGGTTTAGGGATTCTCATAAGGGATTTCTTTGAATGCTAGGTTGATTAGTTATTTAGGGTTCATAATCTGAATTAGTTCTTCACCTTAGGTTGTTCTCAAAGCTAATTATGGATTGATCACCTAGAACTTAGATCTTAGGATAATTGATTAGGCACGACAGTGCGATTAATTACTTGATAGAACTTAGGGTGAGCAAATTGATTATTCGCAAAGAGATTTGGTTTAATTGATTTGTGAACATATCAAACCTGGAATTAAGGCTGATTTATTCTTAGGGATTTGCAAAGAAATTTGGGATTCTGAAGTTTAGATTTAGATAGTTTTCGCAACGACGGTTGGTTAATTGTACTCTAGTGATTTAAGTTTGAGAACCGTGCATAACCTGAACCCTGATTAGTTAGTTTATTTTGCATTCATTGATTTCCTGAGAAATATCCCTGACCCTATTTTTCTCCCAATTGAATTACAACTCGTTTACCGCTTATTGTTTTGTTTAATCTGAATAGCTTAGCTTGATTTGATAACTATACAATCTATTGTGCGATATCTCTGAGTTCTTGTGTTCGATCCCCGATATACTGCAGCAACTGCTTTAGTACTGTTTAGGGTATTAATTTGAGCATATGACTGGCTTTTTTGGATAAGCTGCAAGAGTTGGCCGGGGTAGGTGGTCAAAGGATTTAGGAGAATGACTAAGAATCAAAACCAAAAACTTTACAAAGCTTACCTGCCGCCAAATTAAATATCAAGTTCCCAGGATATATATCGCAGTCGTGGATTAGTTAACCATGTTTTTCCTCTACAAATTAGCCAGATCCTATTTTATACTACTGGGTAAAAACCTAATATGTGGGGGCTTTTTAGTAAATATAGTATGTGTAACTAAGTCAGCGTTATGTGGCACATCCATCAAGATAGTGTCCACCAATTCAGAAGCCACAAATTTTATGTCCACTAGTTAAATGAGTATTTTTTACCTTGTAAAAAATGTGGCCTTTGCAGGATGAGTGTATCAAGTAGCTCAATTACTAACCAAGAATTAGTAACCATAGATAGTATACTGGAATTTTTTGTTTTTTCCCTTATTTGTGGCCAAAAATTGAAGAAGCAAATTGAAAGATCATGAGCATTTTACAAAAATTGGTTAATTTTAACGTGGAGTGCCAAATAATTAGCTTATGTACTTGGAAAAATAAATTGAAACATTTTAGACATATGGATATTTAGATATATGTAATCGTTTTAGTAGATCTCGAAGCAATATGGATATTTAAATTTGGATCATGCCTCGTGGACATTTGTTTTAGTAGTTATTGCAAAACCAAACAACAACAATTATGTATTTATCATCTTTACCGATAATGACTAAGACAAATCTATACGTCACAATTCGATGACAAGTATGCTTTGTTTGTGGGCAATGCATCGTGGACAGCAGCGATAGTTCTCGATACATGAACAGCGTTTTTATGGATATTGTATTGTGGACGTCCAATTTTCTTCTTTTCCAATCACTTATTTCATTTCCAAAAACTCAAAGGGACACAACAAAATGTACTCGCTTATGGATAATGAGCTATGGACAACTATATGTGGATAATGCCCTATGGACAACTATATGTGGATAATGCCCTTTGGACAACGATCCGTGGACAACGACCTGTGGACAATGACCTATCGACAATGATTTATGGACAACGATCTATGGACAACGTTTTTGCATAATTAATATTTGGTTAGCACAAACAGTTAACATAACTCAGTATCCCAATACATGCTATGTTCAATTCCATTTCTACAGCCATCCAGCCTAACTTGCAACATATTTTAAACAAGAAACATATTTTAAACAACACATAAACATATTGGCCCATATCCACCGATATTACAATCTGGGTGACGACGATATTACAAAATATTTATATTGGACCACCACCAGGGATTCTCCGAGTTCACCCAAAAGCCGCCAAGAGAAAAACATACCTCTACTTACACGAAAATATGAACCATATGATCATCAGGAAACTCATCACCAAACTAACGCCAATAACTTGTTTCACTTCCTTCTCAGTTAGGATGCCACTTCTGTCAGGTAATGTGCTCTGAAGCTTCTGAACAACCTCATTCAGCTCATTGTACCCCTTCTTTAATCTCTTTCAGAATCTCCTCAAGCTTAAGGATGTCTTCGCGAGCATTCTCAAGTTTTCGCCACATCATAGGCGGCTCGACTTTCACCTCATAGTCATCCATCATAAAATAATGGAGCCGACCAGCCAGGTCTCTATGTTGACACTTTTGCTCCCTGAATTCCTCCATTACCGCCACATCCCACCATTTATGCAAATTACAACCTCCCTCCTACTCGAACAAGGTTCAAATCGTCATTTTTGATTATATTTCCCTATCTTAACAAAGATATCACATTTATTAGTAAATAAACAACATTGGATTCGACCCCCATACCTCTCTCATTTCGCATTTGAAGAATAGTCTGCCATAATTATCAATAGTCTCTGATGTGTCCATCAAAGCAGGCAGACCACAAAAACATTTGTCTGGGATCCCTTCATCAAAGGTGTCACGAGCCATCGACCCCAAGCTTTCTCTCGACGACGAACTCAGACTGTAGCTAAAAGGCATGTTCACGGCGAACTCAGACTGCAACATAAATGTGAAAACACCAAAATAATGAAGATTGTCCCCCACCCCATCTGGGTCAGCACCAATGGTGGTCCACTCCAAAAAAGTGGCCAAATTCGAAATTCACAGATTAAAACTCAACTCTCGAAATCCCCAGAAGTTGAATACTTCACAATCGTAAATAGGTAAGAAGACGCCGTTCAAGTATATGGTATACTGTTAAAACGAACCTCTTTATAGTGAAGGTAAAAACTTAAATTCATGGGCTTTTTCATAATTTACCCATACAAGACTTTACACCAATTCCGGAACTATCCACAATTCTATGTACATATGCAGCCGGTCCACCATTTATTATCCACATCACCGGTGCATTTGCCATTTTTTCCCCAAGGTTATGTCCATGAGGTGATGTCCCTTCCGTTTAAAACAATGTTTCCCCAACCTCATTTATAGCCGACTATAAAAAACACAGTTGTTACACAAAAAAACAAAAAAAATATGAATTTGGGTTTCAAAGTCGATAATGTGGGTTCCAAACTCAAAACCATAAAATTTAAAACTCAAAAATTTTTTGTAACAAAAAACAAAAAATTATGACTCTACTGGATGGATTGCTCCAATCGACACATGTTGTTACCCAAAGCTCACGTCTTAAACCATAATCATCTTCTCCAATCGACACATGTGCTGTTATAAGCCATAAATCATCTTATCCAATCGATATCCATTTTCCCATGTTCTCCCCCAGTAACTATAAGTTATTCCCCTGTTCTTTCGAGAAAGGAACTCCCACACCCAAAAACAAAAAAAAAATATGGAGAATCAAAGCAACCTTTCTACGTTGCCTAGTGATCTATTAAACGAAATTCTCCTCCGGGTTGGAAGTTCTTCGATTATTGATTTGTGTAAATCCAAGATCGCTCTAAAGGCGTTTAATGAACTCTCTCAAGAGGACCAGTTCCTAAAAGATGTCGATCTTATCTTCATGCATTGCCCTAGTAGGAGGATCGAACCATAGATCATAGCTTTTTGTTTCACTTGCCTCCACCGTCGTAACCCAACGGCACTTTTCTTGAAGGGAGCTTTTGATTTCTTCCGCCTTCATAGATTAGATGATGGATTTGCTATGCTCGGAGAAGACGCTCAATGAGGTGGCATGATGGTCAAGTATTGTTTCACCATGCTTCGTTTAGTTATGGAAGGCAACGACAATTGGTTCTGCTCTTTCGCTCACATCCGCCGTGAAGATGTTGTCGGTCTGAGAATGGCCATAAAATACTCCGATACACGAGTCTGGTAATATCCCCTAGTGGTAGAGTTCGTTCAACAAAAACATTAGTTGAAATTAAGTATATCGGGCTCGAAATGTGGATGTTCAACAAACAACTAGGGATGATATCTCGATGAGAAGGTCTGCAACTCCTTCTTTTGAAAACTAGAGGCTTCTCTTTTCTGTGAAACCATGCATGATCATGTTTTGGAATGGCCTTATTAGTGTACTATATCTTCAAATGATTGTTGATGATGGCTTTTACTTTTAAATGGCTTTATCATACTTCTTTTGGACCATCTCTTATTAGGTCATGCTTTTTGTTGGCTTTAAAAGGCCTTATGTATGTGCTTTTTATTTATAGAAGAAATCGTGTCAAATCTCATGTTGATGCACTTTTTATTATCAATTTTTGTCTTAGCCTACTAATCTCAGATTCGCAAATCATATCCACAAATTTTGTATCCACAATATATTTTGAACCCCATACCTCCCCAAAGGAGTTTTGTTTTTTGTTTTTTATATTGCTTCTACAATTTCTAGACTATAATTGTTATTGCAGAATTCACCAAAGACCAGTAATTTCATATTATAGAATTCAATTTCGCACACTTGTCCATTTCCATGCATCCATACTATTAATCCCCAAATTAATGGACAAATATCAGTGGACCACGATTGCAGCATTTTGCATATCCCTGTTAAGTGGATAATGTTTCGTGGACATACAAATTAGTCAAAAACAACAAAACAGAACTAGTCAGATTACTAAACAATACCCAACCCGCATCAATATTCCTACGCTGCAAGTACATAACCCAATCAAAATATTGGTTAACTATATAGCTGGCTGACCCCTAAACAAACGCCATAATAACTTCTTATAAGCCAACCCAAAATACTTCAAAGAAAAATACAAACTTTGAATTCCAAAGTTTCCAAAAAACTACCTCCACCCAAACTAACTTATTCAAATTGGATTGGTGCACCTGCTCCTATTGTGACCTGATATCCTACACCTTGTACACTTGTTTGTGATAATGAATAATTAGTATCTAATACCAATTACCCAAATGCTATCGTTGTAACACTTGGAGATCAATCCAAGGAGGCACAAAGAACAACACACTAGGAATGCAAGAAATTACTTAAGCTAAGAAAACAAGGTGGTTTTGGTTTCAATTCTAGCAACCTAATTCAAATGTAACAAGTCAAACAAGAAACAAGACTAAATAAGCACTAAACGAGATTAACAAATTGATAAAGGCAAGCCCTTGGATGAGGTTATGGACTTTGGAGACTTTTATGATCAACCTATGATGTCATTACACACAATTAAGCAATTTTTCTTAGCCTAGAACACTTAAACAAGACTAATCCATTCTCATGGCACTAATCAATTTGCTAATTAACAAATAAAAAACAAACTCTCATTTGTGAAAAGTTAATCAACAAGCATTAATAAAAAGTTTCAATATCCATAATACTCCTTAAACAACTACTCGCATATGCTATGCAAGTAAAATCTCTTATTTAGTTCTTTGGGGAATTTCATGCACACAAGAATTTCATCGAACACCTTGTGTGCATGAAATTCCCTATGATCTTGATCAACTCTCTCAATCTTAATATAGCATTATGTACACTGAATAAGAGAGCAAAGATGTAAACTAAGCCCTAGACATCATAGATCTATCACGAAATCTCCTAAATCAACCCCATCCATGAGCTCTAAAAAGACTACTCACTAATCATGAAGAACACACCAATTCTCATGAAAGAGGTGTTGTTAATCATGATTATAGAATGGAAATATGAAAGATTAGAAGAGATGAAGAAACTTAGAAGCTTAAAACTTAGATTGCATAAAAATAAAATGAAGATCCCTTTTACAAAAATCTAAATAACACTTAAAAAGAGAGGTTTTTGCTTAAGAAAAAGACTTAGAAAAATAAAGTTTTGATCTAAAATTAGGTTTTCCAACTATTTAATATTGTTTGGGCGGACCGGATCAACCCAGAACAAACCAGGTCTTGACCGGGCCGGGTCTGGGTCGTGCTGGTATTGGTGGTCTGTACCGACCAGACTTGGGCCGGTATAGGTGGGTCGATACTGAAACTTGTGCATAACTCGTTTGGGCGCCAGATAGATATGTCCTTTCTAAATCTCTTGTATCTTTCGAACCAATGCTCAGAATGACTTGAAATTATCTCCAAAAGACGGCTAACTCAATTATCTACAACGTTCATGAAGATCGTGGAAGCTAAATCCGAATACAAGTTTTTCATCTGGCCTGATCTTTCAGTCACTACGGCTGGCTTCGATGAGGACGGATTTGAACTTGTACCGGATGGTGGTGCCGGACGGATGCAGGTCGGTATTGGCCTTGGTGGTCTATACAGGTTGGTGATGCCGGATGGATGCAGGTAGGTATTGGTCACTTCCTCCATACCGGCTGGGTGATACCAGATGGATGCTGGCCGGTACAGCTCTTATTTGTATGCATGCCGCATGGGAGCTGGCCGGTATGGGAAGGAGACGTGGGTCGGTATTGGTCACTGCCTCCATACTTTCTGGGTAATACCGGATGGATTCTGGCCTGTACGGTGGCCTAGAAACTCCATTTTCTTCTAGTCTCCTCTTCGTGACTCGTTTGCGAGCCAGACAGACATGTGATTAGTCAAAGGATGATAACCTTTGAATTTCAGCTCCGAATAACCTAAACCCAACGTCATTATGAAGCTAGCTCAATTCCCTATGACTTTCGTCAAGGGATAAAGAGCTAAATCTAATGGGAAGACCTTCGTCTGGACAGGTCTTTCAGACATCTCGGGTGAGCCTTGAATTATCTTTTGCTCCATCATTCCAAACATCCCCAAAATGTCTCCAAGCACCTAGAAAATACTCCAAATGATGCAAGACTTATAGGACCTAGTGAGAACTATCTAAACTCTAAATGAGAACAAAACATCAAAGAAATGCTAAGGAAACACATGCATGAGACTCAAAATACCTAGATAAATACATGCTAAAAAGAGTAAAATATGAGAATATAAGCTCCCCCAAACTTATTCATTTGCTTGTCCTCAAGCAAACAAACAAGAATAAGAAGAGTGAGAGACATGAAGATGGGAGCTAGAATCCAAAAACATCAACAAAAGAAGTCAAGCTCAATGTTCTAGTTGGTACTTCTAAAATGCATTCAAGTTAACCTTACTCCAAAAGAGTTAGCCATTCCTATCTCCACGCGAATCAAATCCAAGTTTCAACCAACACAAGCAATCATATTACCAAACCATTTGACATTCATTAGTTTGTTTCAAGTGAATCATATTCATGCACAATAAGTGATTTCAATTGGCTAAGGGATAGGGTCTTGAGATGAAGATGATCTCAAACATATGCGGGTAGTCAATTGCACGAGATCACTCTATGAAAGCACAAACTTCGGCAAAATGCTAAAGGTAAAAGGCAATCGATCCATACAAGGATAAACTTATATCTACCTAATGCTCCAAATACCTTTGTCCTTAAATCTAAACCCCATGAAGTCTCAAACCTAAGCTACCCTTTTCAAAAGGCATTTTGCCTTCATGTCCCACATGTTTTCTTGTTTCTCCACTTCATCTTCTTCTCACTTTGGGGAATACCTTCTTCTCAATTGAACTTGTGGCTTAGTGCAACTTTTTCTCGTTGCTTTAGCTCTTCTTTTTCTTCTTTCTTTGTGTTGCCTCATTTCTCATCACTTGATGCTTTTGCCAAATTTTTGGCTTCCTTTTTTTTTACTTTACATTTTGAGGCCAATTCTAACACTATGAGCTATTCTTATGGCTTGTCACCAACCACTTCATATTTTTGCATTCCCCTTTTCGCTTTCTCCCCATCTTTTTATTCCTTTCCACTTCACTCTTCCCACTCTCATCGTTTTCATCATTCACATCCATTCCTCCATCCTATCTAGCCTTTCCTAGTCTAGCTCTTGATGTATGAGCTAGATCTACATGCAAACCTATCCTTGTCGCCCTATACCTAACACGTTATGCCAAGTTTGTTCGAAAGTAAGGCCTCACAATCACACACTAGAGTTTCAAGGCTTGAAGGACAGTTTATTTAAGGGTGTGGCAAACCGTTTCAAAGATGAGAATCGGCTATTTGAGCTAACAAGAGTGATAAAAAGGGAAAGATAGCCCAAATATGTATGTTGGTATCCATGAATTCACTTATGAGATGCACAAACATGATAATTAAAATGTCAAGATTAAGTTTCTCATTATATAGGGTTGGGATCAATTCAAAGCTTGCTTCAATCAAAACATGAACATAGAGACACGAGATCAAAGCATGGTTCTCCCTTACTTTCTAACCAACTTGAATGCATTAGACAACTACTAACTAGAGCATTGAACTAACTCCTTAAGTTTATACTTTACAAGGAAAGACTCATCATTGCTCCTAATTCATATGAATGCAAACCCTATATGAACTCTAGACTCATTCTTAACATGAGATGCAAATCGATGGCTCCTTTTTGAGTTGCAAAAGTCTATAAAAAAATCAATGTTTATGAGTTTTCTATGCCATAAGTGAATGCATGATATGCATGAGACTCAAGATGCAAAATCGAAAATACGAATAAAGAACACAATGTTAAATACAGGTCCTCCCCCCCCCCCAAAACTTAAATCACAACGTCTCGGTGTGAAAGAAATTCAAGAGAGAGACCAAAAATAAAAGATAAAATGCAAAGATTCAAAAGAAAAAAGATACTTACAATGGAGGAGTGGTACTATGAGAATGGAGAGAATGGAGGGAATGGGGAGCTTTCCTATACCAAACACCGTTGTGCTTTGCCACGACCTTACTACCATCAAGAACCTTGCAACCACTTAAAAAAATAATAAAAAGAACTAGAAAACATTGAGAATATGTACAAAGATAGACATGGGAATGTCTCCCAAGTGCACTTTGTTTAACGTCACTAAGTTCGACGGTAATTACCCTTTTAGGCGGGTGGAGGAGTGGTGGAACTCCTTGGTAGGTCCTTGAGGTCTTTATTGATAAGCTTG